>CM076581.1:1148360477-1148482064 GCA_034641835.2 Pinus albicaulis
AAACAGTCAAAAAGGCACGGTGAGAAAAGGTAAATAAACAATAAACATTACAAAAGTGGGTTTCATATTTTGTTTTTTCTTTTTCCCAAAGGCATTAAGGATTTTGAATTCCTTGAGTAAATCATTCCCGCACTTTGCAAGGAGAGAAAAACTCCAAGGAGAGAAAATAGAGTTTCTGAGCCATTTCTAGGCAAGTTCGTCAAAACGCTGTGCAAAATCCAGGCACTACACAAAATCAGAATCGGTGCTATGCAAAGTGCCTTTCTTCCCATACGATTTCTACAATGCGGCGCACAAAGAAGGTCTTATTCTACGGCGCAAAGTTCGGGCGGCGTACCAAAAATGCTCTTGACCCACTCGGAAACACGTGCGAGTTATTTTTCCTCGACGCTACGCCAAGCCAGTGGTCGGCAGCGCTATGCAAACGGGGCGCCCGATGCCCGGGCGCTATGCAAATAGGCGCCCCACACCCAGACAACACAACGCAAAAGGGTGTTCAACAACAGTGCTACAAAAATTGTCTTCAAGGGTGCCTCCAAGTTTAAAGGAAAAGTGGTAAGTGGTTTTTCTTTGCAAGTCCGCAAGTCAAATTTAAATTTTTTTTTTGGTTTCAAATGGTTAAAGTAATAACCTAGGAGGGTGAAACCCTAGGTCAAAAACAAGGAAAGCAGTGACCCTTTGAAACTAAAATTAGAACAACAGAAAGTGTGGGGGAGGAAATTAAGGCTGATTGCTATATTTGTGATTAGAAACCTTGAGTTGCAAAAAAAACTCAAAAGGCCTCAAAAATTCCAAATCAATGCCCCCCCCATGACCATGTCAGAGATGGAAAACAACAGTGATAGTTAAAGCAATCAAAGACCTCCAAAGTCAAAGCATAGGGAAGGGAAAGTTAAGAGGTTGGAACCCCAGAATACAGTGGCTATCACATCCTCTCCTAGGGTGTTGTCATGCTTCCAAAATACAAGATTTTTTCAGTTCTGTGAGAGGATAAAACAGGTGAAGAGTAATCCCGAGCTTACAAGGCTTTTCATCCTTAATTTTCAAAACAAACATTCAGACGTTGCAGGGATTAAATTTGAGATTTCAATAGTGTCCATATCCGAGGCCACCGGTATCCCCTCAGTGGGTGAGAAATGGTTCAAGAATGGTAAGATGGAAAGAGATTTTTTTTTTCCATTTCTCAAAAGGAGGTACAGACAGGGCAACATCACTTTTTTTCCTTTTTCACATCTCAAACACAGATATGCACCTTCGATGTTGGCTATCATGAGGTATTTCACTTGTGAGGGGAGATACTCCAGGGTCTATACCTATCATCTTAGACTCCTTATGCATTTTACAGGGGTTAAGGCACTTGACCTACCCTATTATCTCTATAGGAGTTTTGTGAAAATGAGTTTTGTTGTTCAAAGGAGGAATTTTCCCCAACAAATGTCTAGCTTGTTCCACCATTCCCTGATCAAGATGGTGGTTGAACATCAGCTCAAATAGCAGGGTGTACCTTGGGATGATTTCATAAACCATGAATTCTTTTCTAAACCACAACATCCTCTTCAAACAAATCTACCTTCCTCATCTTCACAAGTACCCTCACCACAAGCACACATCTCTTCCTCTCCTTCTCTTGATGCATCAAGTGAAACAGGAAGTGGACATCAAGAATCACATGGTGATCAGAGTGGGGAAGAAGAAGTCAGTGAGGCCAATACAGAAATACATGAAGAAGAGGGGGAGGATATGGGAAGTGATGGGAAAAATAGTGATAGAACACAAGGCAGTGAGCAAGATGAAGAAGACAATCAGCATGATGTACAAGGCAGCCAAGGAAATGTTCATGATAGTCTTGACAACTGTCAAGACTATCATGACACTAGTTAATTTTCTGAGGATCAAGGAACTCAAAGTGATAATGCAGAAAATAAACAAGTAGAAGATATCAGTAAAGAAAAAAGCCAAGAGGAGGGTCAAAGAAATGATGAAAACATATTCAAAACTTACATCACCATCCCTCACATATGCACAAACTACAGAGGACAAAGAGATGTGTTTGCTGCCTCAAGAAGGCAAGGGGACATCTCTTCTCAAACCATCAAAGAAGTGGACAAATGCATGAAGAAGATAGAAATAAATGAGCAGCAAGAAAAGGTAAGGATGAGCAAGAGGCTGAAGAAAAATACCCAAGGGATTGAATTCATTGATCTAGATAGTGATGAGCAGGAAGAGGAGATGACCACTAAAATGCTGCTCCTAGAAAAAGATGCACAGATCAAAGAAATGGGAGGAATATTTTGAAAGAGCATAGCATGTCATTCAGTACTATAAAAATGAACACAAGTACTTCAAGAAGATCAAGAGAGGCCTTGTCCTCCAAAAGAAGATGACCAAACATTACGCAAGGAAGAGCAGGCTTGCAAATGCCAAACTCAAAGAAGCCCTCCTTGAGATTAAAAAAAAAAAAAAAAAAAAACCTAAAAAGCCCAAAAGAGCATGAAAGCCTTGGAATTTTGGTTGGGGCTTCTCAGAAACTATCTAGAAACATCTAAGGAGGATCCACACCAATTTTGAGGAGATTTGAAGAAGATTTTGTTTTTTGTAAAATTTTGGCCTACTTTGCATAGCGCCACTGGCACTATGAAAAAATTTGGGGCACCCTATAAGGGCCAGGCTGAAATTTTTGGACTTTTTATGACCTGTACATCATCCAAAAAAAAAATTAGAGGATTTGGAGCTGTTTTGACCCCTTAAAAGGTCAAAAAACACCTCAAAAAACACCTTTCTGCCCCTGTTTTGGGCTTGGCGCTACGCAAATGACAGGCTTGAGATTTCTGCATTTTTTATAGGGTTACAGGGACTAGATTAGGAAACCACAAGTAGTTTTGGAAATTATACTCTTCAAGCTTTCAAACGAGCTATCACGAAGCCAAATCCAACATTAGGAAGTGGTTCAAAAGCTAGTTTCAAAACAACCTATTTTCTGCAAAAGTGGCACTACGCAAACAGACTGACATAGGCCAAAAAGTCAACAAAAGACACTGATTAATGAAAAATTGGTTTTTTAATGTTTTTTTGGACAAATCACTCCTGATTTGATTTGGGAGTTATGTTTTGATGTTTTTCATTTATTATCTTATCTCTTATGTGTCTTGGGCCTTGCATGGTCATTAAGCACATTTATGACATTTATGGCTAAATTAGGGTTTCTGGAAGCCTCTTAGGGTTTCCACCTCCTCATTTTCTCCATAAATAGAGCATGAGGCTCTTATTTATTAGTTGTATTTTGATGACTTATGCTGAATCAAATACATAGTCTCTTGGATTTTTTTATGGAAATTTGATGTCTTGGAGCTCATGCATGCCCTGGTTTGCTTGTTGATGGAGAGAGACTGTTTGCAGGATCCATAAGCTTGGTTGATGGTGAAGTGTTTCTTATGTTCATGTTTTCTAGTTTTCCATTATGTTTTCCATCTTGCTATGTTGCAGTAGGACAAAAAATTTAGATTAAGAAATGTTTCCTGATGGCACCTTACTTCTGTTTGTCCTTCACTGCCTTAATGTTTTCTTGTGTTGAGATATATTAGGGAATCCATCTCTTGCTCTCTAAGAAGTTCTTAGCTTGTCCATTTCTTGAATGGTTTAGATCAGTTAGTGTCAAGTATGATTTATGGCTAGTCCTGCATATTGTTGCTACTGAAATACTCTGTTTTGGAATCAACTCTTTAAAGCAGCTTTGCCTAGGTTTGTCAAAGAAGTTTGTTTGAATCATGCTCTTTGCCTTTGCTAGCTAAATTTGTTTCAAAGAACCTTCACAGCTTTAACTTTAGATGTTCAGAGTTTTCTCTTCTTCTATGGTTATAACTACTTGTGCATCTTAAATGTTTTTCTGCTCTTGATAATGAAATCTATGAAAGTTAAATAAGTTTCTTGCCTTTCTATAATTTCATTTGAATGTTTGTCTTGGATAATCATCTGTGTTCAGTTTGAAATCAAAAGGATTAGGTTTCACTTATGCCTTTGATTCTCTTTCCATGCTTATGATTTTCTAACTCCCTTAGTCTAAAAAGTTATTAAGGATTCAGTTCTGCCCTTCACTAGCTTTTATTCTCAAGTTTAATGTTCATCTCATCATCCACCACAACCTCAAAGACCTACCAACCAAGTTAAAATTTCCCTGCAAATGCTCTTGAAACCATTGATGAACTTATCATGACCTTGTTAGACTCCATTTCCCAATGACTTAACAATCTTCCATGTTTTCTATCTAAATCCATCTGAGCATCATACCCAACCAAAAACAATCAAAATACCCTGCACTTAACATCTAGCCTAAAATCAACCCTAATCAGCAAACAAGTTCACATCTTTGCACCTACTAGAGAGATCCCTCTCTGAATCCAGGAAGGCTAGGTCCTTGGATTCCAAATCTTAGTTTGATGTTACCCTATCCATTTGTATCTCAATCAATATAGAAAATTACAGGGAGCTAACATAATGGCGATCATGGTGGGACTGAGTTCATAAAAGCCTGAAAAAACTCTTATAGACTCATATACATCCCTAGTTTGACTTAAAAACCAACCCATAGCCAAAGTAGAAACTAATTAATTCACCATCCTAGCAAGATGATGACTTAGTTAGGGGATACTCATTAACCTTAAGTCTGCATAAAGAAAATAAAAACCCAAAAGTACTCCCTAGATTGATTTTTTATCAAGAATTTTGTGGTGGACCATTGTATACATATCTTCAAAATTTCAAAAAAAAATCCACCTGGTGACTCCACTAGCCTCCAGTAGGCCTTCCTCATCCCACTAGTCCCATAGGTTGTTCTAGGATTGTGTCAAATCAGTCCAAAATAGTTTTTAAGGCCTAGTTATACCTTGTGTGAATAAAGAGATCTGGCTTCACGGAGGATCTATACCAGATCTCACCCAGACCCAAATCCTCCTACCATAGTTGATAACCCAGAAAATATTTTGTGGCAAAATCTTAAAGCTGGAAAGTCACCCACTGTTAGGACCATTCATAGAGCAAGTTCTACACCAGAACACCTTACAGTTCTACAAGATCCTTAGTTTGACTTGCACCATACCAAGAACCTATTTAGGACCAAGTCACAAAGTAGGGTTGACCAAGCTGACTTTGAGCCCATAGATTTGCAGAAAGCTCCAGTAGAGAAGCTTCTCCTTCCACTCCACCTGATTTTCAGCTTCTCCATCACTTCAGCCCTTTTCATCTCAAATCTACTCAAAATCAGTCTTCCAGTCCAAGTACCTCAGCTACACCCATCCATACCACCAGTGTGCAAACCACCTCACTCCATCCTCCTCCACCTCTCACAAATCCTCCCCTTGTAAATCAGCCTTTGTTTCCTTTCCCTCCCATCATGGCAGCGTGGTATGCTCCACTGGCTCTACAACAACCACTATTACCTTTTCCAAATGACTATCAGTCCAAAATCCCTCACTTCTTAGGGACTGAATCCATCACTGCTCAAAAACATGTAGATAGAATTAATGATGCTTTTGACTACATGGAAATAGAAGAAGAAACCATAAAAATGAGGATTTTTTCTCAGAGCCTAGGGGGAGAACCCAAGAAATGGCTCAAAGACTTACCTCCCAACAACATTCATGATCTCCCTACTCTCTACCAAACCTTTGTGAACAAATGGGAAATCAAGAAGAACCCCCTTCAAATTCTGTCCGAGTATAACAATCTTAAAAGAAATTCGGGAGAAAGTTTTCATGACTACTCCACTAGGTTCAACAGTGTTTACAATGCTCTCCCACCTCACATAAAACCTCCACAAGGCTTGCCCTTGGTGAAATATCCTAAAGGATTTGATGCTGATATGGCCTATCAACTAAGGGAGACAGATTACCTAACTTAGAAGACATGCAAAAAGGGGCTGTGAGTGTAGAGGCCAATTTGATTGAGAAAAGGGCTAGGATGAGATCAAAAAAAAGGTTGACTTATAAAGATGACACAACACCTGCACCTCCCTCTTCGAACACCAAACTTGACTCCATAGTTAGGACAATGGAGAGGATGATGGAAAAATTCAGTTTGAATGAGAGAACACCTCCTAAGGAAAATCAAGCCAATCCTCAAAATAGGAATAGAAATCAAAATTTTAGAAGAGACCCTCCTCAAGTCAGACAAAGAGAGAGTGACCAATAAATCAAACCCCCTTTCCAAGACAACTATGTAGATGAAGAAGAAAGAGAGCCTGAGCAGTTGGAAGAAGACCATGTAAATGTCATAGGTTCGGATGATGAGGATAACACATTTCTTACCGAAGAAGAACAAATGATGTTTTCTTCAAAACCAGATGAGAAATCATATGAAGATTCCGAAGACTATAGATTAGGATTTGAGAATGCCATAATGGAAGTCCATAGGAAATATGACCTTAGGAGCAAAAAGAGTCAAGATATTCCTAAAACAAATCAGCCAAACATTGCTGTTAGAAAAACCTCTGAATCTATCCCTAAAAAGACAGTAGAAAACACAAATACTATGGCTAAGAAAACTGAACTAAACAAGCCAAAGACTAGTCAACCTAGTAAAGATTCAAGCTGCCCTAGTACTTCAACTAGTGGCCCTGAAAAAATCCTGCTGTCCAAATCATCAAATCAGAATCAGAAAATTAAAAATGTAGAAAAGTTCATGGCTGATAAAACTGATATAAATGCAATAAAGACACCTACACCTTTCAATTTTGAGGGGGAGATTGCCAAAATCAAGATAACCATACCCCTCACTGAGCTGGTAACCCAAGAGGTATATAGATCCCAGATTTTCAAAGTGTTAAATATAGGGAATGATACCGATACTTTAAACTTAACTGATGATAAACCAAAATTGTTGTTTGGTTTTGAAGTAGAGGGAAAATATCAAGAAGGAGCTGTCTCGCCTTTCTATGTAAGTCTGAACATACATGAAAAAATTCTGCATAATGCTATGTTAGACTCTGGTGCCTCACACAACCTCATGCCAAAGGTTGTGATGGAGAGATTGGGCTTAGAGATCACAAATCCCTACAAAGACTTGTACTCTTGATTCCAGTAGGGTCAAGTGTCTAGGCCTAATCAAGGATCTGTGTGTCAATCTGACACAAATCCCTGCTAAAAGTCTAGTCATGGATATATTTGTGGCTAACATCCCCCCAAAGTATGGCATGCTTTTATCTAGATCATGTGGGGCCAAAATACAGGGAAGCCTTCAAATGGACATGACTTATGCCACCATCCCAGTTTTTAATCAAACAAGGAGGTTATACTGGGAATCCCACATGAAATACATGGTGAGTAACATAGATAGGCCAAATAACACACCGGTTTATTCCATTCACTCAGACCTTGACTCCTTCATCCTGTACAATGAAAATGACATAGATGAACAAATAGATGACAAGGGGAAAGAACTAAGCCCCTCAGAACAACCAAGCCAATCCTCTGACCAAGAAAATGACACCCCAAACTCTAGCAGCCTCGAAGTGTAGAACATTGAAAAAACTGAAATTGACACCCTTTGGCATATAAGCTTTGATGGCTCTTGTGGTAAGGCTGGTTCAGGAGCAGGGGTTTGGTTACACAACACAAATGAAGGCCATTCCTATAGGCTAGATTTCCAATGCACCAACAACTTTTCAGAGTATGAGGCTCTCCTTATTGGTTTACACCTACTCAAAGACCTCAAAGCTAAGAAAATCTTGGTTCAAGGAGATTTAGAACTGATCATATTTCAAACTAAGGGAGAATATTCAGCCAAGAACCCTAGGCTAAGGGAATATAGAAATGCTGCCCTAGACCTTCTCAAAACCTTTGAGAAATATGAGCTCACTTTCATCCCTAGGGCCCAAAACTGCCTTGCTAATGAGCTTGCCTTTGCTGCCAGCAATTGCTCTTTACCTTATGAAAATAATCAATGCCTCATCAAAATAAAGAACAGGCCTACTATACCAGAAAACTTGAACCATTGGCAAGTGTTTAACAATGATGACCAAATAGATGATTTTCTGCAATCCAGAAATGACTTTGCAAGCACAAAACAGAGTTTGAGATTTGAAAGAAATAAATCTGCTGAAAATGAAACTCCCAAAACAGAGCTGCCCTTTGATGATGATATAAACCACCTTCAAAACCCTTGTGTTGCAGAAGTATTTGATAAATCAGATCAAAGAGAACTTGAAATTCTGCAGTACAAAGATGACACCTTACCAAGAGGCCTTACACCACTAGAAGAGCTGTTTGATTTTAATGATGTAGCTAAAAAACCTAAGATGGAATCCACTGAAACAAATGTAGAAGAGTGTAACATTGGAGGGATGAAAGAGCCCAAAATAATCAAGTTGTCCAAAACTCTCCCATCTCACACAAAACAGAAATACATTGAGCTTTTTAGAGAATTTAAAGATGTGTTTGCTTGGGGGTATGAAGACTTGAAATCCTATGACACCAAAATCATCCAACATAAAATTCCTCTCAAAGAAAATCAGAAACCATTTAAACAAAAGTTGAGAAGAATAAACCCCCTCTTGTTACTCTCAGTTGAGAAAGAAATCAAAAAGATGTACAATGTCGAGATCATAGTCCCTGTCTGATACTCAGAATGGGTGTCCAACCTTGTGTCAGTTAGGAAGAATACCGGGGAAATTAGGCTTTGTATTGACTTCAGAAATTTGAACAAAGCCTCCTTGAAAGACAATTACCCCTTGCCTAAAATGGATCACATACTCCAAAAAGTAGTTGGCTCACAAAGAATCTCATTACTAGATGGCTTCTCAAGTTATAACCAAGTTCTAGTCTTTCCAAGTGACCAACTCAAAACTGCTTTCACTACACCTTAGGGTACATTCATGTATGTTAAAATGCCATTCGGTTTAATGAATGTAGGGGCTACTTTCCAAAGGGCAATGGACATAGATTTTTCAGAAGACATAGGTTACTTCGTAGTCATATATCTTGATGACATCACTGTCTACTCTAAAATTGATTAAGAGCACTTAGTCCACTTGAGAAAAGTCTTTGAAAAATGTAGAAAGTATGGCCTGTCCCTAAATCCTAAGAAAACTTTGTTTGGCCTTCAGGAAGGAAAACTCTTAGGTCACATCATCTCTGAGGAAGGAATCAAGATAGATCCCAAAAGAATAGAAGGCATCTTACAAATCAGCAATCCTAGGAACATTAAAGAGCTGCAATCTTTCATTGGAAAGATTAACTTCCTAAGAAGATTCATCCCTAACCTTGCTGAGCTCCTAAGAAATATCACGAATATGTTGAAAAAGGAAGTAGGAGTGAAGTGGAATATGGAAGCAAAACAATCTTTTGAGCTGGTAAAACAAGCACTCACACAAAAGCTAGTCTTAATCAGCCCTGACTTCACTAAGGACTTTTACATTTTCTCCTTTGCCTCTGAACATACTGTGGTAGCAATATTGTTGCAAAAGAACATCATGGGGCAAGAGAAACCCATAGCTTTCTTCAGAAAAGCCTTAAGGGATGCTCCTCTAAAATATAACATTATGGAGAAACAAGCCTTTGCCTTAATCAAAGCTTTGAAGGATTTTAGAGTTTATATTTTGCATTCACATATCATAGCCTTTGTCCCAAACACAGTTGTCAAAGATATACTTAATCAAGACCCCGATGGCAAAAGGGGCAAGTGGATTGCTACCATTTTAGAATATGATTTAGAAATCAGACCCACTAAATTGATTAGAGGACAAGGACTTGCAAAACTTATGGCTGACTCAAGTTTCCAAGCTCTAGACATGAATATGGTTGGTATGTTAGAAGAAACTGAAGAAAGTACATCACCATACATTGAAGAAATGTTTCTAAATTCACCTTGGTATGCTAATATTATTTATGTACTTCTTTATCTCAACGCTCCCCCTTCTTTGTCAAAAACTAAAGCAAGATTCTTAAAACAAAAATCATTAAATTTTTGCATTCTAGATGGAGTATTGTACTGGAAAATTTTTGTTGGTTTGCTTCTTAAATGTTTGCTTGAAGATGATGCAGAGAAAATCATGCATGAATTACATGAGGGAGAATGTGGGGGTCACCTCTATTGGAAGACCACAGCCAACAAGATCCTTAGAGTTGGCTACTATTAGCCTACCCTATTTTTCGATACTCACAAACTAGTCATGAATTGCCATAAGTGCCAAATATTTGATGGAAAAATAAAGCTCCTACCTTTACCCTTGCACCCCATCAGTGTTGAAGCCCCTTTTCAGCAGTGGGGTTTGGACTTCATAGGAGAGATCCATCCTACTTCATCTGCCCAACATAAGTAGATCCTCACTTCCACTGATTATTTCACCAAGTGGATAGAAGCCATCCCTTCTAGAAATGCCACTGACTTAGTCATCATCAAATTCCTTGAAACCAACATCCTATCCAGGTTTGGTTGTCCTAAGAAGATCATCACCGATAATGCTGCTGCCTTTACATCTAAGAAAATGGTGGGCTTTTGCTATAAATATCACATCACCCTAGGTCACTCCACTGCTTATTACCCACAAGGTAATAGACTAGTTGAGTCCTCTAACAAGAGCTTGGTAAACATCATTAAGAAGCTCTTAGAACAAAATAAAAAAGCATGAATGAAAGAAATCTAAATCAGATTACATCAATTCATTTTCTGACCCTTCATCATTAGACCAGCTATGACTTGCGGAAGTAATCATAAACAACTTGTGTAACTGATATTTAATTTGCAGAAAGTAAATTAATACTAAACCATACACACATGATTCAATCCCTCGCCATCAGTCCAGCTGTGGCTTTCGGAGGCAATTGAAGATGTCATACATGATTCAATATATCTAAGTTTGCGGAAAAGAAACTAATACTAAACTACACACTTCATCATGCGGCCCCTCACCATCAGTCCAGCTGTGGCTTTCGGAGGAAACTGAAGACGCTATGAGCAGCTTAATATATCTAATTTTGCAGAAAGGAAACTAATACTAAACTACACATCTCATCATGCAGCCCCTCACCATCAGTCCAGCTGCGGCTTTCGGAGGTAGCTGAAGACACTATGAGTAACTTAATATGTCTAATTTTAACTACTGAATCAGATAAACAAAACTGAAGTGCACAAGACAAAACTGAAGTTAAACAAAGACTGTGAAAGAAAACTAGCAGCAGAATAATATCAGTTTCATATCATTAGCAAAAATACTATGAAAATGCCCCGGGCTGTCTACCTAAAACCTGCACAAGAAAACTGATCAGTGATTTAACAATCATAAAAACATTAAAGACAAGAATGCAATGGAAATTAATGAACAGAAATGAAGCAACTATGAAATATGAACATGTAATGAGTTATGATACAATGACTGTTTAAAGAAATGAAATGAAAAATATATACATTAATACACAGAGCCTCGGCTGAGCAGGGGCCCTCTACGCAGCTTTGGTAACGATCCTCAACACAAATTAAGTTATGAAAACAGAGTTTTTCACATTAAAAAGCAAGTCATTACAGACTGGTGGTATTACGGCTCAAGGCAGCGTAATCACCACATAACAGAGTACGCACATCAACTTAACAGCTATATCAACTAACAACTATCAACTCACATTCACTAACTCTACGTGCGTATGCAAACGCTCTTTATAAAGCAATAAAATGTAACTGTCTCCTGAAGTTTATGATAGCAGCCAGCACGTAGACCACTAAGGCCACGGATTTAGGAGTATGGCCATGTTGGAAAACGGATCTATGGAAGGTGGGCACTTTAAATTCAACTCCAGAACTTTGCACAGATGTCAATTAACCTCCGTAAGCTTGGAAACGACCGTATGGATGTTTCTATGCCACGAAACAGAGTCCAGCCGACATAGAACTCCACAGTTGACTTCCACGTGGATGGCTTTGACCGCGGCTTTCCTTGGCGAATTTACTTGAACCAATAGGACACGAACCATGTCCTTGTCATTCCTAGCCTGCCCATGTGGCTCGTTTCCTTCGTTGACACATGTAACATTGATTTCCACAAAATAGCTGCGGAAAGTTGCAGCGGCTGCGGAAAGTGACAAGTTTCCGCAGCTGTATGAAAAAAATCTAAATCAAATAGAAAACACACAAACATAATTAAAAACCATGTTAGATACCCTTTTGCACATGATATTTGACAATTTTGGAGGTTTAGGTGAGTGAAAGAGATATGGAAAAGTGTATGGAAGAGAGACAAATTCGGGACTCAACATACCCCCACTGTGAAGGTGTTGCATGTCCTCATGCGACCAAAATTTTGACACTTTTTTGTTCAATTCATGTGCCTTGATACTTCAGCCAACACATCTAACCCCCTTCTCTTCTTCTTTGGTACTGCCATCATTCTGGGTTTCTTCATGAGGCACCTGAATTTGATATTCACAAGTGCTCTGCTCAATTTTTGGCTTTTCCTTTTTAGCTTCTTATTTTTCTTTTGCCAAATACCCAAATGTAACATAGTATTGTCATGGATAATCTTGTCCAGTTTGCCTTGCTCTTTGAGTGTTTCATTTTCATTTTTGATATGCCGATTCAAAAGCTCAAGCTCAAAAATCTCCTGTTTTAATGACTGAACCAAGTTATCCTGCAATGTAGGAGGTTGAATAGAAGAGGTGCTTGGACCTGTGGCTGCCTTCTCCAGGGATTCTATATAGTCATAGACCTCCTGCTGTTTGGGGTCTACTTCCGGTGTCTTTTTCATTGGACTGTCCTCAAAATGCTGCAAGGGAGAATTATGTTCAAAATTTGGCTGAGGAGAACTTTCATCAATATTTTGCTGAGAATATGATGGAGTACACTCATTGTCTGATTGGGAGTGAAAGGAGTCAGGTTCACTAACTGACTGAAATGGACTATGGTCGGTTGGAGACTGTTCAGATGTCTCTTCACCCAAATCAATGAAATGAGGACCTTTAATTTGTGTTTTTCTCAGTTTTCCCTTAAGCCTGCTGCTTCTCCTCTCTTGCTGTGGTACATTACCCTTTTGTTCTTGTTTTCCTGTTTTTGCCTTTTTAGATAGAGATGACTGTTTTTGAAGAAAAATTAATCTCTCAGATAGAAGTTGGTGATCTTCTTCTTCAGAAGAAGAAGTTTTATGGACAGCCTCAACAATTTCTTTCCCTTTTGATATTATTGGCTTCTTAATTTTGATTTCCTTCTTCTTCCTTTTTACCAATCTCTCTTCTCTATCATTTTTCTTCATAGTAATAGTAGAAGTATCTTGGATTTCATCTCCTGTTCTTTTCCTTCTACTTCTTTTTGCTGTGCTAGCTGCGGGAACTTCCTGTGTAGGAGCAACTTGGGTTTCAACATCCATTTTCTTTCTTCTACTCCTTCTAATTGGATTACCTTCGGGAATTTCCTGAGGTTCTTCAAAGAAGTTTCTTACTAAGAATTGTTCCCATGTATCTTTTCTTTCTTTTAGCTCCTTTTCAATCAAAATTTTTATAAGCCCATGATGATATAAATGAGGCTCTACATCTCCTAGGTGTTTTTGCACAGTCACAGCCATTTTCTTCAAGCTATTGAATAGGAAATAAGGAAGATTGAGAGTTTGGTTTTCAAGGAAATTCATCGATATCCTAGTATGATACATGTACATAGAGCCAAAGCGGCCTTCACATGTGATAAATTTCTGAACAATGAGTAATAAAGTGGCCCATTCATCTTTTATTGCATGCACTGGGATTCCTCTTTTGAAAACAATGATATCCATACCTTGATTTCGGAGGATTGTTCTCCATGCCTCATCACTGATACTTTTGTTTTTGAACCACCGTTCTCCTTCCTGAAGAAGTTCTGTGGCTGCTGCTATTGATGCTTCATTAACCAAAAACTTGAGGTCTCCCACTTCTGCTTCCGAGCCATCAAATGATCTTGCAAACGCTTTGGTAACTTCTCTGTGGTAACCCAGGAATTTCTGAATAAAACGCAGCCATTTAGCTTTTCTCAACATCTCTTTTGCTTGTGGAAATCCCTCTATGAACTTCGGTCCTTCCGGCTCTGCCCTTAATAATTTTCCCATTTTACTTCTCTGTGCTTCACAGCTTGCCTCTGTGAGGGTTTTAAGCGGAAGTGGAACGATGGAATACACGGAGTCGAGCACAATGTTGTGGGGATGTTATCACAAAATGGAAATGAGCACCATACACAGAATGGAATAAGACTGTGGGTGAATATACGAGAATGAGAGTGAGTAAAAGGAACGGAATGGAGTGAAACAGGGAATGAGAATGAGTAGAGTGAGGTTTTGTAAACACGACAGAGAAACGACAAAGAAGTTAACAAAGCATAATGCATTCAGCCATATTTTGAATTTTTGGTGGTTGTGTCATAAATATGAACACGTTTCAATCAATGATTATGGAGTTATGCGGCTTGTAAGAGTCCTTTGTCAACTCAAATACGTATCATTATCTTCGGTGGGCTATTTGAACATGAGTAAGAGTCGGAATTTTCAATAATGAAGCCGTTTGTGAATAAATGCAAGAGGATAACATAGAGATCGTGGAAGGTTACGGACTGTCAATATAATCATTGCGCGTTATGGGTAGAGCTCATAGTTTAGAATTACATAAAAATGTGTCTTTTATACTATTTGAAATAAACTTTATTCATACCTTTGGAATCCTTGCTTTTGCCCTTGGTCTTCAACTGATTGATCTTCATTAGTGTCTTGAATGTCCCATTGATCCTCTCCTGCATTTTATTTCATGATTTTATGAAAATAACAACTAACTGTACATTCTTTTTGAAAACAGAGTAGTAGCAGCTGCGGAATCTGCTTCTGGCTGCGGAAACTGGAGTCAGCTGCGGAAACAGATGTCAGCTGCGGAAACTGACACAGCTATTACTTGGGTGAAATAGAAATGAACAAATGACAAATGACCAGGTGGAAATGGTCATAAAAAGATTTTTATTGATGGAATGGATGAGATGAAGTGGAATGAAGTGAAATGAAATGAAATGAAGTGAAATGAAATGGAGTGGGTGGTGAGATAAAATGAAATAAAAGACAGAATTTTTTTGGAAAATATAGAGTGTCAGGTGTCCCTGATTTTCACCTATTTCCTTATGGAAACATGTCCCGATGATTGGTTTGAGGCTTTCCTGCCATTTTTTTTTTATTTTAATTTTTTAACTTGAAAAACAAAAACTAGCTTGGTAGAGAAGAAGGATTCTTCTGTACCAGCCTGATTGCAGAACTTTCTTGAAACAACTTGACAAAATCCTCTTTAGAGAGTGGCTTATGATAAACTTTCAATCTATGGCCATTCACTAAAAGAGGAGTTTGAAACTCATCAATGGTCTTGATTCTTACGGCTCCATTGTTAAAGACCTTGTCAATCTCATATGGCCCAAGCCAATGAGTCTGAAATTTCCCTTGAAAGTCTTTAAACTTGGAGTCAAACAACAATGCCCAATCTCCTTCTTGAAACTTCTTCTCTTTGATATATTTGTCATGCCACTTAGTTCTTTGATATTGAACTAGATCGGTTCTTAGAATTGCTTCTTATCTGATCTCATCTAGCTCATTCAATTGCTCCATTCTATGCTTTTGAGCTTCTGATAAGTCCATTCCCAACTGAACTGCTATCTTGAAGGTCTTGACTTGGAACTCAATGGGGAACAAGACTTCTTTACCATAAACAAGTTCATAGGGAGAATGTCCTGTTGTATTCCTCCATGTAGTTCTGTAGGCCCACAAGGCTTCTGGAAGCCTTTCTGCCCAATCTCTTCTATGTAGATGAACAGTTTTGGTGATGATACTTTCAAGAACTTTGTTTATGGACTCCACTTGACCATTTGCTTGTGGATGGTAAGGAGTAGATTTTCTGTGCTTGATTTTGTATTCTTCCATCAACTTCTCCACCAAATTTGATGTGAATTGGCTCCCCTGATCTGTTATAATTTCTCTTGGAACACCAAAGCGAGTAAAAATATCCTCATAAAGAAAATGAACAACTGAGTTTTCAGTAGCAGATACTAATGCTTTAGCTTCTACCCATTTAGTAACATAATCAGTGCAAACCAATATATACTTCTTTTGCTTCGATGGTGGATTAATCGGTCCGATGAAATCTAAAGCCCATTTTTCAAAGGGTTCAATGAGTACCTGTGTTTGCAATGGCATTTCATTTGAAAGGGTAGGTTTCCCTACTCTTTGGCGGCTATCACACCTTTTGAAATATTGTTTTGCATCTTTGAAGAGAGAAGGCCAATAATATCCCAAGGAAAGGATTTTATAGGCCGTCCTTTTGTCCGCAAAGTGTCCGCCGCATGGTTCATCATGACATGCCTTAAGAATATCGGGCATTTAATCTTCCCTGACACATCTTCTGATCACAAGATCTGGCCCTGTTTTAAACAATTCGTTAGAAATCCATGAATATTTTGAACTCTCCTGAATAATTTTTAGTTTTTCACTTGGAAATAAATGTGAAGGTAGTTTCCCTGTAACCAAATAGTTAGCAATATCTGCATACCAAGGAGTCTTAATAGTTACTGCAAACAAGTATTCATCAGGAAACTTATCCTTTACAGGAGAATCTTCTTTAGTATTATGAATTCTAGACAAGAAATCAGCTACTGTATTCTGTTTTCCTGGTCTATCTAACACAGTAATATTGAATTCTTGCAAAAAGTAAGAGCCATCTTGTCACTCTGCCATTAGTAACAGGTTTATTCATTAAATATCTAATTGCAGAATGGTTAGTATGAATAAAAGTTTCATAGCCTGTTATGTAATGTCTAAACTTATTAATTGCATGAACAACAGCTAAAAACTCTTTTTCAGTCACAGTATAGTTCAACTCTGTGGGAGTCAAATTTTTACGGGTGTAATAAATGGCATAAGGAATTAAATCTTTTTGACCCAACACAGCTCCAAGAGCTGTATCTGAAGCATCTGTAGAAATATGGAAAGGAAGTTTCCAATTTGGTCCTCTCAAGATAGGTGCTTCAGATATTCTTGTTTTCAAAGTTTCAAAAGCGGATTGACAATCGGGATCCCATTTAAATTCACAGTCTTTTGTAAGCAACTTGAAGAGTGGAGATGCTATTTTAGTGAAGTTCTCTATAAATCTTCTATAGTAACCAGTAAAACCTAGAAAACTTCTAACATCTCTTTGACAATTTGGAATGGGCAACTTGGAGATGACTTCAACTTTTGATCTATCAACTTTAATTCCATCTCCTGAAATATGATGTCCTAAAACAATCCCTTCAGTAAACATCATAAAGCATTTTTCATGGCTTAATGAAAGGTTTGTTTCTTTGCATCTTATGAGAACTTTTTCCAAATTTTCTAATGCCTCTTCAAATGAATTACCATAAACTGTAAAATCATCCATATAAACCTCTACACAATCATGGATTAGATCGGAAAAAATTCCTAGTACTGCTCTTTGGAATGTTGCTGGTGCATTACATAACCCAAAAGGAAGCACTCGGTAGGCAAAAGTTCCCCATGGACAAGTAAATGTGGTCTTATCTTGGTCTTCAGGTGCTACCTGAATTTGATTATAACCACTAAAACCATCCAAAAATGAAAATTACTTTTTACCTGCTAATGTATCTAATACCTGATCAATAAAAGGCAAAGGAAAGTGATCCTTCAAAGTTTCTTTGTTCAATTCCCTGTAATCAATGCATACTCTCCATTTACCATTATTTTTAGGTACTATAACCAAAGGAGAAACCCATCGGCTATCTGAAATTGGATAGATGAAGTTTACATTGAGAAGTTTTTGGAGCTCTTCTTTCACTATCTCCCTAAGATTTGGATTCATCCTTCTTTGAGGTTGTCTGATTGGTCTACTGTTTTCCTCAATATAGATATGATGGATGCAAGTCTTAGGATCAATACCCTTCATGTCGGTATACTCCCATGCAAATGCAGTAGAATGTTTTTGCAAGATTCTGGTTAGTTCTTCTTGTTGTGACTTCTCCAGATGTTTGTTGATATTCAATGTCTTTTCTGGAAAAATCTCAAAAGCAGAATTACCAAATTCTTCCATAGAGTAAAGAGACATTTGTCTTGATGATAAATATTCTATGTCAGATTCCAACTGAAATTGTGTGGGGTCATATTCTAAAGTTATCTCAAAATTTTCTAATGTGTTCAGAATTTGACTATCCTCACTAAT
Organism: Pinus albicaulis; assembly: GCA_034641835.2. Lineage (NCBI taxonomy): Eukaryota > Viridiplantae > Streptophyta > Pinopsida > Pinales > Pinaceae > Pinus > Pinus albicaulis. Next base: position 1,148,378,648 of record CM076581.1, read on the forward strand.
CTCAGAAATAGTAAAGACAGGTTGTATAGTGTTCTCATCATCGACCCATTCATTGTCTCCTATTTCTGTAATTGCTCTTGCGGGAGGATACAAATTGAATTTCTTTGTCGAATTACCATTAGAAATGTACACGTCTCCAGATCTACAACTAATAAAAGCATCAGCTGTGGCCAGCCAAGGTCTTCCTAAGATAATTGGATGTCCTCCTAGATTACTTTTGGGAGTCAAAATCATAAAGTCTACTGGATATTCCCAAGAATCTAAGGAGAGTGAAATATCTTCTAATACACCATCTGGTTTAATAACCGATCGATCTGCAAGTTGCAATAAAGTAGGTGTAAAAAGAAGGTTAGGAAGTTTTAACTGTTCCATAGTCTGTCTACTCATAATGTTGATAGCAACCCCTAAGTCAATCAATGTATTTGGAATTTCTATCCCATTTATATGTGTCTTAACAATTGGACTTCCTGGATCTACATATTTCTGCATGGCAATTTTTCCCATCATAATGTCTGCAATCTTTCCTACCAGGTGGATTCTTCTTGTGTCCTTTAGCTTTCTTCCTGGTCTTTTGAAACTCAACTCCTTTATGGTTTTTTCTAGAATAGGAATTTCTCGAATGGCTTGTAGCAATGGAATCTTGATACAAACATTCTTCAATTCATCTAGAAAGTCATAGTTAGGCAACAAAATTTGTTTTTCCACCCCCTTATCAATTTGTAGTCTTGCCGGAAAAGGAGGTGTAGATGAAGATACAGGTTGCTCAACTATAGGAGTTGTGGATGTTAGCTTTTCTTTTTCTTTTTGAATTTTTGAATTTTGAAGAGATTCTTCCTCGGAACCCTTATTGACTTGAAGAGAGTCCTCCTCAGAGGTATCTTGCTCTTGAATATCTATAGAAGGTTTTTCTAAAACTCTACCAGATCTGAGTTGTACATCGTTGAGAGGAACAATCATATAGGTAGGAAATTGTTGTCCTTCTACCATATAAGTAGTTTGAGGATTCTTATTGTTAGGATTTGGCAATGGCTGAGTTGGAAGTTGATTTGTCTTTTGTTGGTATGGGAGCATGAGTTGAGGATTTGTATTTTGTTGAGAAGGTTGATGTTGTGGAAATGGCAATGAAAGTTGTTGTGGATTTTGGCTTGGAAATTGTGGAGCTTGTTGGATTTGAAAAGATGGAGGATATTGATAAAATTGAGCAAATCTCCCATAAGGATTTTGCATCCCTTGTACCCATGGCTGATATGAGTTTTGATGTTGGGGCCAAGGTTGTTGCCAAGGAGTCCAATTTGGTGGGGTTTGAAGATTCATAGGGTTATTAAACCCTTGAGATTGTTGTCCTTGCCAAGGTCTCCTTGCGACAAAACAGAGAGATTCTATTGAATTTGGATCTTCTTGAAAAACAGCTTTGAGTCCAGGGATTGAAGGACAATCCTTGATTTCATGATTTTCTGAGCAAATCATACATGTTTCTACAACTTTTGCATCCAAGGGACATTCCCTTAAAGCATGTTTCTTTCTAAATTTTGGACAAAAGATGGCTAAAGCATATGTTTCTGCTTTCTGCTTGTTTTGGATTTTAAGGGTGTCTAGTTGTTCACTAAGACCCCCTAAGATATCAGTTTTAAACTCATCAAGCATATTACCAATCTTTGCCCTACTTACTGATCCAGTTGCAGATTTGTTAGCCCTAATAAGAGAAGAATCCCTAGGCCCTTTTCCAGTTTTAGATCTTCCCCTTGAGAATTGGATACATAGTTCTGTTATATCATGAAATGGGAGTTGTGAAATGTCTCCTTTACCCATCATGTTTAAAATGTCTATCCATTCATCTCTAATGGCTTTTAATAGGAGGGCTTTCAAGGTTTCATTATCTAAGTTGCTCATCTTTGCTCTTTTCAAGTTGTATTGAAATCTTTTAATTAAGTCTTCCAAATTTTCATCTTCTTTTTGCATCATTTTGAATACCTCATCCTTATGATTGGTGGGCATACAATAGTCCAAGTATCTATCCAAAAATGTTTGTTTCATATCATTCCAAGTCCTGATAGATTGAGTGGCTAGTCCCATGAACCATTTCAAAGCAGATCCCTTCAAAGTTGAAGGAAACGGTTTGAGTTTTTGAGAATCTTCCATATAGTCATAAGTTCGGCACACTACTTCAAACTCAAACAGAAATGTTTCAGGATCTTCACTTCGTAATCCATAAAAGTTAGGGAGAACAGATGGTGAAATATTTTTCATTTTTGCATGAGTTTCCTCATCAACTATAGGGAATCCAAGAAAATCGTCCCTATTTCTACCATTATTTCCTTCACCATTGTTATCTTCATTATCTCCTCCTCCTCTACCTCCACCTCTATTTATTACTTCCTCTGCCATGATAGTTTCTTTAGAGTCCTTCTAGTCCTCTAGTTCTTCTATCAAGGAAGGATGAGAGAAAGTTTCTTTGTTTTCTAAGTAGGCTTTAGTAGGTGGTGTAGGAGAATCCTCTAATTCAGCTGTTCTTTGGCTTCCAAAAATCTTAAGGCTAGGGGTAGATGATGGTGAATCTGGTCTATGCCTTGAAGAAGATGGAGTTGTAAAAATAGAACTCTTGGCTTTAGCTATAAACCTTTCCCTAGAATCTCTTGCTCTATGCATGTCATTTTTTATATTTTTTAATAAAAGTTGGGCTAATAATTCTCTTTCTGATCTTCCAGATCACACTAGGTGCAAGAAGAGAGCATACTTAAGAAATTACTAAACCAATAACTCTCTTTTTCTGATCCTCCAGATCACACTAGGTGCAAGAGGAGAGCATACTTCAAGAAGTTATCAAGTTTTCCCTTCTTTTATGATTTTATGTTTTTTTTTTTAAAGAAATTGGCTACCTAGTTACACTTCCCCGGCAACGGCGCCAAAATGTTTGGTCAATTTAGTGTGTCCTAAATTGCTGCATTTAATTGTCAATCCGGGAATCGTAAGCTGACGAAGTGCGGCGCACTATATGTGCAAGATAACCTCTTTCTTAACTTTTTGTCGTTTATGGTCTTTCTAAGGTGAAATGGAAATTCTAAAGTGAAAAACAAGTTTGGTTATAATTGTTCAAGGAAGTGATATCCCCTATAATGATTTACCAATCTTGAAACTTTAAAAGCAAATTGAAATTACAAATGACAAAAGAAAGTAAACTGCTGAAATGAAAAGTGCTGCTAATCTAATGAATCAAAACAAGAAACTAGTGAACATGAAAACTAAACTATTCTTGCTGCCAACTGAACACAAAAGAAACTACGCTTATGGAAATTCAAAATTGCAATGAAATAAATCTAAATCAGATTACATCAATTCATTTTCTGACCCTTCATCATTAGACCGGCTATGACTTGCGGAAGTAATCATAAACAACTTGTGTAACTGATATTTAATTTGCAGAAAGTAAACTAATACTAAACCATACACACATGATTCAATCCCTCGCCATCAGTCCAGCTGTGGCTTTCGGAGGCAGTTGAAGATGTCATACATGATTCAATATATCTAAGTTTGCGGAAAAGAAACTAATACTAAACTACACACCTCATCATGCAGCCCCTCACCATCAGTCCAGGTGTGGCTTTCGGAGGAAACTGAAGACGCTATGAGCAGCTTAATATATCTAATTTTGCAGAAAGGAAACTAATGCTAAACTACACATTTCATCATGCAGCCCCTCACCATCAGTCCAGCTGTGGCTTTCGGAGGTAGCTGAAGACACTATGAGTAGCTTAATATGTCTAATTTTTACTACTGAATCAGATAAACAAAACTGAAGTGCACAAGACAAAACTGAAGTTAAACAAAGACTGTGAAAGAAAACTAGCAGCAGAATAATATCAGTTTCATATCATTATCAAAAATACTATGAAAATGCCCCGGGCTGTCTACCTTAAACCTGCACAAGAAAACTGATCAGTGATTTAACAATCATAAAAACATAAAAGACAGGAATGCAATGGAAATTACAGAAATGTATGAACAGAAATAAAACAACTATGAAATATGAACATGTAATGAGTTATGATACAATGACTGCTTGAAGAAATGAAATGAAAAATATATACATTAATACACAGAACCTCGGCTGAGCAGGGGCCCTCTACGCAGCTCTGGTATGATCTTCAAACACGAATTAAGTTATGAAACAGAGTTTTTCACATTAAAAAGAAAGTCATTACGGGCTGGTGGTATTACGGCTCAAGGCAGCGTAATCACCACATAACAGAGTACGCACATCAACTTAACAACTAACAACTATCAACTCACATTCACTAACTCTACGTGCGTATGCAAACGCTCTTTATAAAGCAATAAAATGTAACTGTCTCCTGAAGTTTATGATAGCAGTCAGCACGTAGACCACTAAGGCCACAGATTTAGGAGTATGGCCATGTTGGAAAACGAATCTATGGAAGGTGGGCGCTTAAATTCAACTCCAGAACTTTGCACAGATGTCAATTAACCTCCGTAAGCTTGGAAACGGCCGTATGGATGTTTCTATGCCACGAAACAGAGTCCAGCCGACATAGAACTCCACGGTTGACTTCCACGTGGATGGCTTTGACCGCGGCTTTCCTTGACGAATTTACTTGAACCAATAGGACACGAACCATGTCCTTGTCATTCCTAGCCTGCCCATGTGGCTCGTTTTCTTCGTTGACACCTGTAACATTGATTTCCACAAAATAGCTGCGGAAAGTTGCAGCGGCTGCGGAAAGTGACAAGTTTCCGCAGCTGTATGAACAAAATCTAAATCAAATAGAAAAGACACAAACATAATTAAAAACCATGTTAGATACCCTTTTGCACATGATATTTGACAATTTTGGAGGTTTAGGTGAGTGAAAGAGATATGGAAAAGTGTATGGAAGAGAGACAAATTCGGGACTCAACAGTCCTGTAAATGGGAGGATGCTTAAACATTGATTTTGTCAAGAGACTTAGTTTAATTTTCTCATTCATTGTACATACCACTGTTTGACGAAAGGATGTAAAGACAAAAACCCTAAAAAATAGAAAAGGGAAAAAAAGGGCAGAAGTTGAAAGAAAGGTACAACCCCATACCTAAAAAATGATGTTGCTGAAAGTGTTCAAGTCTAAGTGCCACTACTTGTTGCTAAAAAGATAAGTCTTGTTTAGTTACCCAATCTAAATCATGGCTAGAACATGTTTTAATTTATTTTGCTGATAGGCTAGTGAAAGAAAGAACTTGTCAAAAGACCATATAATCTCGGCTTATCAAATAGAATAGATTAGGATAGAAGGACAATGGCTCTAAAAAGATTAAAACCTGAGCCAAAGAAAGAAAGATGTTTATTATGCTTTCAGGTCCTAAGCCTTCAGTATTTTGTTTTACTTTTCTGCTAATAAATTCTAAGTGCAGCTTGTACATAATACCATATATCATAGCAAATCAGACTGCTTAATCCTGATTTGTCTATGTTTTTCAATTTTGGTTTTCAAGATTAGTAAATAAGGTTTTTCAAACAAATCAATTTTGACAAATGAGTAGTCTAGGTAGAGAATAAGAAGAGTCCACTAGCCTAATCTGAACTCTTGGAAGAAATAAGGGTACAAGTAGATAGTTTGATTTTTGTGTTCAAAAATAAAATGTCAGGGTTTGCCAGTTCAAGTGCACCCAAGGAAGCAAAAAAAATGTTAGGCAAGTAGTTTGGGTAGATACAAATGATGTTGATGTTAATCATGTTTTTTCAGATTACTAAGATCACAGCTTCAAGCAAGCATCAGCAAGTGAAGGAGGTAAAATCTGCCCAATAGATGAGGCACTAGTCTTCGTAAGCTAGAAATCTGAAGTTCTGGACACCTCCTAAAAAGGAGTTTCCCTCCCCAAGTGGAGCCACTGTTAGTCATCCATAACTTTCACTATCTGAAGATGACTAAGTAGTGGTCCTAGATTTCTAGAAACAAAATTCATAAATATTGTGAGTTCTAGAAATATCACTGCCTTCATTATCCTGAGATTAAACTTTCCTATTTCATCTTCCTATCTAGTCATGACTAGCCCACCAATCCTGGAAGACCCATCATGGGCTCAAGCCATTTATTTTAACCCCAACTGTCATCCATTTTTCACCATGTCTTGCCTTTTTGCCCAAATCCTCTGTTTTGCTTACCTACAAGATTCCCTACTACTATTCAAACCTACCAATCAAATAGCCTGAATCTTCCATAATATTCTCAGACATTGATTGTCTTTACAGACCCTTCGGATAATCAAGTATGCTAGATCCTAGGTCTTCAAAACAAACTAAGCTTATCATAGGTCCTATCTTATACTTGGTGATCCCTAAGTCTGAATCTCTGTCCAAGATCCAAGTCCAAAGGTCCCCATTAGGTCACCAAAGATTTCACTGAGTCATAGGATGGATTTGGTGCCCAACAAGTTATGCCTTCCTGCATAAAGAGGTTGCATTCAAAGGGGAATAAAATCAAGCATTTTGACCCAAATTCATTCAAGGAAAGCCTCCTTGGCTTAGAGCACAAACACTGCAAGGGACAGCTGCCCTTGTTCACATTTTTCAAAGAATAGCCAAGGTGACCAGTAGCAGCAAGAAGAGGCAAGGTAATAGGATGTAATCATCACCAGGAGGCAGACACAAACAAGACAAAAAACAACAGGCCTATAGGTAAAAGAGTATTAGGGTTTGTTTTGGTGGATCAACAAAACATTGGTGACAAGAAAAGAACTATCTCAGAGATCTCAAGGACAACAACCTCCTCCTTAAGGTTTTTTCCAAAATAGCATTGCTTCACCTACACTAAGAGAAGAAAGACAAAGGGTATCAGTTTAAAGAAGATCATTTTGGAAAAGGGTAGAAAAACAGAGTTTTTGAAGTAAAAGGTTGGGCATAAATTATTGTCAAAACAGGCCTAAAAGGGCAAAGTGTAACCTTGATTTTTTCATCTCAACAATAGACTCCCAAAAAAGGGCCTCGATGCCAAAAATATTGTTCTGCAAAAAGATTGGCAAAGGCATAAATAAACATGTTTTCCGAAAAATGTTAAAGTGTGTTCACAACAAACATTAGTCAAAAGCACACTGAAAGATAGGAGACACCAACTTTACAAAAGTGGGTTTGGTCTTTTTTAAATTTTATTTTCAAATCAAGTATAAAAGGCCACTTGAACCTTCCCCATGCATCATTTACCATTTTCTGAAAATAAGAAGCTGTTGAGAAGAATTATTTTGGTTTTTAGGGCAGACTGTGAAAAAATCGGGCGCTACGCACCGAGGCCGATGCTACGCTCCTGGCCTTCGGCGCTATGCACATAGGGGAGGCAGGCAGTGTAAAAATACACTATGCTATGTGCTCATGGCCCGGTACTACGCGCCTAGCCCGGCACTACGCGCTTGCCCAGAAAATACCGGAGGCACCCGAGGCACCGCCTTGTCTGCCTAGTGCTGCACTCCGGCCAGATTGTTACAAATTTTTCAAAAGACTCCAAAGTCTGAAATTCACCTTCAAAATTTTGTAAGTAGGGTCTAAGGTTGGTGAAATTTCTTTTTTCCTCCCAAGCTCTCCTTTTTCTAAAAAAAATATCCATAGTCAAAATTAGCCCAAAACCCTAGACTATCAAAGATCAATTGCTTAGTTTTTGCAAGCAAATTTGGTTTTGAATACAAAAAAAGGGATTGGATGACTGTAGTTATTTTCTAACCTCTAAACCCCAAATGCAAGCTCTAAAAAACCATTCTCATCTTAGTTTTCCTTTTTCAAAAAGTTGACCTAAAGCCACTAAAAGCACTTAGTTTGCCCACAAACCCTCACGGGAAGTTCAAAATCCCTACTGCTGTTTTTAGACCAGTCGCCATGTCAGAGGGATATAGTCATACCAGTGGTGATGAGAGTCATACTCCCACCAAGCCAAAACATCATGGAGGAAAAACAAAAATATTTCAGCCTATAGACACCACTCCAATCACTTCCACTCCTATGATCCTTTCATGCTTCCAAGATGTAGGGTGCTACAATTTTTGTGAGAAGGTCAAGCAAGTCAACAGTCATCTAGACTTGACTAGATTGTTTTCCTGTAGCCTACAAATCCACCAAGTTAATCTAGCATGGGTTCAATTTGAGCTTTCATCTGAAATCATTTCCAAGGCAACCAATATACCAAACATTGGTGAGCTTTGGTTCAAACAAAGGAAGTTGGATATGGGTCATTATGGGCCTTATTTGAAACCCGCCTATCAGCAAAAAACATATTATATTTTTTTTCACATGTGAGGGAAGGTACTCCCATCTCTATTCATATCATATCAGGTTGTTGATGCATTTTACCAAAGTTAAGATGATGAACCTACCTTATTACCTTTTCCAGAGTATTGATACAATGGCCTTCACTGTCAAGAGGAAAAGCTATAACCACCAAATGCCCACCCTCTTTCATCACTCTCTGATCAAGATGATTGTCCTATACCAGCTAGAGAAACAAGGTGTATCTTGGGAGACCTTCATCTCACATGATGTGTTTGTAGACCCCCGGCCCTTCATCTAGCAGAGCTTACCTTCCACTTCACAACCATCTACCTCCACACATCCATCATCTCCCCATATTCCTTCTCCACAAAGAATTTCACCTATTACCTCCTCCCCTAAATTACCAAGTGGAGGGGCTGACAGTAGCCCTAGTGGAGGGAAAATAGGAGGCAACAGTAAAGAAGAAGATGAGATAGAAAATTATGGACAAGGAGAGAGCAGTGAAGAAGAAGATGATGAAAAAGAGGAAGAGGATGAAAATGAAGAAAATGATGAAGAGGAAGGAAGTAGCCATGAAGAAAGCAATAGTGGCCATGAAGAAAGCAGCCATGATCATGAAAAAAGTAGTGATGATCATGAGGAAAGCATTGAAAAAGAACAATAATGAGGAAGAAGAAGAAATTGAAGAATGAGAATAGCTAGATGAGGAAGGTCGCTATCTAAGTGCCCAAGGCAGTCCAAGAAAGAGTCATGACAGTCATGACAGCTCATGACAGCTGTCATGACTGTCTTGACAAAAATCAGTCCATAGGAGACAAAGAGAATCAAAGTGAAGAAGGCACAGAAAAAGCAGAGCAAAGTGAAGGAAAAAATGATGACAACATTGCCTTTGAGACTCCCATTATTGCCCCTCTCTCATGCACTTATCATAGAAGGAAAAGGTATGTGTTTGCTGCCTCTAAAAGGAAAAGGGCCATCCCCTCACAAAATGCCAAAGCATTAGACAAAGGCAAAGAAAAAAAGAAGAGTGTTGAGAAAAAGGCACCAGTCAAGAGGAGCAAAAGGATAAAAAAGGCTTCTCAAGGGCCTCTCTTTGTTGATCTAGACAGTGATAATGAGGACCAAGTGATGAATATAAAATTGCTCCTCCTTGAAAAAGATGCCCAACTTCAAGAATGGGAAAAGGATTTTGAAAGATCAAAAAGGTTCATCTACTATCATAAATAGGAGCACAAACATTTCAAAGAGTTGAAGAGGGTCCTTGCCTTTTAGAAAAAAATGGTCAAACACTATGCAAGGAAAAGCATGCTTGCTAACGCCAAACTGAAGCAAGCCCTCCTAGAGCTAGAAGAGCTAAAAAGGCCCAAATTTCATGACAGCCTCGAGATCTTGGCTGATGCTTCTCAGCAGGTGTCTAAAACCCTTGAGGGGTCTACACACCAATTTTGAAGAAAATCAGGAAACTTTTTGTTTTTTCCAAATTTTGGCTCCTAGGAGCGCAACACCCTAGACGCTACGCTTTTTTTTGGGGAATCCTCAGCTGCTAAAGTTTACATTTTTGGGCTTTTCATGTCACCAACAATCCACCCATAAAATTTCAGGTCAATTGGAGCATTGTTTCCCCCTCAAAAGGTCAAAAAACACCTCAAAAGTGACCTTTCTGCCTCCTTTTCGGGCCTGGCACTACGCATTGAGAAGTCATGGGAGATTGGATTTTTGAGTAGGTAAATGACATCCATTCAGAACATCTCAAGTATTTCTAGAAATTATACTCTTCAATATTTCCAACGAACCATCACGGGGCCAAATCTGATGCCGGGAAGGGGTCCAAAACTCAGCTGCAACAAACCCCAATTTTTGCTAATATGGAGCTACGCACAGAGACAAATTTTTGCCAAAAAGTCAACAAAAGGCACTAATTAATGGAAAATTGGTTTTTTAATATTTTCTTGGAAAAAACACCCCTGATTTGATTGGGGAGTTATGTTTTGCTGTGTTTCATTTATTTTCTTATCTCTTATGTGTCTTGGGCCTTGCATGGTCATTAAGCACATTTATGACATTTATGGCTGAACTAGGGTTTCTGGAAGCCTCTTAGGGTTTCCACCTTCTCATTTGCTCCATAAATAGAGCATGAGGATCTTTTGTATTTGGTTGGATGTTGATGACTTATGTTGAAGTAATACATAGTCCATTGAAGCCTTTGATGAGAAAATTGATGTCTTGGAGGTTATGCATGATCTGATTTGCTTGTTGATGGAGAAGGACTGTTTGTAGGATCCATAGGCCTGGTTGATGGTGAAGTTTTCTCTTGTTAATTTTTTCTAAGTTTCTCATATGTTTTCCACCCATCTATTCTGTAGTAGGAAAAAAAATTTAGACTAAGATATGCTTGTTAATGGCACCTTAGATCTTTTTGTTTCCTTCACTGCCTTAATGTTTTCTTCTGATAAGATATGTTAGGGAATTCATCTCTTGCTTTCTAATAATTTTTTGGCTTGTCTATTTTCTTGAATGATTTAGATCAGGTAGTATCAATTATGATTTATGGCTAGCCCTGCATATTGTTACCTCTGAAATACTCTATTCCTGAAATCATCTTTTGAAGCAGCTTTGCCTATAGTTTGTCAAAGAAGTCTGTCTTAAACATGCTCTTTGCCTTTACTTAGCTAAAATTGTTTCAAGGAAATTTCATAGCTACAATTGTGGCTGTTGGGGTTTTCTCTCCTTCTATGGGTATAGTTACTTGTGCATCTTAAATGTTTTTCCCGCTCTTGATGATAAAATCCATGAAAGATTAAATAAGTTTTTTCCTTTCTATGTTTTATCTGAATGTTGTCTTGGTCGATTATCTTCTTTCATTCTGAAATCAAATGGATTAGGTTTTTCTTAAGCCTTTGATTCTCTTGCTATGCTTATAAATCTTCTAAAATCCCTCAGTTTACAAGTATATAAAGGATTCTATTTATGCCCTTTATTAGCTTGTTGTTCTCAAGTTTAATGTCCATCTCATGATCCTTCACAACCTTAAAAGATCCACCAACCAAGTTAAAATTTCCCTGCAGATGCTCTTGAAACCATTGATGAACTCATCATGACCTTGTTTGACTCCATTGCCCAATGAATTAACAATATTCCTTGTTTTCTATCTAAATCTATTTGAGCATCATACCCAACGAAAAACAATCAAAATATCCTGCACTTAACGTCTAACCTAAAATCAACCCTAATCAACAAACAGGTTCACATCTTTGCACCTATTACAAAGATCCCTCTCTGAATCTAGGAAGGCTAGGTCCTTGGATTCCAAAGCTTGGTTTGATGTTACCCTGTCCATTTGTATCTCAATCAATCTAGCAAATTATGGGGAGCTAAAAGTATGTAGCACTACTTTTAGTGCTAAGTCTGGGATAGTTTGGATATCAACTTTCCCACTTCTTGTTCCCTTCTATGCCCCTCGACATACCCTATCCATTACCATGGAAATACTCTCCATGCAAGGCCGGGTACTGGTTAGGATCGGTGCTACTCCCCTCCCCGACAATCCTGTGATAAAATAAACGTCAGAAACATCAATCTCAAGTTCCTGATCTCGAAGGATGAACTTTTCATAATCCTCATCCCATATGCTGATCAAATATTGTAGCAGCTCCAGTTGAGCATGGAGACATGATGTCAAGAAGAAATTTTTCAGTCCACAGTCTCTGAGAGCTTTCATGCATCTCTCATTCCCCATGGTAAGCTCGTCCTCTTCGCTGTGTTCTCATTCTTTCCATTCGATCACCATTTTTCCACTTTCTACCTGCAAACACATTCATATGAAAAATATTAGCCATTTTTAAAGCTTTAATTTGTGAATTATTGGGGTATTTGACTTGCATTTTGCACAAAAAATGGTTTGCGCCATTGATGCGACTGTTTCCCAAATATTTGCACCAATGGGTGCGCCTTAGTGTAGAAAATTAGGCGGTTGGCGCGACTCTGTGCCTGAAACCCGCGCCAACCGCCATGCCCTAATATTCACATTTCCTCCCCCAGAATTCAAAATTGGAAGTTGTAGGTAGTAATATATGACTTAAAATGAAGGGAGAGATCTTGGCTCTTACCTGGAACTGACGAATTTGAGATTGGTCTGCTGGATTGTTTGCTATCGTCGCCAAAAAATCACACTGTAATATGGGTAACTATTGCTCCACAAGTGGTAAAAAGTGAAAAGTAATTATTTTTACCATTTTTAGCATTTTATAACTTTTTACAACCCTAATTAGGTTTTAAGACATGTTTTTCAATTATTTTATTATATTATTTTCAAGAAATGGGTTTTACACGTGTCTCTTGTGCAACAACATGTTTTTAGGACATAGTGATGGAGTAACGAGTTAAATTTTATACCTTTTCGGACTCGGTAAAAACATGAAAAATTCACTACTAGAGTCATCTTTCAGCTCTTTTCTAACTCTCTAAAATTGAAAAGATTTCCGAGACTCTTGTTGTTTTGAACTCGTTAAATGGCTGCGAAGCGATATCTACCCAGTATACGTTTACCCCTTTTTTGAGTTGGGATATATTATTTACGAAAAAGGAATACCTTAGCCTATTGTGACTAAGAGGTTCTTTCAGATATTGTTTTCTACCTTTTCGGATCTGAGAGACTATTTATGAAAAGGGCCATGATGGATTTTTCTTTACTACTTATTTTCAAACTCTCTAAACATGAAAAGATGCCGAGTTCTCCCTTTTTCAGACTTGTTAAACCCTCATGACATCAGATTTTTTCGCCATGACGTTACTCGAGTTACTCCTTTCTAGGGCTTGTAAAATGTACTGGGATGGAATTGTCCGAAGGACAAACTTATAGCACAAGCATATGATATCCCCTTCAAGCTTGTTTTAAACAATAATTGGGGTACTCGCCAGAAATGGTGGGAGAAAATGGAATCAAGTTTTAGTTATGTTGGCAGTATGTCGCTCTTGAACATGGCACTTATTTGCATTCATGTCGGGCTGGGGACATCTCATTTCGTCATTTTTGCCTCCATGGGTTTGGGTAATCTCTTTTTACCTCTCATCTTCTCTTTGCCACATCATCATGACCTCAGATTCTTTGATGTCAAATACTGCCAAATCTAGTGTTGTGCTGCTAATATGTTCAAGAGAAGTTTGCCTCTGCAGTTTTCAACCTCCCTCTGATTCTCTGTTGGTCCTGTTTCATCATCATATTCCTCTGTCTCATATCGATGATGTGGGAAACATTATGGCCCACCTTCGATTAGGTCACTTCCTGTCAACTTCAACTCATTATCTAGGAATTTGATCTAGAGACTCCCTTCTGGTACCTTGGAGCCTGCATGCCTCAATGGCAGGTTCTTCGCATTCGATGCAAGGTTCACATCATTGGCCTTCAATCGAGTGATTTTGCGGATGTTTGATGCCAGATCACTGTTCGCATTTTGTGGATTGTACCAGTTGTACCTTGAGAGCCATTGTCATTATTGGTGGTTTCTCTCATGCTTGTTAACAACTTTCATCATTGGCTGGTAATCAGGTGATTTTCTTGCATGTTCGACTTCAACTCATATATTCGCATGCTTGAATTTGTATTTTTTCGGTTGAAATGGAGTGCAAGACCCTGGATTTTGTCTAATAAAATCTAGGTTGCGGATTTTGGTAGATTATCATGACTTATTACATGAATTTTTTTAATGGATCGCTGTGACCATGTCTGAGTCTATTTTTTTATCCTTACTGTTGGATGGCTGCGTCTATACCTCGAATCTCAGTTTTTTATATACTCTATTATGGATGGCTGTGCCCATACCACATGTTCATGTATTAGAGATGTTAGTCGTATTCGTAATTGTAGGTTTTTTGAAAGTGGTGTTTGGTTTGAACACGTTCTCATAAATCATTTCGCCCCTTCATCTCCCTCAGACCTCATGCTTTAGGGGGCATCTATTACACAACATTTTTTCACTGTCCCTGCAATCCCCATCTCGCCCATTGGAGGGTCATTTCCATGATCAATAAGCAGTGTCATGCCTTACAAAGACCATCATTGTGTCCCTTTACATGAGACAAATATTCCTTCTGTTGACAATTCCCTGAGCAGAGACTCAAAAACCCTTGTTTTTTCCTTGGTGCCGGTAGTCAGCTATGCCCTTGTGCCGAAGAGGAAGATTAACACTGGGCCCCGCACTAGCTGGCACCTTGTCCTAGTTTTCCACCCACGCCAAGATGTTTATGGAATGTTTTTTAAAAATAGAGGTGGAGTTTCCACTCCAACCACCTCGAGGATGAGTCATTGGGAATGGTTGAACTGAAAAACCATGGACTCCCTCCTTTGGTTTATGGTTTCCATCTCTTATGAGAATTCCCTAAAGGATAGGCCTCCCTCCCACCTTTGTAAGGATCCTAACCTCCTCCTTTTCCTCTATAAAAATAAGCCATCTCTCTTTACACAAACTAGCTAAACAACTGTAGAGCTGAACTTGGAGAAATACTGGAGAGATAGAATAAGAAGGAATTACGTTGAGAGAGCTTGATTCCATGTCTTTCGAGAGAGCTTGAGTCCATGCCTTAATCCCGTATGAATTCCCTGATGAACATCTGAGACGCGCTCCGACTGAACCCTGTTGGAGGAGACTGTAATGTCAAAGCATTGGTTGTAACTCTTCCTTCAATCAATACATACACGTGACTATTGTTTGGTTCCCATTTTGTATTATGTTAAATGTTTAATGCAATATGCTTAGCCCTCTTTGACTGGCTAGTATTTATGAGTGAAATTATTATGTTGTATGTTGTTATTGTTTTTTTTCTATGTGTAGGTATCCAAGCATGACTGCGAAAGGAACGTGATTTGCTGAGACAGAAGCGAGAGGCTACCACCTCCACAACAACGACGAAAACGTTGGACTCCAGGTAGGTCGATCTACTGTGTCCTCTTTTCATTCAATAATTAGGAATCAACACTCTAGCATGTCTCTTTGTTTCTAGACCCACTCTAGGGCTAGAGGGATCATCTCTGTCTGCAGAGAGGATTTACCTACATAATAATCATCCCATATCATTTCGGTTGCTACATGCCCGGAGACAAAGAAAAAGAACAAATCATCCATGACTTCCATTGCAAGGTTTCCAAGATTTGAAGCACATGTTATATCACCTATGAGCTCACCAACGTAGTCTCTCAAGGGGCTAAGTGATTTGCATATGCAGGTAACCCTGTTCAAGGGTGCTCTACAAAGCACTTCCCGACACTCAAGGGAGCGTTGGTCAAATTGGGAGCGAAATTCTCATTGTTCCTGAATCTCCACTTGGCTAGTGCCTTATAGAAGAGTGCATATGTGTCAAAAATTGAATCCATGTGTCCACTTGACACCTCTGATATTGGGAACATGTCTTTCCTATTATTAGAAAGTCATTGATTGTGAAACTACTTTCAGCTCATCTATAAATTGAGCACAGATCCTAGTGCTTGATAAGGAAGAAATTGAGTAGAGAAATGCTAGTGGAATTTCAATTGAAGATTTTATTTGAGTGATATGCTGCTGGAGAGATGTGCATTGTGATGAGTTTGGGATGATGCTGGAGATGGTGACATTAAATCAATCGCTGGTCGTAACCTCCCCTTATATCCATTAATAAAGATTGTTTCTTACTTTCCCACATATGTATCTGTATAAGCTTCTGTCTTTCATATTATGAATTATTTTCTAATGTATATGGTTCATGTTTCATTGATTTAACCAAATAAATTGAATAGGCATCTGTATATTGCTATCACTTTGCTGTTTAGTGTTCATTCTTGCAGGAAATATTTTGGCGATCTAGCTTGGACTTGAAGCTATAGCAAGAGCGACAGAAGGAGACTTGGAAGCTCTTGGACTCCAAGTAAGTTTCTTGATCTATTCTGGGTGTCTATTTACTATTAGGAAAATTAGTTGCAAAGTATTTAACCTGTTGTTCTAAATGTACACCAGATTTAGGGAAGAATGTTTTATCCATAGTCCATAATTCCGCATGTTTTATCCATAAATTGGTTTACGCTTCATCCTTGGCGTGTTTGCCTCTGTTTATCCACCCAGTAGCATTTAGTCTTAAAGATTAGGCTTTTTGAAGTTAAATTTTCATTAGAAGTGTGTTAAACAACTTGATTTTCTTGTTCTCTGCTGCGCCCAATGCACTGTTGAACATGACACAGTGCTTTGCAAAATATTGTATCCCACTCAAGGGTGCTTTGCAACGCACTGTCTCCCCTTAGATACTGCATTTCCCCCTAGGACCAACCAAATTACCATTGAATTTGTCATTGCATTTGCTTTCAGTTTTTGTTTGTTGTGTTTACAAGTGCCTGATGCCTCATAGAGACCAGTAACTTTACATGAATCTTCCTCCTTTGAAAGATAAATTTATTCAATGTCTCTTTAAAGTGTTTTTATTTATGGATCCATTTGTTTTCGTAAAGGAAACTATTGTTAAATTCTTTGTTTCCTATAGGAAAAATTGTAGTTCCATTCTTCATTTTTCCTAAAAGAGAAATTGTTGATCAATTCATCGTTTCTCAAAGAAGAAAGCATTTGTTTTTGTTGATTTGATGCATATAGTTTCCTTTTTACATTCAAATTAAGGGGATTGAAAAGAAAAACATACATTTTCATATAGCGAGTTGTGTGTTTTGCTTAGGAAAAATTAGGAAAGCTACATATTAATTTGTGCTCTTTGATTGTTTGCTCTCAAAACCGATTGCTCTTTCCCTTTAGTAGCTAAGAGTTTCATTGAAAAAAGGTAAAAGTGAAAATTTTTCTTATCATTTTAGTTTGCATTTTAGGAATTTCCATTACATCATCACAGTGAACCTTGAAAGGAAAATTGATAAACAAGATCAAATTAAAATTTACATCAATTTACCTAACAAAGCATTGGAACCATAACGATAACATTTAGAAGGTCTAGGCTAGAGACGTGTTCCGGCATCGTAAAACATAGCAGCTGTCATTAATTTTTTGCGATACATTCCAAGTGTGATACCTCACTCCACGTACGTAAGTATATCGTAGCTCATCCACGTACTTTCGGGTATATCGGGCGGTGTTACTGTACGAAAATTATAAAGGGGTTCTCTCACTATGCGGTTTCACATTAGACAACGCTAATACAGACTTGGGCCTCTAATTACCTTCGAGTATATTTGGGAGGAAAAATTTAGGTTGCTATCCATCCATAGTGAACCGAGTGGGCCACCTTTTAAATTGTGATACACCGAACACAACATTCAGTGAGATTTCCTGCCCGTACTTCTTGGTTCGCCAGGAGGTGTTCTGAAATTCAAAATTTCTTGGTAAACCTTTTACCTAGAATTACCCTTTTATTTTGTTTAATTATATTTAGTCATAAAATAAATCAGTCATCGTGGAAGAATAAAATCCCTTTCCTCGTCGTTCGTGTAGACTTGCATTGAAACCACCTTTACCACCATAAGCCACTTTTGTGCAACGAAGGCGACACCATTCTACCGAAACCAATACCATTAGTATCTCTGGTGAAGCATCATCTTCCCATATACCAGAGTTAGCACAAGTTGTTTCTACACAACCTGGTTCATCTACTATTGTTGAGACGGAGTCCTCATAGCTACCCATGGTCACGATCCATCCAATCAGTGAGACCATACCTCCTGAACCCGATGTTGTTCAACTGGATGTTGATCCAAATCCCATCGTGATTTAGGGGGAAAATGTTATTGGTCAAACTGGACATCATCCCCAGGACCAATGAAATAAGGTATATCATCCCCTTATATTTTAGTTGCTATATTCCCTAAGTGGAGAAAATATTGATCCCAAAGTCGAACAACTGGAATTTGTTCCTATATTGGTCACTCCATAATCTATTGTAGCCATTGAGTCTCCCATATCGCACAATCAACCACATGAAATATAATTCGTGCCTAACGGCGAAGTTCTTCCACCTATTTTGATTTCGATTGAAGAAATGTCACGAGACGAGTCACCTTTAACTCCAAAAAAATTTCGGTAGGAGCTTTAGCTATATGAGTCCTTTCCTCAATCACCTTCCTTTGCTTTTGTTGATCCTATTTCACTTCGAGTTCCCATAGATTCTATAGGGTATGCACTGGGTAATTTGACCATGGCTAGGATAGCATCCCAGACTGAACCATCTATTTCAGCTGCAACAACATCTACTATTGCTTCATCTTCGATGTTTTGTCCATTGAATTCACCCATGTCATCATTTGGAATCCTATCTGGTTCCTCCCTTATGAGTAATAAATGGCTTGATCCTTTATTCACATCTTCAATGCAATATCAAGCTAGTCCCATCAGCTATTCTCCTTGGTGGCCGGTGATTTCACAGAAATAACCCTCTGAAATTCCTAAATTCAATGGAAACTCTGACAAGACCCGTCAACACATGTTATAACTTATCATTCGTGGTGTTCATCAAAATCCTTAAATGCTGACTCCATTAGACTATGTCTTCTCCAACACACACTCACTAGTCCAACTGCAAAATGAGGATAATTCTTTTACTGTGTCAACCTCGTTAAAAAATGAAACAAGCTATGAGGATATTTCTTTTATTGTGTCAACCTCGTTAAAAAATGAAATAGGTCATAAGCATAGTTCTTTTCTTATGTCAAGCTTGTTAAAAAATGAAAAAAATTCTCCCCTATAATGAACCTTCATTCCATCCAGATATCAGTAACCAATAATATACTTAGGTGAATGAAATGAAGCTTGGGGGGCATGTGCTCTTGCATGGGGCATTTGACATGTGCTCTTGCATAGGGCATTCAAAACATTCTTACCAATTGCATGCAATCAACTACTGAAGTTCGGGGAAAAAACTGGTTCAGAACTCCAAAATGAAAATGGTAACTTTCAAATGGTAAAAATGAATAGTAAAACTCTTTTAATTAGTCATTTTATTATTTGAAAATCATATTTATTGCTGTGACTATGGTTTTATTCTATTTTTATCATGAAACAGGTATTTTTAATCCATTTGATGTTGTTCTAGACATGTTTTGCAACTGATGGGTAGATTAGTCGTGTAGATTTATTTCAAGAATGATTTGACCACAAAGCATACTTTTATCCTTATTTATCAAGCTTTGCTAAAAACGAAAAAGGACTTGAAGCACACTTTTATCTCTTTTTTGAGCTTGGATAACAGTGAAAAAGGAACCCCTGGAGTATTCTTTCAGCTCTTTTTAGACTCCGATAATGTGAAAATATTTCCAAACACTTGTCTTTTCGAGCTCCTAAAAGTAAATGATTTGATATATACTCAGTATAAGTTTAAACCTTTTCCGGACTGAGATATATTATTTATGAAAAAGGAATACCTTAGTCAAATATGACTAAAGAGGTTCTCTCAGATATTATTTTACACTTTCTCGGATCTGAGTGAAAAATTTATGAAAAATTACTTATGGAGTTTTATTTCGTCCTCTTTTTCAAACTCTTTAAATATGAAAAGGACTAAGCTATCACTATCATTAGGCTCGTTAAAACATAAAATAGCGATGAGCTTGTCGATCATGTCAAGAATCGAGTTTCATTCATCACTAGACTCGTTAAATTATTAAATAGCAATACATTATTCACCCGAAGGGGTGAATTATAGATCAAGCATATGTCATGCTCCTCAAGCCTGTTAAAAAATAAAGAGGTAGTGGTTGAAAAATGACCGAGGAAAATTTGGGAAAGTGAACAAAACTTTTTACGGTAGAAGGTTTCTCTTGAACATGACACTTCACTCCATCACCATTACTATTTGGGTTGGGTAATATTCTTGATGGTTCATTCATACCTATGGTTCATCATACCTTCACTTCGGTTTTGGGTCGATGTTGCCAACTCATCTCAGTGTCGCTGATATGTTCAAGAGAAGTCATCTAGTGAATACTCATCCTTCTGCAATACTCATAAACCTTCATTCTCATGACAGTAATCCCTGAACATTGCTATATCAAGTCATACCTTTGTCTCCGAAATCAGTAACTCCCATTTCGCAATAAAGTGACTTCTTGTCAACGACAAATCACTATCCAGGAAGTTCACTTAGAAACATCATATTCCAGTACCATGAGGCTTGTTACAACATCGACAAGATCCTCGCTTCCAGAGTTTTGACCAAAATATTTTTTTTGGCGTTCGACATCAAATCATCTATTCACGCCTTACGAAATGTACTACAGTACCTTGAGGGCCATTGACATCAATGGTGGTTCTCTTGTGTTTGTTAACAACTCACGTTATTGGATGGTAATCAAACGATGTATTTCCATGTTCGACTACAAATCATATATTTGCATGGATATACTTGTACCTGAATGATCGAATGAATGAGATAAGAAGACCCCGGATCTAGTTTTAGCCATATGGGTTGTGATTTCAGGATTTTTGTACACATCATCTATATGGTGACATTACATACAGATCATCATCCAAACATGGGCTATATCTGTAGGCATGTCTGTATTGAGTAACATTCCAATGTAGATGACTTTATGAACTATGTACATGTTATTAGATAGTTTATGTGATGAGCATGGGAATTCCTTCCCTCAGCAATTCGTGATCTAGAGGATATATCATGATGTAATGTATTGTAAGATTAATGAAGGTCGCCACTCCGCTTCAGCTCCAACCCATCATAGTGTAAAGCATCTCATTCAAAAAATATTTTTATTATTGTTCTGACTTCATGCTTTAGGGGGAAATTGTTATAGGTCAATTTGGGCACCATTCCCAATGATCTGGTTAATTGGAAATCATCCCTAGAACCAATGAATAGGGCCTATCATCCCCTATCATTTCAGTTGCTACATGCCCTAAGACAAATAACAAGAATAAATAATCCATGACTTCCATTGCGAGGTTTCCAAGATTTCAAGTACATGTTATATCACCTCTGAGCTCACCAATGCAGTCTCTCAAGGGGCTAAGTGCTTTGCATATGTAGGTAACCCCACTCAAGGGTGCTTTGCAAAGAACTTCCCGACACTCAAGGGTGCGTTGGTCAAATTGGGAGCGAAATTCCCATTGTTCTGGAATCTCCACTTGGCCAGTGCCTCCTAGAAGAGTGCATATGTGTCAAACTTCGAATCCATGTGTCCACTTGACACCTCTGAGCTTGGGAACATGTCTTGCCTATTATTAGAAAGTCATTGATTGTGAAACTCCTTCAGCTCATCTATAAATTGAGCACAGACCTAGTGCTTGGAAAGGAAGAAATTGAGTAGAGAAATGCTAGTGGAATTTCAATTGAGGATTTTATTTGAGTGATATGCTGTTGGAGAGATGTGCATTGTGATGAGGATGGGATGATGCTGGGGATGGTGACATCAAATCAATCACTGGTTGTAACCTCCCCGTTTATCCATTAATAAATATTGCTACTTATTTTCCCACATATGTATCTATATAAGATTTTGTATTTCATATTATGAATTATTATATGATGTATATGGTTCATGTTTCATTGATTTAACTGAATAAATTAAATAGGAATCTGTATATTGCTATCTCTTTGTTGTTTAGTGTTCATTCTTGTAGGAAATATTCTGGCGATCTACCTTGGATTTGAAGCTACAACAAGAGCGACAGAAGGAGACTTGGAAGCGCTTGGACTCCAAGTAAGTTTCTTGATCTATTCTGTGTGTCTATTTACTATTAGGAAAAGTAGTTGCAAAGTCTTTAACCTGTTTTTCTAAATGCACACCACATTTAGGGAAGATGTTTTTATCCGTAATCCATAATTCCGCATAACAGAAAGTGCTAGAATAAATTCCATTGAAGAGTACATTGATACAGGAGCAAAGGTATCCTTGTAATATATTCCCGTGTTCATTCAACATATGTGCATTATCCTCTAAGTGAGTCCCCTCCCTATCTGAAAACCATCTCCACAAACTTAATTGTAACTGGGCCTACATACCGAATGGGATCCTCAAACAAAACGGTGTAGAGTCTAATTGGGATTCTACAGCGGGGAGATCCCCTACTGTTTGTGATATATTTCAAACTGTTAACGTATTTGGTGCTAGAAGGAGGGCCAAATGGTAGGTACTAACTACGCCCTCACCCAGAACATTTCCAGAACGCTAGTAATGTTCCTCCGTAAACCCCCCAGCACTCATTCATGGGTCCAGCTTTCAGAAATTTCAGGTTTGGAAACTTCAGACCTCCCCCCATCAAGGATACTCCTCCCAAGGAGGATCCCCCTTTCTATGAAGTCAAAAATGATCAATTGAGAAACTTACATCGAATCACTTATCATTTCATCAGGGATCTCCAAAGCCTACCCGCTGAAAGCTCATTGTCCAACCCACCTACCTCTTATCCTTAGCACACCTGTCAATGCATCCTAGTAAATTCATTACCCTACTTTATAAGTCTAATGTTATAGGACTACGTGGATACAATCAAGAGACTCTTGGTTGAAGGTCCTGAAATCCCCCCCACAACTGAAAGGGAAGGCCTGAGGAGCATCGATACTAGGGTCCCCAACCTGATTCGGAAAAATAATGTTCCCTTGAATAACCAACTATTTTTGGAAGACATCTGGACAAATGACCCAACGGGAAGGGGCTCTGGAGGGGGTCAGGAAACCAAAAATCAAGGGAACGATTGAAATACAGGTCAAACCCACCAGCTCAACCAACCCCGGAACCAAAGAGAATTTCATTTCCACAGGAATTTTGGTGGTTTCATAAATCTGAGGAATTATAGGAATATTCAAAATCTAAGGGTTCCTCAAGATGATGATAGGCATTCACAACATGATGGTGATGCTTCTAGGTTGGGCACCAGAAGTCATGAATCGGAAGGTGAAGCTGAAATTCTTGTGGTTCAAACATTGCCTAGAGCTAACTGAGTGTAGTGTGATCCTGGATGGCCCATTCCCCTTTAGGAATCTGAGGCCCCTTCCACGACATGCCCCAACACCCCGAAAATCACTTGCCCAAGTTCAAACCTGAGGAGGGGACATTAGCTTAAGACCATATCAGTAAATTCTACCTCTCCCTTCAAATGATGAGGGTATATTATGACGACGTAGCATGCAATTTATTTCCCCACACCTTGGAAAACAAAGCCGCTACCTGGTATCACTCTTTTCCTGTTGCTTCTATGCGAAAATTGGAATAGTTCCGAAACACCTTTCTCTAGAAGTTCTAGAAGGATAAGAACCCTTCTATGCTCCTCACAGATTTGAGCACATTGAAATGCAAAAATAAGAAAAAGGTTAAAGAATTCAATCATCAATTCTCTATCATCCCAAATAAGTTCCCCTAGGACATGGTCCTCGATGATTCCATCACCATAGAATATTACATGAGGGATATTCCATGGGACATCGTTGTGTTCATTAAACACGAAGCCAAGGTCACCCTAGTTGAAAATTTCACAACAACCCTTGCTTTTGAGAAAGATATGCTCTCCATAGGGGTCCTTGATCATGAAGATCACGATGACCCCATTTCCTGAAAAAAATAATTCACAACCTTCAACCAGTAAGCCAAGAGACAAAGATAAGGACCCCTTCAACTTCGAAAGCATTGCTAAGTCCTTAAAACTCCTAATGAATGAAGTCTCAGATTTGAAAAGGAGGATGAGTGATTCCTATTAAAGTAGAAAACCTCCCAAACCTCTTTTTATAAAAAAAAAAAAACCTCAAGCCACCCTCCTCCAAACCCCAACGCAAATTTCAATGTTGAAGAGGTTGGCAAAGATAATTTTTGTTCTTTCCACCAGGCCTCCCATTTAAAGAAAACCCACCCCTAATGGATAAATAACATGATCGCTATAGTGAACCAACTCCTTGAAGACCAAACAATGGGGGACCTTGAAGAAGAGGCCAAGATGCTTGAGGAGGAAGTTTTCCCTCCTAGCGAAAATGAAGGTTTGGTTGTTTTAGCTTTCAAAGTCATCCATGGGGAAGAGGTCCAATCCTTCACAAAGATTAATGTGGGTGACACTGCCCAACCCAAACCTCCAAATAAATACAACCTTAGAAGCAAATCTCTAGTATCCAACCATACCCTCAAAGAGAAGAAAAAGCATTCCTAACGAGGATCCTATCTCCTAACACTTGAAGACAAACCACGACCCCAAATCCAGGGGAAACCAACCACACTACCCCCGGGAATGCATCCAAGGTCATGTAGTCTCCCATTTTTCCCCAAAAAACATCAGAAAGCCTCATCCATTTAGATCTAGGGTAAAACATCGTAAAATACATGAAGAAAACTTGTGAAAACATTTCACTTCACGAGCTTGACAGGATAGCCAGCCAATGTGAATTGATTCTCAAATATTTTTCCAACACGTCCTTGGAAATTAAGGCCTCCCCTTCATCGAAGGTAGGATTTTCCATGCCATCTGAATCTACAGTCAACCTCCAGTCTATAGTCAATGCTTTCAGCACCAATTCTAAGGGTTCCACACCCCCATTCCTCTTATCTTTTGAAATTTTCAATTTCAATGTACACAACTGCCTCGTTCACTCTCGGGCATCAATTAACATTATGCCCCTATCAGTGTGCAAGAAGTTGAATATCCAACCAGAAAAAATTGACGTCCAAATTATCCAACTAAATTGATCTTAGGTCCCCGTCATGGGCGAATTGAACAATGTAATAACCTGATTGTCCATGGATTCTAGGGTGCACTTGATCAAGAGTTCATAAATTTTTCTTAGATTAAAAGTTAAAATATTGGGTTGAAACTAGAATGGTTGTATAGATCTCGTCTTCTTGATTATGTCACCGTGAACGGTTCGAAAAACTGATGTCGTATGAGGGAGATATCACATTTTGATCGAAATCCCAAACAAGTAAATTTTGCGATAGGGTTGACTGGGATGCCCAATCAACATGGTGGATGTACAGTAAAAAAAAAGGAATATTCCACAGAATATTTATTTTCACTTGGCCAATCAGTGGATGAAAAGTAGCAACATTTTATTTTTTGGATGGGTTGTATGTTTTGGTATGAGGGCCAATCAGGGGGTGACAAGTAGCCAGCCTTAAGGCCACCACGTGTCCCCCAAATGTCATGTTAAAATTTTGGGGTGAGGCCGTAGGAGTCGAACCCTAGACCTTCAGCAGAGCAACCACACAACTTCACCACCCGAGCTGTATGTTATTACTTAACTATCATGGGAGGAAATTTATTGTTAAATTTTAATGGAAAGTGCATTGGGGGTTGGGGACCACCAGCAGTCCCAACTCACCAGCGGTCCCCTGATCGTGGTCACATTACAACATGAAATGTAACATCAAACTTCACAACCGACGGCTTAACCACAGACTTCACAAATGTTATTTCGGGTCACATTAAATGTGTTAAACAGTTAAAAATCTCCGTGCAGTTATCTCTAACCCACCTTGAAACCCACGGATCAACATTATCTACCACAGTTATTACCGCAGGTTCCACCAACCATAACTGTAATCGCAGGGTGGGATGACATGTGTCCAACCACCCAACCGAAACTTTGAATTCCACGGTCAGGACTGGCGGGATTCTTGGAGGCGCGCTATTTTTGGGCGGATTGCACTAAACTAACTCCAGTTAAGTGGATTTCTCCACATTTAGTGGAGCTTTTCTAGGTGTAACTGGGAAAATGAGTCGGAGACTCAATTTTCGCCCATTCAGGGTAAATGAAGAGTCATTCTTAGCTAATTGGAGAATTATAGAACCATTGGTGCAATGAAAACAACCATTAGAGGCCTGTAACTACATGTATTTGCAAAATTTTGAGCATAATGAAAGATGGACATGCCATTGGGAGTTGGACCAGCAGATGTAGCCTAGGAGGGGCGAACTGCTTCATCATGCCTGCTGTGTAAATGTTATGTGGTGACTTATTTCTCTATTTTAAACTGTTGTTCAATATTATTTGTGCTTATTTCATGCTTCTAGTTCACTAAAATAATCTACAATTCATGGTTAAAATCCTTAATCCTTAAGAAAACTAATGAGACAAGTATGGACATGTTTATAAACTAAGAAGACACTTAGCACAAAAAAACTAATATAGTCCTTTCAGATCAGCACCAATGAATTGATATAGTTTTTGTTGACATAAAAAAGGCATATGGCTTGTTTTTGAGTTGAGATTGGTCGAGCAAGTTTATAGGATACTTTGCCACTGATTGGTCCCACCCGTGGTTCCCATATAGTGGAAATAATAACCAAATTAGAGTTAATAGAGAGTCATACATGAAGTAAAATGTCACATACTTTGAAGCAATAAATGAGCTTGTTAGATTCATTCAGAAAGAGCTAGGGATGTGTTTCTTAGAGTTCGAGTTTAGGTGCTACCAAGCCATTTCATCGCCCATCACCCTGGGCACTCAGATGGAATTGCTCCCTTGTTCCCCAACTAGCGCTATCAGCTCAAGGGCTGCTATCAACCCAAGGGCCCCAAATGTAAACTCATATAGCTTCAACATAACCAGGAGTGAAATTTGGACCTTGTACTATGATGGTTCCAAGACCCAGGATGGGGTTTGTGTTGGTTGTATTCTGATAGACCCCCAAAAGAATAAGTTCCTAATTTCTTGCAGGCTAGAGTTCCATTGTACCAAAAATACCACGGAATATGAAGTGTTACTCCTCAGGCTCAGGAAAGCCATTGATCTCAAGGTTAGATGCCCAAAGGTAGTCAATGATTCTGAAATCATCACTCAACAGGTAGGAATACTATTCACTGCCTATAACCACATTTGAAAGGCTATCGATAAGAGGTATGGTGTTTAATTTCTTCTTTTGATGCTTCTGGCATAAATCGGTCACTAGGATGAATAATGCTGCAGATGATACTTTATCCAATGCTGCTGCTAGGTTTGCACCATTAAGAGACCGATTTTCTATAGAGATTGTATATAAGCCCACAGTTCTGGATAACGTGACTAATTTGCATGTTTTCAATCATGATCAACAGGTGTTGTATTTCATGATGAAAACTGATGTATTCAAGGATGCCATGATTAAAGAAGAGGAACGTGAACATTCTTTATAGAAGGAGGCATGAGAACGTAGAGGTAAACCCATTCCCAAAGGGTTGGTCTCGCTGGAAAATTTATTTGATTTGGAAAGTCTGTTTCGGGGCCACCTAATACCAAGGTGCAAAGCTCTACCATGTCACATGAGAAAATCAACCTCGAGATGGATGCCATTTCGAAATTTTTCAATCTCGGTACGAGATGTACACCTGTAAATTTTCGTAGATGTTCTATGCTTGATGAAACTTTACTTTTTATCCTAATATTAGTCATCAATCACATAAACAACAAAGTAAAATGCTAATAGAACATACCAGTAGATCGATAGAAGACAAGCCAAAAATATATAAGTGTGTTGGTGCGTTACGACGATCAGCAGGATGCTTCAATCAACAAAGTCTCAATATAATCAGCCAACCAACAATGTCACACAACCCTCTAGGATAGCCAAATGGTCAACACAAAATGCAACCCAAAAGTCAACGTTGTCAGTCAATGGTCAACGCAAATAACAACAACAGCTAAGTCAAAGTCAACATCTAGCCTCGGGAATAGTGCCAAAAAATGTGGATTTGAAAGTTCAAAATTTTGGGAGATTTTCAGGTCCGTTTGACCTTGCGTTGACGAAAGTCAACACTAGTCAAAGCTACTGCAGAAACGCTAGGCTGAAAACAGAAAAGAGATGCTGCTGAAATTTCCCATGTGTGGAGAGAAGAGCCTCCAAGGTCATCGAACCAATCAGATGAGGAGAGAGAAATGTGTGAGGATGAGAAGAGTGAAAATTTCCTCCAAAGTTGATCAATATATATCCATCAATGAGGGTGTGTGACACAACTGTTGGGGCACAAAACCTTAAGGCCGACTTGCACATATTTTGAATAAATTCAAAATAAATGTTATGCTCATCGGATCTAGATGATCATTAGATCGATCTTGCACCTCTCTAAAAGAGGAGTCTGATAAAAATATTGGCATCTTCATCCGAGCATCATAACATGGAGTTTGGACCTAGTTGTCCAAAATTAACACTCCCTCTCAACTAGAGAGAACTCCATCCACCTGTGCAATCCAAACATCGTGCGTCATCCCGCCGTAACTTGATTTGTTGACTTCTTTATTTTAGAACAGAAGTGGGTCAGTCACAAAGACATCATTCCTGGCTGACAGTTTCAGCCCAGAGGTTCGAAACCTCTATAGGACTCACAAGGAGTCTCATACCAACCAGAAGTTGGTTTACCTGACCCAAAGTCAGCTAGAGGTCCGAAACCTCACAATACTTGATTCCATATCAAGTTGTTGGACCGTTCCATCCTAGATAGAGAGTATGGAAATCTCTAATGTGCCCATCAGTCTAATCTCTAGATTTTCCCACCTCACTGGCCAAATGAGAAGTACTTCCCATGAGCCTTGAACTCAATGGATAGGATGCATACGGGGTACAAATAATGAGAGGTAAACCAAATCAATCATCATAACGGTGGGGCAGAAGCACACAAACAAGGTTTGAAAAGCCTAGCCCTGTGGTTTCTTATAGCTCTGAGAAGCTATCCCCAAAGCCCCCCAGATCTCCCATAGATCATCATCCAATAGGACCCTCAGCATAGGTTCGTTTCATAATACCAGGATTTTCACGGAATGTTAGGAACTTGACCTTCCCCAGGGGCTTTGTGAGAATATTTGTGATTCTCATCAATTCCTATATGATCGAGACTTACGGCGCCTCACTGTACCATATTTTGGATAAAGTGGTACCTGATATTAATATGATTGGATTGATCATGGAACACAATATTCTCAGACAAACGAATCCTACTTTGGTTATCACAGAGTATCACGGTGGTATCTAGCACATGCCCGAACAACTCACTGAAGAGATTTCACAACCAAACTACTTAACAACAGGCCATACTCACTGCAATGTATTCAGCCTCCATGGTTCTTAAAGCCACCAAATTCTACCTCCTTCTCATCCATGATATCGAAGCAGAACCAAGTGTGAAGCAACATCCCAATGTGCTCTTACGATCCAACACACTTCCAGGCCAATCAGCATCAGTATATCCATGGAGTGTCACACTCCCGATAGTGTATCTCAGCCCATGGTTTATCGTGCCCCGAAGATATCTCAACAAATTCTTGGCACCAACCTAGTGAATGTGATGAGGCTCAACCATATGTTGACTCATCAAAGTGTTCACTGCAAAAAATATGTCTGGACGGGTGTTCACTAAGAACATCAGGGCCCCTACGATTTGAAGATACTCTATAGGATATGCTAGCACAGTCCCAACAACGCTGCCACTCAACTTCTTAAATTTGAGCTCCATCGGTGTCGACACATACTTACAGTCCACCATAGCAAATCTTTCCAGAAGCTTCACAATGTATTTTCCTTGAGAAAGGAAAATTTTGCCAGGTCTCTACCAGACCTCTAGGCTAAGGAAGTAATGCATTAGTCCAAGGTCCTTCATCTCTAACTCAACATCAAGCTCCCTCTTGCACTGATGAATGAGAGGGTCAACACCTGTCAGGAAGAGGTCATCCACATACAACACCAAAATGAGAGGATTTTCTCTATAAACCTTGAAGTAAAGGTTCAGATCAACATTACTATGAGTGAAGCCCAGCTTCATCAGGTAATTATCTATCCTCTTGTACCAAGCTCTAGGTGCTTGCTTCAACCCATATAGGACTTTCTTCAACCTATAGACATGGGTGTCCCGATCCTGGACTTCGAACCTCAGAGGTTGCTCCACATACACCTCTTCCTTTATCGTACCATGCAGAAATGTAGTCTTCACATCCATTTGATGAAGACTCCATCCTTGTGTCGCAGCAAGGGCTATGATATATCAGATGGTGGTATATTGGGCCACAGGTTCAAATATGTCATCATAGTATAGGACTTCTTTTTTAGAGAAGCCACGGGCAATGAATCTTGCCTTGAAATTTTCAGCACTTCCATCAGATCCATGCTTGATCTTGTAGAGCCATTTCGAGGTGACAAATGCTTTTTCCTCCAGTCTTGGAACCACATCCCAGACATCATTCTTAATTATGGACTCATACTCTTCGTGCATAGCATCCTTCCAGACTTGATGCTTTACAACTTCCTCAAAATATCCAGGCTCAAATTGTACAATAGTACTCATGGCTGCTAGATACCCTTGGTATCTATTCAGCTTCTTAATTTCACGGAATGTCCCCCTTGGGGCCATATGTCCCTCAACATCCTCGAGATTTTCCCTGAGCCATGATGGTCTCTTCCTCATCAAAGGAGGTGGATCAATCAGGTCCATCGGTCCTTTGACATCGGGCATCATCTCATCCTTCGGTTCTTCTTGATTTCCAGGCCTTGCTTCATGATATTCCTCAGATATCGGAAGATTGACTACTTTCCTCAGGGAAGAATCTTCATCAAAGGTGACATTGTGGCATATCTCCACTTCCATTTGACCAGGCACATAGACTCTATAGGCCTTCAAAGTTTCGTTGTAGCCCACAAACATTCCCTTCTTCCCAGAAGCATCCATCTTGCTCCTCTTGTGTTTCAGCACATGAAAATAAACAGGACATCCAAAAACTCTAAAATGTGAGACTTCAGGTTTCTTACCAGAGAAAGCCTCTTCGGTAGTTTTGGAGTCCAGAGTGGAATGTGGGTATCAGTTTTGTATGTACACAGAAATGTTCGCAACTTCTCCCCATAGAAACTTCAGTAGACCCTGGTCACATAGCATGGCATGGGCAACTTCCACAATGGTTCTATTATTTCATTCAGCAATGCCATTCTACCCAGGAGTATAGATATTTGTGGTCTCCTTCTTGACGCCGGATTCTCTGCAAAAGTTCTTGAACTTATTCATCTCATATTCAGTGCCATTATCAATCCTCAATATCTTGATCTTCTTCCTTGTCAGATTTTCCACCAAGGCTTTGAAGGTATGGAACCACATGAAAGCCTCATCCTTCTTCTTCAAGAAGTATATCCAGGTTTTGTGAGAGAAGTCATCTATGAATTTCATATAATAAGAACATCCTCCCAAGGATGTCATGGGCAGCATACTAGATAGATCATAATGTATCAATTGCAAGACATCAGATGTCTTTGTGACACTTGATGGGAAAGGTCCCCTTGTATGCTTTCCTTCGGCACAACCCTGACATACACCTTCATGATTATTTGAGAACTCGAGCATCCCCATCACCACCTTCCTTGCTTTGGGAAGGGCTTTGTAGTGAAGGTGTCCAAACCTTCGGTGCCATAGTTCCGTCTGTCGTATAGTATCTACATGTCATCGCTCCCAATGGACTTCCTCCAACCTGGTAGAGTGTATCAACTCTAAACCCAATCGTGATAGCTTCCTTGAAACTCTTCTACTAGATGCACACCTTCCCATCAATGAATGCCACATTGAAACCTTTTTCTTCCATGGCCATTATAGACACAATGTTCTTCTTCAAATTAGGTACATAGAGTACATCCTGTAAGCGGAGGACTTGACCTCGAGACAAGTGGAGGGTCACAGTCCTTGTCCCTTTCACAGGATATGTGGCATTATCTCCAAGGATAATTTCTAGATTAGTATCCTTCTCAACCATATCAGAAAGTTCTTCCTTGAACCCAGTGATGTGCCTTGAGGCACCACTGTCTATCAACCATACATCCATAGTGTCGGGTGGAGATGCAGCAGAGAGGGAAGATACAGGAATGAATTCATTTCTTTTATAAACAACATTTGATTCCTCATACTTGGAATTTGTCAACCTTTTTAAAGGTTGACCATTTCCGTTGGAGGGAGCCTTCCTCTTCCCCTTGAACCTGTTGTTCCTTTGATTTCCATTCCTCCAGTTGTTGTTGTTGTCATAATCATCGGGAGAATCCTTCTTGAAAGGGCATTCTCTAGCATAGTGACCTAGCTTGTGACAAGTGTAACACTTGCCCTTCTTTCCTTGGACCCCTATTCTTCCTTTGTTCCTTGGACCACCAAAGTTCTTCTTTCTAGAATGAGGAGTGATGGCAACATTTCCTTCATTTTCATATTCCTTCATCGTTGTCTCTTCTTGTACACATCTCGATAGCACTTCGTCAAAGTCAGGTATCACATTTTTATTGAGAAAGGTAGTGTTGAACACATGCCATTCGGATGAGAGACCTCCAAGTGTGGTGAGAACCATCTTTCGATTATCTATTGTCTCCCCAATAGCTAGTAGATTATTCCTAATCTTAG
Source organism: Pinus albicaulis (assembly GCA_034641835.2). NCBI lineage: Eukaryota > Viridiplantae > Streptophyta > Pinopsida > Pinales > Pinaceae > Pinus > Pinus albicaulis. The sequence goes on from CM076581.1 coordinate 1,148,411,164, forward strand.
CTAGCTTTAGAAAATATGATTGAACAGACTCATCCCTGCCTTTCTTCAGATTCTTCAATTGATTCTTGAAGAATAGGACTTGATTCACATTGTTTGCCTTGAACCTGTGGACCAAATTATCATACATCTCCTTGGATGTGCCCAACCCAGAGATGTAGGCAACTAGAATCTTATGAATTGAGTCCCTAATCATCAGCTTAGCTTTCATTTCTCCCTTCTTGTACTTTGTTTTGGTAGCAGCAGTTGCAGTGGATGTCGGCTCTTGAATTTTACCCTGCACATAGTCCATGACATCTCAGTCTTCCAAATTAAGATTCAATGTCATCTTCCAAGCATGGAAGTCATCCTTCCCAGTCAATTTGTCATCAGCCTTAAAGCCATTGTAGTTTGAGGAACCCATCCTCTTCTTCAGTGATTGCTACAAACTAGGGCTTTGTCTTCACCTGAGCTCTGATACCATGTAAATTTTCGTAGATGTTCTATGCTTGATGCAACTTTAATTTTTATCCCAATATCAGTCAGAAATAACATAAAAAACAAATTAAAATGCCAATATAACATACCAGTAGATCAACATAAGACAAGCCAAAAATATATAAGTGTGTTGGTGCGTTATGACGATCAACAAGATGCTTCAACCAACAAAGTCTCAATATAGTCAGCCAACCAGCAATGTCACACAACCCTCTAGGACATCCAAAATGGTCAACACAAAATTAAACCCAAAATACAATGTTGCCAGTCAATGGTCAACACAAACAGCACCAGCAGCTAGGTCAACGCAACAAAGTCAAATTCAACATCTAGCCTCGGGAATAGTGCCAAAAAATGTGGATTTAAAAGATCAAAATTTTGGGAGAGTTTCAAGTATGTTTGACCTTGCATTGACCAAAGTCAACACTGGTCAAGATGCTGTAGAAACCCTAGGCCGAAAACAGAAAAGACCTGCTACTGAAATTTCCTATGTGTGTAGAGAAGAGCCGCCAAGGTCATCGAACCAATCAGATGAGAAGAGAGAAAGGTGTGAGGATGAGATGAGTGAAAATGTCCTCCAACGTTGACCAATATATATCCATCAATGAGGGTGTGTGACACAACTTCTAGGGCACAAAACCTTAAGGTCGACCTGCACATATTTTGAATAAATTCAAAATAAATGTTCTTCTTATCGAATCAAGATGATCTTTAGATCGATATTGCACCTCTCCAAAAGAGGAGTCAAATAAAAATATTGGCATCTTCTTCTGAGCATCACAACATGGAGTTTGGAACTAGTTGTGAAAAATTAACAACACTTGAAGAGAGACGATCGTTCATTGACCTGTTTAAAGGCATCAGGATGTTTTCACCTGGACTTATGATGACCTCCAAACATACGAAACCAGGATTTTCCAACACGTTATTTCAATGAAAGAGGGCATCAAACCATTCCAACAAAAACTGAGGAAGGTACATACAACTTTGAAGACTCTTATTTAGAAGGAACTGAAAAAGCTCCTAGACGCCTGCGTTATTTTTAAAGCTATGCATTCAACGAGGGTGTCGAATTTTGTCCCCGTGAAGAAGAAGTCCAGTGAAATTTGATTATGTGTTGATTTCTGAAATCTCAACCAGGCTTCGAATAAAGATAACTACCATGTTCTGCCCATGGAAAATATCCTTCAAACTATGTCGGGCCTGGAAATATTCTCTTTACTAGATGACATTTCAGGATACAACCAGGTTCTGGTTGCCGAGCCCAACCGTTTGAAGACAATGTTCAGAACAATGTGGGGAAAATTCACGTTCTGGCACATGCCCTTTGGTTTAATCTATGTTGGAGAAAATTTCTAGAGGGCTATGGACATCGCGTTCTGAGGATTAATGGGAAAGGGTGTGGTGGTATATTTGGATGATGTCACTGTATTCTAAAAAATGAGATATGACCACATGCACCACCCCGAATATATTTTTGAACGACGTTGGAAATATGGGATCTCACTAAATCCCAAGAAAAGAGTTTTTCGCAGTCTCAGAAGGCAATCTACTGGGCCACATCATAATGAAAGACGACATCACCATCGATCCCGACTGTGTAAAAGCTATATCCCATATCCCCCCCCCTTGCCCACTCTCGAGCGGCAAGAAAGCTATGCAATTTTTCCTCGGGAAAATTAACTTCCTTCGTAAGTTTATATCGGATTTCACCTAGATTGTCAAACCTCTACAAGACATGATTAAGAAGGGCACAATTTTCAAGTGGAATCAGGAAGAAAAGGAAGCTTTTGACCAGATCAAGAAGGTCATCATAGAGGCCTGAGCACTATATAACATGGATTTCAGCAAAGAATTCATCTTATACACCTTTGCCTCAGATTGGTCACTAGCGTTCGTCCTCAGACGAAGGTCATGAAGAAAAACCTATCTCATTCATGAGCATGGGATTGCAGGGTGTTGAGCCTAACTATCTGAATATAGATAAGCAGACATATGTAGTCTACAAAGTAACAAATCACTTCAGGCCTTACATTCTAAAAAACTAGGTGACAGTTTTTGTCTGTCACCCTGTAGTCTCTTCATTGTTCGTACAATAAGAGCTCGATGAGTGGAGGGGTAATTGGATGGCATTTCTTCAAGAATATGACTTGGAATTTAAGCCCATACATACAATCAAAGGCCATGGATTATGTAAGCTGGCCGCCAAAGGGGCAGATTCGCACAACGATGATATAGGAAGTTGGGATGATGAGATTGAAATGTGCCAAGCAAAACATGTACACACCTCAGACTCACCATCTTGGTAATAATACCTAACACAATATCCAGGACAGGGGACCTTGGACTTGACCTTGTCTGCCAAACAGAAGCGAGCCGTAAGGCTTAAAGCCGCATCCTACTAGCTACTATGGGGAAAATTATTCCACAAACACCACAACGATGTTTTGCTGTGGTGTTTGGAGTTTGAGGATGCACAATGGGTTTTAAAGGAGCTACAAGACGAGCCAACTGGGGGGCATTGTGTACGTGACACCAATGCACATAAGATCATGAGGGTTGGCCTTTATTTGCCAAGCCTATTCAAGGATGCTCACACTTATTCTTGTAAATGCCCTTGTGCGTAAAAAATGTGTGGGCAGGGAAGCCTGATCGTTTGCCCTGCTTCAGTCTATAGCAGTGGAAGAGCCATTTCAGCAATGGGGTCTCGACGTCATCAAAGATATTTTACTACACTCTTATAAGAAACAATGGTATATCCTAGAAACTACTAAATATTTCATGAGGTGGGGTGAAATTGTGCCACTACGCCAAATCAAAATCCATGAGGTAATATCTTTCATTAATTTGCACATCGTTAACAGGTTCAACGTTCCAACATCCCTTGTATTGATAGTGCTACTTATTTTTCATATTTCAAGTTATATGATTTTTCTCTTGAGAATGGTATTGTTTTGAAACATTCAACTATCTATTACCCTCAAGGCAATGGGCTAGCCGAGTCGACCAAAAAAAACCTAATCCGCATTATCAAGAAAACTCTGCTCTCCCAGCAACAAAACTGGCACAATTCTCTTGATAACGCCCTATGGGCTAATTGAATCACACCCAAACCTTCCTCAATAATAAAGGATTGAGGAAGGCTTCCTACATAGAGAGGTGATGAAACGACTCCGCCAAGATACTATCTAGGCTCGCTGGTAGCGAAATGACGTTGTGATTTCTAGGTAGTGACTCCACCTGGGTACTGTTCAGGCTCGCTGGTAGTGGAAAAACACTAGAGACATATAAGATATGTAGAAACCTATAAATATGACGTTGTTATTCGTACCCCTATGTGGAGTCGTTGAGGTTATGAATTATTGGGTGTTAGCAAATTGAATTAAAGTAGTTGGGCCAAACAATCCACGTCGAAGGTGAAAAGATAATGCTAGTGGGACTCGCAAGATGAAAGTAAAACCTAACCAGAGCGCCCCCCGTTGCCCAAGGTAAAATGAAAGCAAAGTGTCTGAGGTTCTACCAATGAATCGCCAATTTTTGTAGCTGCTACAACTACCTTCCAAAATTTGACACCCGTATGAAATTTTGGAGGCCCTACACCTTTGGTGAGATCCATGTTATTAGAAGCTCCCCTTAATGAGATAATTCGGGCCTGGATCATTCCCCTCACCCATTATATTTCAAGCCTAAATCCAAAAAAATCAGTGAATCCTGGTCTATTTTGGTTTTCTTGCCTAAGTATAGTGGCATAGGTTGCATCCTCCCTTTTCTTCTCCGCGACTTTGCGACCCAGCGACCCTAAAGGATTCGCAATGTCGCAAAAGTTGCAGCCCCCTTGAAACTTGCACCTTACAACTTACATGACTGCGCGACCTAGAAAGAGGTCCCAAGGTCACATAGGTCACAAGCCTTCTTCAAAACCAAATGTGCAACTCATGTGACCTGGCGACCCAACAACCCCCTTAAGTTGCGCAGTTGCATGGTTCACATAGGTTGCACGAGGGGATCTTACCCTACTTCACGACCCCCACGACTGCATTAATTTCCCACAGGTGTGACTTCGTATATATAGGAGGCCCGCAGTAGACGCGTTCGACCAACACGACAGATCTCTCGAGGGTGTCTCACTGCCCAATAGGAGAGTGTTTTTATCTAGGTAAGTCGTTGTGACCTCCATCAATAATTTTATAATACCATGTGTGCTTACCTACCCCCCTCACGTCTCCCCCTTACGTAAGTCTAGGAAGGATTTATTTACCTCTTTTCTTCATTGTTTAACCATAAGTACTTTTATTTTCCTTCTCACTTAATATTTGACCCAGACAATCCTTTTCTTCCCAGATAATTCTAGGCTCCACTCTATTAGCATGTTCCCCCTCTTTTCCATCCTTCGCCAAGCCCAGAAGCATCCCTAAACTTGAGCCTTTCATTCTATTTCTTCTCCATTTCTGCCCCACGCACGCAGGTCACACCGAGTAAATTCAAGACAAGTGCCCTAGCGTGACTTACGACCAACACGACTCTACAACCTTCCGTGTTAGTGACCTCATGACTCAGCGACCTCGCAACCTCGCAACCCAACGACCACACTACCTAGTTGTCAATGTCGCATGCAACCTACCACTCAAGTCACACAAGTGGAAAATTTCCTCCCCATTATCCTCTGTGTGACCCTCATTATTGTCGGCTTTACTACCCTTATCTTCTCAGGCCTTCAGTGGTTTGGATTAGTAAATTTTACTATCATATTGCTCCATTTATGCCATCTATGTTATCGTGGGACTATTTTTTGAACATGCCGATGATGTGGATGTGGAACTTGACTGCATATCGATCTCTTCCCTTTTTGGTGATAACGCACCTCAGACTGCTAAAAGATGACAAAAGAGTTTGGAGGTCACTATGAAAGAAATATATCATGTCTCTACGCTGACACCTATCTACAAGGACACAACTTGTGTCTTCAGCAGAAGTTCTGAAATGACATGGTATGATGTTTACATTTAGTTCTCGAATCATGACATCCTGAAGGACCAGGAAGAATTCCAAGTGTACATAAATGTTAAGAGGTCAAAGTTACATCACATTGCAAAAACCATTCACTAATATCTTTTCCAAAGACACTAAGGTATACTATGGGTTACTAGAGAAAGAGGAATCTTTCAACACCTAATGGTTAGCGACACACGATGTCCCAATCTAGGACATGACGAGAGGATGGTGGCAATACCTCTCTAAGTTCAAAGGAAAGAAATATCAGGAGTACAAAACAAAGGGGCTATGAAAAGTATATCGCCTCATAGCTACTATGATGTGTCGACTGTATGAGAGGTCAAACGTCAGTACTTTTAGTGGAACATGGGTTCCCCTAATGCACACAATTTCCACCTATGCTAAAATTTTCAATCAGGCTCACCTATTAGTATCAACATTGAGGGTAAACATAAGTGTGGCACAAGTCCTAGAAGAAGGACGAACATGTGAGTTTTATATGGCCTCGTACTTATTGGATGCAGTTTGTGCCAGATGTCATTTTGATCGTTGGTCCCACAACAGGAACCCATTGACTGGGGGCCCTATTCACAAGGAGTTACATATCTTATGAGATTTATAGTACAAGAAGGACCTCGATATCACATCAGATGCATTCATCACCTCACTATACCTGCTGCTACACGGGGAAGATCCACTCTGCATATCAAGGAGAGCCATGGAAACAGTGATCAAGGTAGCAAACTGGTTTCCAATATGGGAATGCACGTACATCATGTTTCCAATCCAGGAAGGCACATACATCATGGTTTTTCGTTCAGAGCTTATGCAATTGGAAACTTTGAGGAAGTAGAAGCAGAAGCCAAACAGATGAAAGGGTTCTATTTCATACCTCTACACTTTCAGTCCTATGACCCCGAGAGGATCGTAGCAACCCATTGTAAGAAGGAAAATTTTAATTGGTATTATCAACACATAGAGGCAATCCCTAGAGATGAAATTAAAAATTGGTACAACGCATACAGGAAGCTAGGCCTAGGTGAAGAGCCAAAAGAGGAAGGGGAGCAGGAAGGAAATTCCCAAGAGAACGTGAGTTTGAAGGAAAGGTCCATGGCCATGAAAAGAAGGATGTAGATAGGAGGGAACTCTTCCAAGACAAATAAACCCAAGAACATGACAATCAAAGACTCTTCAACCAACCAAGAAGGAGACGGGAACATTGAGACCTTAGAACAAAGTAATTCCTTCCTAATGAAATAGAAACAAGAACTTAGGTGGAAGAGGGAGGAAGAAGCTAAGAGGTTGTAAAACACCATGGGTCAATAAAAAGAAGAAGAGCAGTGGAGAGAGCAGAAAGAATAAGAAAAATGGAGGATACAGGAAAAATAATTGAGAAGAAAGGAAGAAGAGGAGACATGAACCAAGAAAATAGAATAAGAACAAAGAAGGGCCAAACAATTGAGAAGAAAAGAAGAAGAGGAATGAAAGAGGTAGGAGCACATTGTGGAGGAGGAGCAAAAGAAGCAGGAGGAGCTTGAGAAGCAAAGGAAGAAAGCAAAAAGAAAAGAGAAATAGGAGGAAGAAATAAGGTGGCAAGGGGGAACAAGTAGGGAAGCAGAGAGCACCAAGACGCAACAGCTATACCTCGATTAGCATATTGACCTGGCCCCACTAGAAGTCCCCCCGTCCACTCCCATTAGTGGTGGTCATTTTCCCCTCTCAGATATATGCCTCTCAGAGGAAAGAGAAGATGAGGTAGTAGAATTAACTCGACTTTCCTTTGATTAGTTTAGCCATAATATCAGACAAGAAAGGAGAAAATTCTTCGCTAGGAATCTGACTGAACCTTTGGAGGTGACTACAAAAAAGGACATAGTCCTAAAAATTAGAAAAAATATCGAAATTATCTCTTTGGTTGAAACTGCTTTCGTTGCCACGACCGAGATGAATGTAGGGAGAATGAAAAAATTGATCACGCAACTACAGAGCAGCCTCTGCTCAGTTGAAAAAAAATCCACCAAGGTGGAAGAGGAAAATAAGGCTATGCAGGAAGAAAAAAAAGCGATGCAACTGACACTCACCAACACAAGTGAGCTACAAGCTGCCATCATTAACGAAGCCGACACTCTAGGTGAAACCATGATACTAGTCTGTGAGAAGATGATGAAGCTGCATCAGTTGGTCATTCCTATGGCAGCTATACAAGTGGACACAAAGAATAAATGATCCAAGTTAAAGGAGGCCTTGACAACTTTGGATAACATCATGGAATGGAATGACAAATACACCGAGGCGCTAGACACCTTTCCAAAGAAAGATTGGATCACCATGCAAAATGATAAAGTATAAATGTGCATAAAGATCCAATCCCGAAACAAGCTCGCCAAAGATGTGGAAAAGGTTATATTTTCGTATAATCATCTCCTCAGTGGGATAGATTCAATGGCCAAGGTCCATCACACACCATCTATTAGGACATTGGCAGCTCCAAGGAGCTGAGAAGAAGTGTTGCAGTAAATTCAGGCGTTTCTTGATTTAATCCAGCGAGACTCCAGCTCGAGTGACTTACACATGACCAAGGAAAATATGACGCAACACATAGTGGAACCTATTATGATATACATGAAACTTTCCACTTTATCCAACTGAGTCAACGCCAAGAAGGCCATGCTGATTCCTGACGCGCTAGAATTCCTGCACAGACATGGTGAAGACATGCCTCATCTGGCCCCGATAGCTACAGATTACAAGGCATGAAAGACCTACATTAAGGAGCAGTTACAAATTGATGCCCTGAATTTATCAATCACAATATCACTAGCATAAGGTTGATGCACGTGATAGAACATCTCATTTTTGTTGCACAACATGATAGCTTAGGGGAAATTGAACCATATCTCAAGAGAAACATGACAGATTCCATAGGTCGCAATCAACCATAGCTCACAATCAGCCATAGGTCGCAATTGTACATGGGGTGCAATAGTCTCTAGGTTGCAAGCAACCTCGGTCACATGTCAGCCCAAGAGTCAAGGTAAGGCCAAGGGCCAAGGGAAACTCAAGGGTCATCTCGACCTATATGTACATGCTCAAGTGATATTGTGTTAAGTCCCTATATTAATAGTGTAGTCCCTTATTGTGTTAGTGTAGCCCCCTTATTGTTATTGTTGTACCTCTATAACCCCCATATTGTTATTATTGTTCCCTTACATTATTATTGCTAGGTCGGCTAGGATTACATTGTGGCCCCACTAGGATTACATTGTGGTCCCATGGACTCCTATATATAGCAAGGAGGTTTTGTCATTTGTATCATCCAAGAGTTGTTCATTCATGTAATGTATTGGAGGTTTCCCCCTCGAAGTGGCTTATTTATAAGGCGTTGATATCTCTTTTCTTCTATTTTTGGAGCTGTTTTCACAACATTTGTTATCAGAGCTTTGGATTCTAGGGTTTCGCTGCTCCAAACAGGTCATAGTGGAATTTTCGCTATAAGTTTTTTTCTACGAAGTTTCAGATGCTGAAATTTTTAGAGTAAGAATAGGAAATCTGGAGGAACATCTTCAAAAAAATTTAGAGCTTGGTTCGTAATATTTTTGGAGATATGATCTGTGGAAGTTAGGTTTTTTTGCAGGCTCCTGAATTTAACCTAAATAGGTCATCGCAGGATTTTCGCTATAAATATTTTTATACAAGCTTTCAGAAGCTGAAATTTTCACAGAGCGAAGCCAAAGTCCTGAAGAACCTCTTGTAAAAATTTCAGATCTTGGTTTGTAACATTTTTGGAGATATAATCTGTGGAAGTTAGAATTTTTTCAGGCTCCCAAATTTCATCTCAAAGAAGTGACCATGGGAAAAATGTCGTAACTCTCTCTCTGAGTGTCGGATTGAGATTAAGAAAAAAGTGGCCACAAGTACATGGACTGTAGCTTCCTGTCTATAAATTTCAGAGCCGAAGGAGGACACATTGACACATTACAATTCGTACATGTTCGCTCTACTGAACCAGTCCATAACTAGGTCATTGTGGGAGATTGGATATAACTTTGCCTTGAAGAGTCCAAATTAGGTCAGACCTATGGCATTCGAAAGAAGATTTAGAGGGCTACTTCATGGCCAAATTTTAGTTATTGAGAATCCTAAATCACATAGATAATTTAGTTTCAATATCAAGCTTCTCAAAAGCAAGAAAAATGTGTGTATTTGGTTTTTAAAATTGCATAATGTTTGTTTGAAAAAGCAGTTTGAAGTGATTCCAAGGGCATATTTTAGAATTCTTATTAGTATTTGGTTCTAAATTTCCTCCAAAAAATAATTACATGCCCATTAAACCCTCAAAAATCTATACTATGATGCATGAAGAGGAAGAATTGCAGTATGAGATATCAAAATTACGGTACCAAGTGAAACAAATTTTGATCTTATGAAGAGCAACTGAAGATGACATAGATGGTTTAAAAGCAAAAATGGAGGCTAATTTGGATGGTTTGAAGGATCAAATAATAGCTAATATGGATTATAAATTAGTGGAAAATCACATCGAGCATCAAAAAGTTCTCCGACTCTCAAAGGATAACCTAACTTTGGTGCAGAATCTAATGAAACAACAGGAAGATCAAAATCACATCAAAATAAGTTCTGAAGTAGTCACAGAAATAAGAACTCGACAAGTACAATCAATTTCAGAGTATCTCAGCAAGTGGAAGAACTTTCCTGCAAAAGATTCCACATGGGAGGATGAGAATTTTATACAGAAGCATCAAGAAATAATCAAGCGTTGAGGACAACACTTTTTTGAAAGAGAGGGGCATGTTAAGTCCCTATATTAATAGTGTAGTCCCTTATTATGTTAGAGTAGCCCCCCTTATTGTTATTTTGTACCCTTGTAACCCCCATATTGTTATTATTGTGCCCTTACATTATTATTGTTAGGTCAGCTAGGATTACATTGTGGCCCCACTAGGATTACATTGTGGCCCCATGGACTCCTATATATAGAAAGGAGGTTTTTTCATTTTTATCATCCAAGAATTGTTCATTCATGTAATGTATTGGAGGTTTCCCCCTTGAAGTGGCTTATTCCTAAGGCATTGATATCTCTTTTCTTCTATTTTTGGAGCTAGTTTCACAACATATTGTAAAAGTAATTTTTTTTGGTTTTGGGACCTTGGAGAGAGATATATTTTGCTTATTGAATGTATGTGTTTTGGAAGAATACGAGAAGTGTTAATGGATCTCACTATTGAATCCGACATAAGTCTCTTGTGTGACCATGTTGTGAATATTGTCTCTTCCACTTAGTGAATCATTCTTCAAGTATTGGTGCACCTTTCTACTCATGTATTCTCTTGTGTTATGAGTTCTCTTACAACATGTGGATGGTATATGATGTTGTAACTTTAAATACATGACAATGAGCTGATTTTTTGATATTTTATTTAAATCATGATTGGAATGTGCATAGGTTATAAGTAAAATACTTAGCCGTCAGAAACTATTTTCCCATTTGTTAAGTAACATTGTTATAATTGTGATCTTGGTAAAAGTTTTTCTAACAATGCTTTTCATGAGTTTCATGCTTTGAAATATACTTTTTTATTCATGGTATTGTGTTTCACAGGTGGTTCGTTAATCATTAAATTGTGTTCATTCAACATCTATGCATTCTCCTCTCAGTGAGTCCCCTCCCTGTCTGAAAACAATCTCCACCAACTTAACAACAACTGGGGCTACATACTGGATGGGATCCTCAAACCAAATAGTGCAGAGTCTAATTGGGATTCTGCATCGGGGAGACCCCTGCTGTTGGCAATAAATTTCAAACAGTCAATAGACCCCCTGTGTGGAAAATAAAACGACAAGTGGGAGGATGTTGGGTATGTGTTATATTATTTCCATTACTATTTGCATGCCAGGGGTGGTCATAGGGGCAATGACAGACACCCTTGTTCTTTGCGGCAGATGCATCATGGGGGTCACAAGAGGGGCGGAAGCCCCCCCTATTGGGGTTTTTGTAGGGGGATGGTAGCCCTGTCTGGGGTAGTGCCCCGAGAATTTTTGTTTGGACCCTATAATAGGGGGGAGGACCTACCTATGGTTTTGTACATGGGTTTTTCACATGGATTTGGGCATGGCGGTTTTGTTCCATGGTATTTCATAGATCTGGTCAAGGGAACTATGGTTATATTCTAATCCAAGTTTAATGAATTGGGATTTAAAAATTCTTTGACATGTATATATATGTATTGTAACATTAAGAGGAATATAATAAAAAATCAATCTCGTAGTCCCGATTTTGGGATCTAGGGGAAAATATCTATGTATATTTGTTTTCTGTTCTCGCCATTATTTATTTTTTTTGTTTTAATAATTCGTTTGTAAGTAATTTATGTATAGGGTTAAAAACTAAAAACAACCTCACCATGGACTAGTTCTCTTAGAATGTGCTTACCACTCTGACCCCTCTTGCCAATTGATCCCCTTCTACCTTACCCATGTTGAAAAGGCATTGCCCACTGGGCTACACCAGAATATACCTAAAAAATAGAACTACTACAAGTAGTCCACCAGAGGTCACCACACCTAGAAGAAATGTCAACAAAGCCATGATAGAGTGACCTTAGTATTAGATAAAAACATAGAGAAAATACTAGCGAGCTGAAAAGTTGAGTGTTCCAAAATCACCTAAAGAAATGTCAAGATCCCACCAACATATGGCCTGACAACCAAGAAAACACTAAGAAGAAGGCATATTGACGTTGATAGTCCAGGTTAGATACCCAGGACCACAAAAAATGAGTCTCAACCCCATAACCCTTGATTATACCTAGAACTATACCAAAGCCCAAAAATCATATATATTTCTTAGTTGAAAAATTAAAATGGATAGGTTTGAATTTATCTAAGCTCATGGTTGTGACTACAAGATTTTGGTAGCCATCCAACCCCACAAAAATTACCATAGAATCAAATACTACATAACCAAAAAAATTGTATTGGTCCTTTGAGGGAGGGGATAGACATAAACCCCTTTTGTCGAACCATTAATACCACCAACAAAGCACTAGAACCCAAATAACCCAGACCAAACACTAATGTATAATAATACCAAAATTAACATACAAAACTCAGGGATCATAAATGCAAATATTACATCTAGAATAAATAATAATTATGAGATAAAACCATGCAGTAAAACCATTATTACATACCTTCTACCAAGCCAAGGATTCTAGAGTCAAATCTAGTTGATGCTCCAACATGTAGAAGGGCACCAGAAACACTCCATGTTAATTTTTTAAGATTTTTCTATGTTGCATCAATTATTTTAGCCCAATTAAATACTTCAGTTAAAAATATTTTCAATTATAAATAGTATTTACATTCATAAAAATTAATTGAAAGTTGAACAATAAATTCAATGACAAAGGATACAATCAACACATCAATAAGGGACACTAGATTTGGTCAAATGCCAGGGGAAAACCCAACTAGGAGGAAAACCCTTTGAAAATTTTCTTCTATTAGATTGTCATAAAATGTTCAACGGAGACTACAATGAGCCTAATACAATATAATCCAAAAATAACATTAAAAAAAAAGTTTCCATTGCCATAATATATACAGACAACTTCTTGAGTCTCCGGTCAACTACATATAACTTCAGTCAAACTCCCAATTTGCAGGCATGAGGGGTTGTGAGTGCGACTATAAGATAATAGTCGCTCCCTTTCTTGTTGTGTGCTAGTGACTATAGATGAAATTTCTCTATGACAAGACTGCGACTATAGACGAGAAACCCTAGATCAGGTGTGAGCCTCACACCCTGTAATTCTGGACCTTTGCGAACTTATTTTTTCTTCCTTTCTTAAGACATGTGTGAACCAATCAATGAGAAGTGAAGAAGAAGATGATTGGTTATGTTCAAATGAGCTTTAGGTCACTTGTATTAATAGGATTTCATGGGTGTCCAATTTGATTTGAGGCCGACCTTTTCCAAATATGCATGTGTGGCCTTTCCTTCATAAGTGTTGAAAATGGCACCAATAAATATTATAATTTATTTTCCCCTTGAATCAAATTATATTAATATTGTCATTCCACATCTCATAAGAACTTAGACGAGTTAACTAAGTTAATTTGACTTATTTGGTTCAGTTAATTCAAGTTGAGAGTCTAACTAGAGGCATGTAGAGTGTCTCTTACATTACAGGAGATCTAGTTGATTTTATTTTGAGTTATAATTAATTAACTTAGTTTATCTGAGATAAAGTCAGTTTAACTAGCTCCAACTGATGGAGGAACTAGAGAGACGTCAAAGTGTGGAACTTGAACTTGAACCACATGTAGTGATAAATCATATAACTGATAATTCTACCATAAATAACTCATGCATGTCAGTTATGATAAAGACCCAATTGAGATTGGAGTTCAAGGACAATGTACTATCAGTTGTATAATCATCCAAATTGTATAGGAGGTGTATGCAATCAGAGGAATTCCCTTGATGGATTGTACAATATTTGATGGGAATTTCCCTAATTAATAAGGCATAATTACCCAAGGAAACAACACAAGGAAATATGGATCCCGGTAAGAAGAAAATTGGTTAAGTATTGGCCTAGGCTTGTCTAGGAAGCAGTGAGAGAGATAGATATAGTGCAAAGGTTTTTGAGGCTTGAGAAAAGAATTGTAATCTTCTCATATTTTATAACTAATGCAATATACAAATAGAGGGGTTTTTAGCTATGTATTTCCCTAGGAAATAATTGTGTAATGTGTGACTGAAATTATTTCTCTTGTATGCTTTGTTATTTCGTGATTGTAATTGGTTTCTGCAATTGGCAGAGTAGATTCAAGTCTATTGTTTTAGCATATTACAATTAGCAGTTTAAATCAACGTGGATTTTATACAGGAAGTACACTTTCCCTTTTCTGATTTAGTGATCTTTAAGTCGATTTTGGTCCTCTCGAAAAGAGGAATTCAATGCAGTCACCATATCCATCAAATAAGATGTCCAAAGTAGAATTTTACCGTAGTTGCATAATTTTAAGACTCCCTCTCAACTAGGGATAATTCCACATGTCTATCCTGTCACCATATCATGTCCCATCTCTGCACAACTCTGTATGTTGAAACATTCTTGAATCTATAGAAAAAGAATCATCAAGGAGAAAAAGATGCCACCCTAAATATATCAGCAGGCTACTACCTAGAAATATCTGCAAGCTGACTACTACCTGGGAGTATCAATCAATGAGCTACAACCTGAAATCTCATGGGGGAGTTACTACTACGACCCCATATCGAGAAATAGGTGATGTAGGGGAGATAATACTTAACCCATCCTATTTCCTACCGATCTTCTTAACAATGACCCTTAAGAGTCATGTGGTAGAACACCTGCATCATAATCTAGCTTGGATAAGATACCCGACTTACCAAGAGGTAAGGATCACATGCCTCCAAGCCTCCTCAACCGGTTGGACAGACGGACAGAGATAATCCCAACAAGCCCAACTTGCGGGTATGATTCCAACTGGGTATACTCTACAAATACCAATATAGGGTGAGATACTACTACAATCCTATGGGTAATGGGTAGGGGTGGTATCCTATTGTCCAGAGTTCCCTCAACCTCAATTCCTCACCCTGAAAGCTCAGACAGGGGGAATATTTGGCTCAATGTCCTTGATCGGTGATGCCCCTTATCAAGAGGGGTCACATCCATCAGTCCAAGCTGCTCTCTGAATATCCCTTTTGAGAAATACTTGGTGAGAATATATGCAATCTTGTCATATGTTGATATGTGATGGATTCAAATGGACCCTCTCTACACCATGTATTGACAAATGAAGTGATATTGAATCTCTATGTGCTTGGACTTGTCATGAAACACAAGATTTTATTCTAGATATATCTCACTCTTGTTGTCATAATATATCATCTTAGTATCTAGTACCTACTCAAATATCACTTAAAGAGATTCCTCAACCAAATTTCTTCACATCTAGCCATGCTAGCGAAAATGTACTCTACCTTGGTGGTACTCAATGCTACAAAGTTATGCTTCCTGCTCATCCAAGATATCATGGCAGATCCAAGGTTAAAAAAACATCCAGACGTACTCTTCCTATAGATAACATTTCCTCCCCAATCAATATCGATGTATCCATGAAGTTAAACATCTCTGGTAGAATATATCAAACCAAGTGTGATTGATCCTTGCAATTATCTCAGAATGTGTTTGGAAAAACCCAATGTGCATGAGGAGGCTCGGTTATGAATTGAATCATTGTATTCAATACATAGCATATATCTAATCTAGTATTCGATAGGAACATCAGAGCTCCAATAAAATATCTATACTCAGATGGATTTTCCAAATCAGGTCCTGCAGATTCTCTGCATAACTTCTTGAAGTTAATTTCCCTTAGTCTAGGTAGTGACTTGCATTATGTCATTCCAAATGTTTCCAAAATCTTCACAATATATTTCCCTTGTGAAAGGAAAATCTCATCGGGCCTTTTCCACACCTGAAGGCCTAGAAAGTGGTGCATGATGTTGAAAATGGCACTAAGAATGGCTCTAATTTAATTTTCCCTTGAATTAAATTAGAATAAATTTGTAATTACACATCACATGACAACTTGTACGAGTTAAATAAGTTAGTTTAACTTAGTTGTTTAAGGTAATTCGAGTTGAGGGTATAACTTGAGTCATGTAGAGTGTATCTTACTTTATAGGAGCCCTAGTTGAGTTTATTTGAGTTGTAATTAATTAATTTAGTTTATCTTATTTAAAGTCATTTTAAATAGTTTTAATTGTTGGAGGAACTAGTGAGAGGTCAAAATGTGTAACTTGAACTTGAAACACACTCATTGATCAATCAATTAACTGACTATTCACTCATAAATAACTCATGCATGTCAGATCTGAGAATTACCCAGTTGATATTTGAGTTCAAGGGAAATGTACTATCAGTTGTATAATCATCCAAATTCTACAGGTGGTGTATGAAGTTAGAGTAAGGCCCTTGATGGATTGTGTACTTTTGGATGGATATTTCCCTAATTAATAGGGGATAATTACCTAAGGAAACAATGCAAGGAAATAGGGACTTGGGCAAGTAGAAAATTGGTTAAGTTTTGGCCTAGGATTGTCTAGGAAGCAGTGATACAAACAGAGATAGTCCATAGGTTTCTCAAGCTTGAGAAAAGCATTGTAATCTTCTCATATTTTTTGGATAATGCAATATACATATAGCAGGTATTTTAGCTATGGATTTCCCCAGGAAATTATTATGAAATTTTTTGATTGAATTATTTCTCTTGTATGCTTCGTGATCATTTATTATTTCCATAATTGGTAGAGTAGATTCAAGTCTATTGTTTTAGAAAATTACAATTATCATTTTGAATCTACAAGGAATTTCTACATGGTATCGGAGCTGAAATCACAATAGAAGAGAAGAATACAATTTTCTACTTGTAGGGGGAACAATTTTTGCAGAGCTGATCTCCCAGAGCTAGCAACAGGATCAGGATGGCGTTATATGTTCTGAGGCTCAAGTATTCCCTTGAGGGTAGCTCGAATTACATTGCTTGGAGAGACTAGATGGAAGAAATATTGGAAGATAGTGAATTGAAGGAGTTCATTAAGAAGTACATCCTGAAACCAGCTCCAACTAATGCATAGGATCTAGTAAAGTGGAATAAGTGCATAGAAAAATCAAGAAGGATATTACTAGAAGGAGTTCAAGATCATATTATCTCAAACCTCCACAGTAAGGAGACTCCATATGCAATGTGAAAAGTATTGACAGACTTGTTTCAGAACACCAGTGACCACAAGAAGCTGGCATTAAAGGACAAGCTCAAAAAAATCAAAATGGAGAAGGGAGACAATGTTAGCGCCCAAAGGTTTACAGATCAAATGTCTTTCTCTCTTTCATTCATTTTGAGATTTGGTATAACAATTTAGCTTATGAAATTTTGATGTCATAGTCTAAAGATTCATTGTTCGACATCATTACAAGTTTCTCATAGAGGGTCCATAAAGATAAGACAAAGTTTGTGAAAGTCTAAAAATCATGAGAGGGTCATAAAGTCATAATTCCAAAATTTTCCTCATGGAGGGAAAAGAAGTCATTATGGAAGTGTAGAGGGGTCATGTAATGAGATATGGTCATCACAAGTCAGTTTTCCAAAGTCATTTCCATCATAAGAGTTAGTTTGAAGAGTCTATTATTGGATAAATGTGTCATTACCTTTTCATTGTTGCAAAAAGTGCCCCTCTCATCACATCCTTTACATCATCAAGTAGCCCTCATTTTGGTGAATTATGGGACTTTTATAGACCTGAAAGCATGGAAAAGGTGTTAGAAGGTGTATGTAGGTGATAAGTATGCTCCCCAATCAGTTTGAAGTGGAAAATAATCAATTTCAAATTTGAAGTTCAGAGTCTGCTGTGCAACTGTTGCACAAAATACTTTGTTTTAGTAATCATGTTGAAATGATTTTTCTAACCACATGGGGCTGAATTTCAAGAAATTTAAATATTTTTTTTATCAAGAATAGACCAAATAACAATAACCTCATTAATTTTTTGCAAAATTGTCACAAATCAGGAGTTTCAAATGCATCTTTAAAGAATATTTTTTCGAATTGTGTAAATTTCCTGTTTTAGACATGCTTTTTCATAACAGTTTCTGAGGATTTGGGACAAAATTTGAAGAACCTGAGAGAGGTTTCTCTCATGGAAATTCTCGTCTACAAAATCCACCCTAGGTTTTGTAAAATATATCAGGATTTAGGATATATGGGTTAGTATTTGAACCCTAATTTTCCAGAAATTTGGTTCCTTGCGGCAGCACAACACTTCACTGCTGCACAACTCAAAATTCATGATGTTTCTGCTTTTGTATCAATTTCGAATCTTTTTGTTATGATGTTGAGGATAGGGAAAATAATTAATGGATAAGAGATCAATTTAGCAGATATGATAGTTGTTAGCTCCCTGTAATTAGCAAGATTGGCAAAGTCCAACTGCAGGGAGAAACATTGTTTCAACCACTTTGGGATTCTAGGATCTAGCCCTCCTGAATCCGGAGAGTGATCTCTCCAATAAAGTGCAAAGATGGATTTATATTTAAAAGCTTTTGGGTAATGATATTAGGATAGTTATTAAGTCCGAGGGTTTTTGTTTGTTTTGGATGGTTGAGCATGATTATTATTTGAGTGGAAAGTTCTAAATGGAAAGAGTTTCAAAGGTGTGAAGTTCCAAGCAATCAGAACAAGCTTTGGCTAAAAAGATAGATATTTTGCTGGTTTTAGTCCATTGGGCTATGGAGTCATAATAGGATTTAATTGAAACAACAAGGTTCAAGAGTGGTCCATGGGGTAAGTCATCTATGTCTAAGGATCTCTTTAAAGTTGATTTTATGGAATGAAATGATACAACAAGAAGGAGAATTAAACAAATGAAGAAAAAAGAGCAGCCCAAGATCTGGTAAGTACTTTGAAACTAGCCATCTTTTGACATACACTTAAGAAAGACATAAAAGTAATCTAAGATCTAGTAAGTACTTTGAAACTAGCCAGTTTTTGATGCACTTTCAATAGAAAACATATAAAAACACAAAGGGAAACTTTAAAAGCAACTGTTGGAGGAGAAACTAGAGGGTAGGACTCACCATAGACCTCCCTAGCTTTGCTTTACTTGGCAAAATTTCAAGACAAACACATAAGATAACAAAGAATGGTCTAAGATCATGTAAGGACTTTGAACCTAGCCTGCTTTCAACACATTCTTAGGGAAACTTTCAGATAGTCTTTGGGGATAAAACTAAAGGACAGGGCTCACCATAAATTCCTTACTTCATCTCTACTTAACATAAACTGAAAATAACATTCAGAAACAATATTTAGTCTAGATAGTAGGACGAGGGAATGCCAGCATTCCTAACTGCTTAAATTGAATTAAGTCATTCCTAAACAACACAATTTGGAAGAAAACATATAGATAAAGCTTATCAGTCAGAGAAGGGTATTTATATACAATAAATCCTAACTCTATGCTTGCTGTTCTTTATAAGAGAAGATGAACAAAGTGAAAACATAAATAAAATAACGATTTACAATAAGAAAAACATCACCGTCGACATAGACTAGGATCCCATAAATCAGCTTGTATTGATGCTTCAAACCAGTGACAGCTTTAAGTCCAATGTTTTAGTTCAACAATCATCTTCACTCCTTAGCCTAACTTATTTAATCACAAGCAGAGCTTCAAAAGCCTTTGAAAACTATTTACAAGTAGAAAATTCGAGCACAAGTATATTTCAAAGTTCTGCAACCAACATTTTCTCTTCTTCTACAAGAGTATTTATAGAAGAAATGAGGAGGCGAGATCTGATAAAAGATCTCCTGGGTCAATTAATACAGATTAATGCTTCTCGACCTTTGAGGGGCTTAATGGAGAAGAGTACAAATATTTTCACTGTATTAATTGATTTACATTAAAGGATTAAGCTCGGTGGGAGCTTTTGTTGACTTTAAGGCTATGTTCCATGTTATAATAACTCTACTGATATTTTTCTGGATTAGTTTCCTTTGGCAGAATTAACTATTTGACTGCATTGAGGCAGATATCTGATTTTCTGATCATAACTTTGGCCTCTATTGAATGCTTCGAGGTGACAGGTGGCTTTATGGTAGCTGAGAGGAATCAATTGGCCTCTGTTGTGGTGGTGGAGGCTTTTCTGTCTGATGATCTTTTGATTTCCCTTTAATTGTGTTTAATTTAATGGATTAGGCTTTTGGTTTCGGTCTTAGCCATAATCCATTAAATTGTGTAATAAATGTTCAACTCTTTAATATTTGCTGTGTTTGGATCTTCGACACTGATACTCTTTAGCCTTGATTTAATTTTCTATGTATTTTTGATGTGCAGGGTCGCACAGGGCTCATATGGCATCAATGCCCATGAAGCATTGATGAAACGTGGATTTGAGCCCCGTGGGATGATCTTTCTGTAAGCACAAAGGCATAAGGGATCGTCATCCCCAGCCTTTGGTTTTCCTTTGATGTAATGGAAAAACCATTTAATCCTGCAAAATACAGACAAATGTTATGAAATTCTGCGTTTTTTTGGAAAATTGCTTCAGAGGTTGTGGGGAGGAGTGTAGCCGTTGGATGGCAACATCCAACGGTGGAGATATGTTAGCGGAGGTCAAAAGGAGAGTTGTGGGAGATTTTAAGTCAAAACCGTTGATCTATAATTGACCATGAAGATCAATGGTCGGGATTAGAAGTGAAACAATAATGCGAAGGGGTCACATTATTTCGAAAATGGAAGAAAATGTGAGGAAATGGGGTTTAAAACCCTTTGGCGGAGGAGATTGCATAGGAAATGAAATTTGGGTTTCGGGATGATCGTGAGCCATCAGATGAAACCCGGCCATGAGATCAATGGCGAATATTGTACGTTAAAAACCTTTGGAAGAGGTGGAAGGTGATAGCGTAAGGCCAGATCAGATCTGAGCCGTAGATCTGCAAAGATCGACGGCAGGGAGCATACGCGATGAATCATAATAGAAATGGGGAAAGGCAGTTTTGGAAGGAAAAACAACTGTTTTCACATGATAAAAAGGCAGGGAGGCAGTATTGCCTTTTCAAACGCGATATACGTTAGAGGCCGCCACGTGTTTTTTGAAAACAACCCATATCGCGTGAATTTTGGAAATTAACCTCCGTGCTGAAAGTTGGGCGAAACTCCGCGTGAGCCGTCATATCTAGGCCCTTAGATCGAACGGTGGAGAGTGAGCGCGAAACCAACCAGATGTGCGGGGAATAAGAGGCAGGGCAGTTTTAATCTGGGCCGTAGGACCAAAGATTTGGACGATGGAGATCAGATCTGGAGGGAGGCAGGATATAATACAAAGGCAGAGAAAGGGTTACTAAGGGCCGTTGATCTAAAGAGATCAACGGTCAGGATTTGGCCAAAAATATTATGAAGCGGGACACATGATTTAAATCAAAATCATGAAAAGCGATCTAGACACGTGGACGGTCCAGATGCAATTGGAGTTTTGCAATCGGTAGGGCGATGGACAGGGAAGGCACCGAAGTGATTGAGCGCTGGGCGTCGATTTGAGGATCAGATCGACGGTGGGGAGTGAATCGGAGGGGTTAAAAAGGTGGAGGAAAGGTTTATGATCGAAGCAAATGAGGGCTATCAGATCCGGGAAGGCAGGGAGGAGATCAATGGCTCACGATTGATCGGAGATCGCCAATCGGGGATGTTAGCCCCCCTATGAAATTCTTGACAAGCAAGCGGGGGGCTAAATTATTTTTGAAGCCTTCAAGGAATGCCTTTTCCCTGAAAAACAGTCATCCTTAAAGTCTATCCATGCCTTTCCCCATGTGTTTTATCTCTGCTGTTCTCCCCCTCAAATGGCCCACATTACCATCCCCAAAATCCCCTTCAAATGTTGTCCATGTTCCGTGTATGGCCTAATTCACCCCATGTTTCCCTATCGTTACCATTATAAGGCTTTAAAATGCATTTTAAAGGGTTAAATACCTACTTTAAACCTTATATTGGGCCCTAGCCCTCTTCAGCCATAGCCCGTGCCCTGTTCCTCCATGTAGCCCAGCGCTGTAACCACTCACCAAAGCAAAAAGCGCTTATCTCAAGCCTTATCGGGCGCAGCGTCGGCCGTTGATTTCATTTGATCGGGCGACGGTCTTTAAATCTTCAGCGCCCGTGTTTGTCCCATGTATTTCTTAGACCGCGCCATCGTCGTCCGTTTAATCGATGATCCGACGGTTCGGATCCTATCCGCCCAGTGGACCCCGCCGCGCACTGTTCAAAACCCAGCTGTTTCTATCGCACCGCCTTTCGGCGGCAGGCGGTATTTCTAAAATCACAGCGATTCCACTCAGCTCTTGACACGTGGCCCCGACACTGTTTTAAAACTGCTGGTTCATTGCACGTTAACGTTCGGTACAGGATGCTGAGCGATATGCGTAATAGCCGTCCGATCTAGAGCCCTTCATCCAACGGTTGACGATCGACGAAGCTGCGCATTGTTTAACCCCCAATCGTCGTACCCCTGGCCCACGGTCTATCGCTCTCCGATGCATTTCCACCGTCGATCTCCGCCGAGATCTGACGGTCCAGATTTGTTTTCCTGCCGTTGACCATTCCACTGTCGCCCGGGCCTCCACATCATCCATCCACGTGCCTCCTCCGTATGCCACATCACCCCACGTGTATTCTCCGTACATCCGCCCATTCCATTGCATATATTCGTCCAAATTCGTGTTTTTTAATGTTTTCTCAGTGAAATTCACTCTACAGACCGCCAAACCTCCACCAGAGCGGTTTGTCACCATTTTTCACGTTTTTTCCCCCAGTTCATCATCTACATGCCCATTTTCTGCATCCACACCGCATCCATCATCCCCACCCATGGATTTGTTGACAAATTTTTTGTTTTGCAGGGTTTTGAGGTGGTGAAAGCTGCTATGTTTGTGAACTCTGTCACAGTGATAGAATATACACAGGACAATCATACACAGGGGCAAAGATCACCAAAAAATCCCGAAAAAGTACCACGACGGGATTTGCATTTAAAGAACAGGGATTGGCCCTGTAAAACTGTTCCGGTGCCATTAATTTGCAGGTTTCGCGGACAGAGGTATTTTTGGGAATGGAAGTAAGAAATCAGTGAAGAAATCAAGGAATTGAAGCATTTAATGGAGGATTTTAGAATCCTAATCCAGTTTTTCCAAGGCGAAGGTACAAACTCGAAAACCCCGAAGACCACTAAGAGATTTAATGCATGGGAAGTCGTACCACCAGGGTTTTCTACAGCAGCAGAATGTTTTTCTTCATCAGAGGACGAAGTGCCCATGCGGTTTTGATTATGCATCGTGTCCCTGAAGTTTCATACCCTGACAGCAGTCCTACAGGATCAGAAGCATTTGTTGCACAAGTAGGGCAGATTTCACTGTTTCTTATTTTATTTTTGTTATTTAATCAAATGTACCACACAGTACTACAACCAGGACATCTAAGCCATACCAGAGATTAATGTAGAAATGTAAAACAGAATGGGTTTCGACCCTCTCTTCTTTGCTGAGCTTAAATGTTGTATTTAATTGTTCACCTGCCTCCTCCATTCACCTTCTTCTATAAAACTCATGAGGATGACTATTGTAAAGGTTGTTGATGAGATATCAGAGAAATGCAAGAATTTTCCTCTTGAGACAAGTTCTCTGTGTAATATTGTAATATAGGTTGAGATTTGATGTATTCAGACTGAATGTTCAAGCTGTGGGCAACATTGTACCTGATTGGTGTTGTTTTTAATATGATAAGCACATTTCTTTGGATCCTGATCTAAAGCAGCTGGTGATGTTTTCCTATCTTTGTGTTTGATTTCATTTCATTCCATTTCTACTGGCTTGCATCAGAAGTTTGGCATAAGATTTACCCTTGATAGGTACCTTATGTTGCTGCTCTCCCAACCTTTTATGTTTTCTGCTTATATGTGTATTTGAATATTTATTTCAAATGATTTAACCAGTGTATTGAATGGTATTTCCTGCTCTCTGATGTATGAATTTATGAAATCTATGTTTAGATGTTCTTGTTAGGATTTAGTTGGATGAGTTGAGAACACTGGGAGGTCTAGAGCCCTGTCTCTGCCTCACTAGGATCTTTCCATCTCAATTAACCCTTTCTAAGATCCCTTGTATTGCCTCTGATTTTGTCCAAGAAGGTCTGGAGTTAAATGACCTCTGACCTGATCTATAAACAGAATTGGATGGTTCTCCTCCTTTCATTTTCAGTCCTTAATGTCCCATTTCACCAATCATCCTTCAAGATCCAAATGCTCTAGATGACTAGCCCAATTGAAAGCTTGCACATTGAACACAAGTAAATCCTTTCTTGATCCCATTGCCCAATGGCCTTGATGTTCTCTGAGTTATCTATCTTTGCTTAATTCCCTCTTTGCTCATCCTTGTCTCATATTGGACCCTTCTTTCCTGATTCCCAACAACCAAACCAACCATCAAAAAAACAAAACCCTGTGCCCATAACTAGCCTAAAACCTTAACATTTGAGCTTCAAATACATAAAACCTTTGACTATTATAGAGAGATCCCTCTCTGAGCCTAAGAGGGCTAGATCCTAAGGTTTGAAAGTGGTTCTATGTTGTCTCATATTTTGGTCTTGTCAACCTGGCCAAAACATGGGAACCCCAACATAATGGCGACTCCATTGGGAAATTCTGAATGATCTTCCTCTCACTACATCAACAACTTCAGAAGCTTAGAACTCTGGTTAGGTTGACAGTAAGTCACTCCTTTCTTGAATTGACCTCTATTGTTGAGTGTCCATCATACTCTTAGACAGAGCCTGGAAAGGGCCAGGTAGCCTCCGGATCTCACCCTCTTCGGAGGTGACATATCTGGTAAATGCCCTCCAAGTCAATCTCTGGTTGGAGTTTGCCGTTTTTGAGGAGATTCCTGAAAGGTGATAGTGCCTGAGCACTGTGGTGGACAGTGTAACCCCTTAGATATACCCTAAAACCCTCCACCTGGTGACTCCATTGTTCCTAAATGAAAAGACTCCACTGGTGATCAGTAGGCCTGCTAATTAACTTGGTTTCACAATAGACTCCACTGGGAGACCAACCCTGAGACAACATCAACCACAGTAGAAGTGACAAGTAGGGTTACGCTGCTTGGTTGGAAAACAACATTTTGGCTTTCAGAACCATCCACACGAGAGCTTATCCCAACCCTGACCCACCTGAAGTAGTTGAAAATCCGGAGAGTATCCTCAAGGGATCTCCTACACTTAAAAGACCAGCTATTTCCAGCCACATCCATAGAGCTAACTCTGCACCAAAAGACCTTATATCTCTATCACACTTTCCCCTTGACCTAGACTCCCAAAATAGATTACCAAGAACTAGGTCATTCAGTGATCTAGACCAGCCAGACATTGGCAATAGACAGACCCCTCCTTCTATGACTCCTGATATACATTTCATACAAAACTTGTGGCTCAGTCACCCTAGATCTGTGCAACAAGCCTCTGCTGGTCCTAGTATCCCTATCATCCATATACCAGCTGCTCAAATCAATCCTTTACCTCATCATAATATCATCATGGCAGCCTGGTATGCTCCCTTAGTATTACCCCAGCCCTTGTTACCCTTACCAAATGATTATCAATAAAAGATCCCACACTTCACTGCAAAAGAGTCCATAATAGCTCAGCAACATGTAGATAAAATGGAGGATTCTTTTGATTACATGGAAATTGATGATGAAACGATCAAAATGAGAATCTTTGCCCAAAGCTTAGGGGGTGATGTAAAGAAGTGGTTTAAAAGCTTACCTCCTGGCAGTATCCAAGATCTGCCTGCTCTATATCAGACCTTTATCAACAAATGGGAAACTAGGGCAAACCCTCACCAGCTCCTAGCAGAATACATGAGCCTTAAGAGAAATGTGGGAGAGAGTGTCCATGATTACACCACTAGATTCAACAACATTTACAATGCTCTTCCTCCACACATGAAACCTCCACAAGGTATGGCCCTAGAAAAACACCCTGAAGGGTTTGATGCTGACATGGCCTATGAGCTTAGGGATAAAGAGTACACCACATTGGAGGACATGCAGAAAGGAGAAGTGAACATAGAGGCAAACCTTATCAAGAAAAGAGCAAGACTGAGATTAGAGAAGAGGGTAACATATAGGGATGACACTGTAGCCTCCTCATCAGACCCAAACTATGACAGACTATCTAAAAATGTGGATAAGATGCAACAAATGATGGAAAAAAGGGTTGTCACAGTTAGCAATTAGAACAGAAACTAGAGCCAAAATTAGAACCAGAACTTTAGAAGGAACAACAATACTCCCAACAGACAAAAAGAATCAGATCAACAAGTTATTCCCCTGTTCCAAAACTTTCTGGATGAAGATGAGGGAATCATAGAAGAGCCTGAAGGGAATACAATAAACATGTTTGAAATAGAAGACTCAGTCCTCAACTGTGATTCAGGGGAAGATCAACCCTCACCTTCATATTGGGAGGAGGAGTGGTTCGAAACTGAGGATTACAGATTAGGATTTGAAAATGCCATGATGCAGGTCAGAGAACAATATGAACTTAAAAGCAAGAAGAACCAAGAAAATTCCAAAACAAAGACTCCTGAGGTTACCATCAAGAAGAGACCTGATAAAACTTCTAAAGCATCTGCTGCAAATGACAAATCAGCAGCTGAAAGTTCTGGTAAACACAAGGAAAAAGACAACCAAGACACTGAAAAAAAAAGCCAACCAACCAGCAGCACTAGCACTGCAGTTAGTGCTCCTGATAAAATGATTCCTAACCCTATACATAGTGAGAAATCACAAACTGGTACAGCTACTAAGGCAGTAGCAAATAAAACAGAATTGAGCACTCCAAAGACACAGTCCAATTTCAATTTGGGAAGTGAGATTGCAAAAATCAAAATCTCTGTCCCACTCTCTGAGCTGGCCACTCAGAATGTATATAAAGGCCAAATTTTGAAAGCATTGAATCTGGGAGAAAACAATGACACTGTAAATTTGAATGATGATCAACCTGCCATCTTGTTTGGTCCAAAGATTGAGGGAAAGTTTCAGGAAGGGGTAGTTCCACCTTTTTATATCAGTCTCAACATTCATGACAAAATACTCCACAATGCCATGCATGATTCTGGAGCATCACACAATTTAATGCCTAAGGTAGTGATGGAAAAGTTAGGCCTAGAAATCACCAGACCCTACAAAGACTTATTTTCGTTTGATTCTAGCAGAGTAAAATGCCTAGGCCTAATCAAAGACTTATGTGTGAGCCTGACCCAGATTCCTGCTAAGTGTATGGTCATGGATGTGGTGGTGGCGGATATGCCACCTAAGTATGGCATGCTATTGTCAAGATCATGGGGAGCCAAGCTGCAAGGAACAATGTAGATGGATGGCTCATATGTCACTATCCCTATCTTTGGCCAACTTAGAAGACTGTATAGAGAGTCCCAGATGAAATTCCTAGTCAGTAGCCCCGAGAAACCTGAAAATTCACCATTGTACTCTGTACACACAGACATGGATTCTTTCATTCTTTATAATGACCAATCCTTAGGAGAGCCAGATTCTAAATGTAGAAATACAAGCAAGGACACATAGCCCATGGACTTTAGCATAATGGCTACCCTAGAAGAATATGATGAAGAAAACCATGGGCAGGATAATGAAAACGAAACTCAGAATGAACCAGAAACACAATGCAGTCAGCCTATTAGTCACACCCTTCAAACTAACACACAACGTGAAGAACAAGGCAGCCCACAACCTAGTACAGACCCCCTGACACAACATAATGGTGAACCCCTGTGGGAAATGAATTTCGATGGGTCCTGTACTAGAAAAAATGCTGGAGCAGGGGTGTGGCTACGTAACACAGAAAATGACCACGCTGAGAGCCATGTGGTGAACCTGCATTTCAAATGCACAAATAATATTGCAGAATACGAGGCTCTTATCCTTGGTTTAAATCTGTTGAAAAAATTAGGAGCCCACAGGATAGTTGTACGAGGAGACTCTGAGTTAGTGATCAAACAAGTGAATGGTGAATATGCAGCGAAACATCCCCGATTAAGAGCATATAGGAATGACACTTTGGATTTATTGAAAACCTTTGTTGAATATGAATTGGTGTTTGTTCCCAGGATTCAAAACGTTATTGCTAACGGATTAGCTTGTCTAGCTAGTTCATATCCTAAGACTCCAGCTAACCAAAAAATCATCATTCAGACCAAGTTCAGACCTACAGTGCCAGACAACGAAAAATATTGGCAGGTCTTTGAAGGAGACAAACAGATCGAAGATTTCCTGGTGGGCAGAAATGAGTTTGAATTTTCTGATTCAGACTCAAAATCTGATGACAGCTGCCCAAGTGAGGATCCCCCAGATGAACAAGAAACACCCTGTAACATAGAACTAAACGCCCTTTCTGAAGAAACTGGAAATCCAACCGAAAAATGTGAAAACAAAGATAGTGAAGAAGTAGAAGTACTGCAGGCCAAAGAAAAGAATATACCCAGAGGCCTAGCACCCTTAGAGGACCTATTTGACTTCGATGATGTAGCAAAAAATCCCACTATAGAACATGCAGACTCTGATGTTGAAGAATGCAACATAGGCACTGAAGATAGACCCAAAATGATCAAACTGGCTAAGTCTATACCTGCAAACATGAAGAAAAAATATATTGACCTGTTTAGGGAATTCATTGATGTGTTCGCATGGAGTTATGAAGACTTAAAGGCCTATGACACAAGCATAATACAGCACAAGATACCCTTGAAGGAAAATCAGAAGCCTTTACGACAAAAACTCCGTAGAATCAATCCGAAACAATTGCCTGCAGTGGAAAAAGAGATTAAGAAGATGTATGATGCAGGCATAATAGTTCCTGTGAGGTTTTCTGATTGGGTGTCAAACTTAGTGGCTGTGAGAAAGAAAACAGGGGAAATCAGACTGTGCATAGACTTCAGAAACCTCAATAGAGCCTCCCTGAAAGACAACTACCCCTTGCCTAGAATGGAACATATCTTACAAAAGGCAATGGGCTCTAAAAGGATTTCCCTGTTAGATGGTTTTTCAGGATATAACCAAGTGTTGGTACTCCCAAAAGATCAACTCAAAACAACATTTAACACCTCATGGGGCACCTTTATGTATGTGAAGATGCCTTTTGGGCTGATGAATGCTGGAGCCACCTTCCAGAGAGCAATGGATATAGCTTTCTCAGATGAGATAGGACACTTCATAGTTATCTACTTGGATGACTTGACTGTCTTTTCCAAAACCGAGGAAGAACACCTGAAACATCTGAGGAAAGTGTTTGAAAAATGCAAAAGGTATGGTCTGTCACTGAATCCTAAGAAAATTGTTTTTGCGCTGCAAGAAGGTAAACTTCTTGGTCACATTATATCCGAGAAAGGGATTAGGATAGACCCATAAAGAGTTGAGGGAATACTTCAAATTATACATCCGAGAAACATCAAGGAGTTACAGTCCTTCATTGGGAAGATCAACTTCCTGAGGAGATTTATCCCCAATTTGGCTGAGCACCTTAGAAAAATGACTGATATGTTAAAAAAAGGTGTGGGAATTAAGTGGACTGTTGAAGCCAAGAAATATTTTGAGTCAGTAAAACTTGCACTCACACAGACCCCGGTACTTAACAGCCCAGACTTCTCAAAAGATTTTCTGATCTTTTCCTTTGCCTCTGAACACACAATAGCTGCAGTCTTGCTGCAAAGGAATTCAGAAGGTATGGAACAGCCAATTGCCTTTTTCAGTAAAGCACTAAGGGATGCACCCTTGAAGTGCAACATAATGGAGAAACAGGCTTATGCTCTGGTCAAGGCCTTAAAAGATTTTAGGGTGTACATTTTACATTCTCATACCATTGCTTATGTGCCTAACATTGTTGTCAAAGATATCTTATCCCAAGACCCTGATGGGAAAAGGGGCAAATGGATTGCTACAATCTTGGAATACGACCTTGAAATAAAACCCACCAAGCTGATCAAAGGTCAAGGCCTGGCCTAGTTAATGGTTGAATTAAACTTGCAATCCCTTGACATTAACATGATAAATGCCTTAGATGAGCAGGAAGGATTGCCCCATCCAACTATTGAGGAGAAGTTTCAGAACTCTCCTTGGTACTCTGACATCCTTAATGTGCTCACCAATCTCAATGCCCCTCCAGAATTGTCCAAAACCAAGGCCAGATTTATAAAACTCAAAGCCAGAAACTACTGCATCTTGAATGAAAACTTATATTGGAAAAATCCAAATGGCCTGTTGCTGAAATGTTTGTCTGAGATTGAAGCTGAAAAGGTTAAACAAGAGTTTCATGCTGGAGAATGTGGAGGCCACCTGAGTTGGAAAGCCACTGCGAATAAGATACTCAGGGCTGGTTATTATTGGCCTACTCTTTTTAATGATGTCCATAAAATGATAACTGCTTACTACAAATGCCAAATCTTTGAAGGAAAAAGAAAACTTCTTCCCCTCCCTTTACAACCCATTACAGTTGAGGGTCCTTTCATGCAGTGGGGTCTAGACTTTGTAGGGGGAATTCATCCAGCCTCTTCAGGACAACACAAATGGATCTTAACAGCCACTGATTATTTCACTAAGTGGATAGAGGCCATCCCCACTAGGAGTGCCACAGACTCTGTCATCATTAGGTTCGTAGAAGGCCATATACTCTCTCGGTTTGGCTGCCCAAGGAAAATAATCACCGACAATGATGCTGCTTTTGGATCCAAGAAAGTAGTTGATTTTTGTCACAGGTATCATATCACTCTTGGTCATTCAACTGCCTATTACCCTCAAGGTAATGGCTTGGCTAAATCATCAAATAAGAGCCTAGTGGCCATCATCAAAAAGCTATTAGAGGAGAACAAAAAATCTTGGCACAACAAGTTGGTGCATGCTTTGTGGGCTGACAGGCTTACTACAAAAAAATCCATTGGCATGTCACCATTCCAGCTAGTCTATGGGACAGAAGCAGTGTTTCCTACCAGCCTTGGAGTTCCAGTAATAAAACTTGTCCAGGAGATCCAATCAGAGGAAGACAGCAAGATAAGAAGGATAAATCAGACAATCCATCTTCAGCAAACAAGGGAGGAGGTATATAATAGGGTTGTCAGAGTTCAAGAAAATATTAAAAGGCTATTTGACAAAAGAACCAAAGCTGCTGATTTCAAAATTGGTGACAAGGTTCTGAAGTGGGACTCAAGAACAGAAGACAAAGGCAAACATGGCAAGTTTGACAGCCTATGGCAGGGTCCATACATTATCCAAGCTACTGTGGGCCCAAATGCATTTTTTCTACAAGAACTTGATGGTACAGAGCTGTTTGGGGGTCCTGTCAATGGTAGGATGCTCAAGCATTACTTCTGCTAAATTTCAAATTCCAGCTTCATTCTTCATTGTATATATACCATTGCAGTTTATTTCAGAAAGGAGAAAGGCGTTTCAAAAAAAAAAAAAAAAAAGAGAGAAGAGAAAGGAAAACAGAGACAGCTGGTCCTAACATGCTCAAAGTCTGGGCCAACAAAGAAAGAAAATCAGCTCTAATGTGTCCAAAACCAGAGCTGAGTAAAAAAAAGAAGTGACTCTAATATGCTCAAAACTTGAGTCACAAAGAAAGAAGGATATTTCAAATTGCAGATTTCATGCCTTCACAAGTTTTGTTTGCAGTTTTCTACAAGTCTTCACTCCAGCAAGTCAGACAGTCTAATCTTGGCTTGGTTGTTTTTCAATTTCCTGTCTTAGAATGTAGGAGAAGAAATATGTTGGACAATTTAATCCCAGCAGATGTTAGATTAGGTAGATAAGCATATGAGGCCAACTATTTAATCTGGTCTCATGGAGCAATAAGGGTAGTTTTAGAATAGGTTTGTTTCTTGTTTTCATGAATAAATGATGTAAAGGGTCTGCTAGTTCAAATGCACCCAAAGGGAAAATATTAGGACTGTAGTGGGGTAGGTAGATTGGTTGGGAGGAATGTTTCTGATGGTTTGTATATCTAACATATTGTGGCAGCTGAAAATTGAAGAAAGAAGGGGATGCGCCAAGCAGCAGGCACCTGGCCTACTCCAACGATCATTTCTGGATTCTTGACTCCTTCAAGAAGCAGCCATCCCCATGTGGAGCCATTGTTAGCCCCCCTATGAAATTCTTGACAAGCAAGCGGGGAGCTAAATTATTTTTGAAGCCTTCAAGGAATGCCTTTTCCCTGAAAAACCATCATCCTTAAAGTCTATCCATGCCTTGCCCCATGTGTTTTATCTCTACTGTTCTCCCCCTCAAATGGCCCACATTACCATCCCCAAAATCCCCTTCAAATGCTTTCCATGTCCCGTGTATGGCCTAATTCACCCCATGTTTCCCTATCGTTACCATTATAAGGCTTTAAAATGCATTTAAAAGGGTTAAATACCTACTTTAAACCTTATATTGGGCCCTAGCCCTCTTCGGCCATAGCCCGCACCCTGTTCCTCCATGTAGCCCAGCGCTGTAACCACTCGCCAAAGAAAAAAGTGCTTATCTCAAGCCTTATCGGGCGCAGCGTCGGCCGTTGATCTCATTTGATCGGACGGCGGTCTTTAAATCTTCAGCGCCCGTGTTTGTCCCGTGTATTTCTTAGATCATGCCATTGTCGTCTGTTTAATCGATGATCCGACGGTTCGGATCCTATCCGCCCAGTGGACCCCGCTGCGTACTGTTCAAAACCTGGCTGTTTCTATTGCACCTCCTTTGGATGGCAGGTGGTATTTCTAAAATCACAGCGATTCCACTCAGCTCTTGACACGTGGCCTCGACACTGTTTTAAAACCGCCGGTTCATTGCGCGTTAACGTTCGGTACAGGATGCCGAGCGATATGCGTAATAGCCGTCCGATCCAAAGCCCTTCATCTGACGGTTGACGATTGACGAAGCTACGCATTGTTTAACCCCCGATCGCCGTACCCCTGGCCCACGGTCTATC
This sequence comes from Pinus albicaulis, assembly GCA_034641835.2. Lineage (NCBI taxonomy): Eukaryota > Viridiplantae > Streptophyta > Pinopsida > Pinales > Pinaceae > Pinus > Pinus albicaulis. The sequence goes on from CM076581.1 coordinate 1,148,444,261, forward strand.
GCTCTCCGACGTGTTTCCACCGTCGATCTCCGCCGAGATCTGACGGTCCAGATTCGTTTTCCCACCATTGACCATTCTGCTGTCACCCGAGCCTCCACATCATCCGTCCACGTGCCTCTTCCGTACGCCACGTCACCCCACGTGTATTCTCCATACATCCGCCCATTCCATTGCATATATTCGTTCAAATTCGTGTTTTTTAATGTTTTCTCAGTGAAATTCACTCCGCAGACTGCCAAACCGCCACCAGAGCAATTTGTCACCATTTTTCGTGTTTTCTCCCCCAGTTCATCATCTGCATGGCCATTTTCTGCATCCACACCGCATCCATCATCCCCACCCATGGATTTATTGACAAATTTGTTGTTTTGCAGGGTTTTGAGGTGGTGAAAGCCGCTATGTTTGCGAACTCTATCACAGTGACAGAATATACATAGGACGATCATATGCAGGGGCAAAGATCACCAAAAAATCCTAGAAAAGTACCACGACGGGATTTGCATTTAAAGAACAGGGATTGGCCCTATAAAACTGTTCTGGTGCCATTAATTTGCAGGTTTCGCGGATAGAGGTATTTGTGGGAATGGAAGTAAGAAATCAGTGAAGAAATCAAGGAATTGAAGCATTTAATGGAGGATTTTAAAATCCTAATCCAGTTTTTCGAAGGCGAAGGTACAAACTCAAAAACCCCGAAGACCACTCAGAGATTTAATGCATGGGTAGTCGTACCACCAGGGTTTTCTACAACAGCAGAATGTTTTTCTTCATCAGAGGATGAAGTGCCCATGCGGTTTTTATTATGCATCGTGTCCCTGAAGTCTCCTACCCTGACAGCAGTCCTACAGGATCAGAAGCATTTGTTGCACAAGTAGGGCAGATTTCACTGTTTCTTATTTTATTTTTGTTATTTCACCAAATGTACCACACAGTACTACAGCCAGGACATCTAAGCCATACCAGAGATTAATGTAGAGATGTAAAACAGAATGGGTTTCGACCCTCTCTTCTTTGCTGAGCTTAAATGTTGTATTTAATTGTTCACCTAACTCCTCCATTCACCTTCTGCTATAAAACTCATGAGGAGGACTATTCTAAAGGTTGTTGATGAGATATCAGAGAAATGCAAGCATTTTCCTCTTGAGACAAGTTCTCTGTGTAATATTGTAAGATAGGTTGAGATTTGATGTATTCAAACTGAATGTTCAAGCTGTGGGCAACGTTGTACTTGATTGGTGTTGTTTTTAATATGACAAGCACATTTCTTTGGATCCTGATATAAAGCAGCTGGTGATGTTTTCCTATCTCTGTGTTTGATTTCATTTCATTCCATTTCTACTGGCTTGCATCAAAAGTTTGGCATAAGATTTACCCTTGATAGGTACCTCATGTTGCTGCTCTCACAGCCTTTTATGTTTTCTGCTTATATGTGTATCTGAATATTGATTTCTAATGATTTAACCAGTGTATTGGATGGTATTTCCTGCTCTCTGATGTATGAATTTATGAAATCTATGTTTAGATGTTCTTGTTAGGATTTAGTTGGATGAGTTGAGAACACTGGGAGGTCTAGAACCATGTCTCTGCCTCACTGGGATCTTTCCATCTCAATTAACCCTTTCTAAGATCCCTTGTATTGACTCTGATTTTGTCCAAGCAGGTCTGGAGTTAAATGACCTCTGACCTGATCTATAGACAGAATTGGATGGCTCTCCTCCTTTCATTTTCAGTCCTTAATGTCCCATTTCACCAATCATCCTTCAAGATCCAAATGCTCTAGATGACTAGCCCAACTGAAAGCTTGCACATTGAACACAAGTAAATCCTTTCTTGACCCCATTGCCCAATGGCCTTGATGTTCTCTGAGTTATCTATCTTTGCTTAATTCCCTCTTTGCTCATCCTTGTCTCATATTTGACCCTTCTTTCCTGATTCCCAACAACCAAACCAACCATCAAAAAAACAAAACCCTGTGCCCATAACTAGCCTAAAACCTTAACATTTGAGCTTCAAAGACATAAAACCTTTGACTATTATAGAGAGATCCCTCTCTGGGCCTAGGGGGGCTAGATCCTAAGGTCTGAAAGTGGTTCTATGTTGTCTCATCTTTTGGTCTTGTCAACCTGGCCAAAACATGGGAACCCCAACAGGGGAGAGGAATAAAATGCGCCTGATAAAACTTGCGATGCGATATTGCGCTGATCGTTTATCGGCTTAAGATCAACGACGGATATGGTTTGAGAACATGTGTCAGTGAAAACCCATTTATAATATATGAAAACCCAAATTTTAATGAAAAACAAAGGTTTTATGTATCGGGTGGGTAATATATACCTGGGAAGGCTTGGCGCTCGTCTGCGTGGCCATTGGTTTATATGGAGTGCGATAGGCCCAGGGCTTATATATAAGGGCCAATCAGGATCGGAAGGTCGGGCTTTTCAATCTACCCATTTTGATTTTCTCCGATGCAATTAGCACTTCGGGACTTTAACTCTTGGTCCCAAGCAAAATTTATATGGAGTAAAGTGGAGGGCGGGAGTTTATACAAATGGGGCTTAATCGCATCAGAACTTTGATGCGGGGCTTTTCAATCTACCCATTTATATTAAAAACATTGCTTCAGCGGGTTTTAGACCAAAACTTAGGAAAAGTGGGTTTATTGAATTTACAAAGGGAAATATGCATCAGAGATGGGTTTTGAACAATGCTTAGTGCCAAATGTGGGCTATGTGGTTATATGAAATAATAATAAGATCGGGGGTTTATAAACAAAAGGGCTTAATCACATCGGAGGTTTTAACATGGAAAATAGACTTGCACACTGTGATTTCTCTTATGCGATAAGCGCCAAAGGGTTTAGCGCTTGGTTCTAGCACCAAGGCATATGGAGGGGAAATGGTTAGGACTTAGCCCAAATGGGATTAAGACTATAATACAAAAAGTGTATTTTTATGATTTTTTCAAAGTTTTCTGATGGATTTGGGGGTTTCGGCAGAGTTTAAAAATGAGTTTTAAACTTTGTAAAGAGGAATTTACGAAGGGGAAAAATGGAAAATAGAAGAATTTTATAGGAAATTAAGGGGTAAAAAATGAGGTTAGATTTTAGTGGAGGAAAGGAAAAATGGTGTTTTGCAGCAGTCTTCTCTTCATAAAATCAGTAGAATTTCAGAGTTTAAAATGGAAACAGTAGTGAAGTTTTGAACAAAGGGTAGGATGTCCTCAAGAGTCTTCAAGAGATAACATTTTTTGCAATAAAACTTGTTCCTTGAAGGCTCAAAAAATGTTTTAGCCACCATTTGATATGACAAATTTTATGGGTGGCTAACAGTGGCTCCACTTGGGGATGGTGCCTTCTTGAAGGCATCAAGAATTTCAGACTTGCATTCTCTGGGAGGCTGATCAGTGCCTTATCCATTGGGCTACCTTCTCTGTACTTTGGATGATCTTCTTTGTTCTGAAAAAATGTTAGCAACCATGGAAAACAATGAAACTTCATCAATACAAGCTTTCTACCTACCTAATCCTACTGATCTAACATTTTTTCGTCTTTAGAGTGCATTTGGATTGGAAAACTCTTTTCACAACATTTTATTCTTTTGAAAGCATAAAACTAATCTAATTCTACTGCTTATTTCTCCATGAACTAAGATTAAATAATTGAGTACATATGCTTCTCTACCTAATCTACCAATCTGTTAGGATTAAACAGTCTAACAGATTTTTATTCTCTAATTTCTAAAACAGAAATTAAAAAGCATACAAGTCAGGATTGAACAGTCTAACTTGATGCTGATTGTTATAGGTCAAAATACCTCCTCATCAGCTCAGAGGAGAAGACAAATATGGAAGGAAGACAAAGACCTAAGTTAAACCTATTTCTACCAAGGTAACGCCTTTCTATAACAAAGCAGGAGCGTTATAACGCATGAGACCAGTAAATTAGCCGCGTTAGTGGCTAGGGAAACGCTCTGTTTACACTTGAGGGCAGCGTTACCCGTGTTTTGAGTTTTAAATGGAAAAAAATGCGCGGAGAATGATTTGAATCTCCGGCTTTCCCTCACAAGAGAGTTAGTTCACAAAGGAAACTGCAAAGCACCAATTCATTATTGGTCACTGCCACAAAAGACTGAACTCCCAAGGAGGCAAAAGCATAGAGATTAAAGAAACATCTTTGTTTTTTCTATTCCAAACTAGTGGAAAGAGAAATGCAACAATGGCTTTCTCCCTCTCCTATAAAAAGGAGTTGAAGACTCTTAGTTAAAGGTCGAAGGATTGTTAATGTTCCAAATACTTGTGAAGTAGAGGATAGTGTTATAGTGTTAAGGCCAAGAGTCAAAGAGGTTCCTAGAGAGCTTGTTGACTAAGACTTCACTACTTAAGAGATAGAGAGATTGGGAGGCTGAGGAGGGCTTGGTACAACCGACGGTTGTAATCCTCCTTCTTTCAAAATTAATAGAACTGTATTTGTTTTGTCCATTCGATGCTTAATATTGTCATTATTGTTTGAATATTTACATAGCATGATATGAATGGCTCATATGGGCATAATTTAGATGTTCATTATATGTTAGCTTAATTGATAGGATATATGTTGTGTTAGAAATTACACGGGTGCTTTGATTGGTTGCAGGACTAAGATTTGGAGCCAGTGAGGAAGGACTCTTGCTTCGCTGCCTAGTGCTCTCCAAGGGACTCCGAGATCATCAAAGAGGTAATTTTCTATCGCATTCCGTCAAGTTGTTTTAAGTTAATATGAACATGTATATGCTATCTTTGTGAATTTTACAGCTAATCTTACTGTCTGCCTTAGGCACCGGAAAGCTCTGAGAGGGATATACGATAACCGACAACCCAAGCATTTTACCCTATAACAGAATTGGCGACTCCACTGGGGAGTTTCCCCATAGTTTCCGGACTATTTCCTTCCTCCTTTATTCTTTCCTCTGTTCACAAATCCTTTCGACTGGTACTTATGCCCAGTAAACATTTTAAAAGGTCGCAGAGTTCAATCCTGTTTCTGTTCGACCATTTGAAGAATTTTTCCCTAGATAACGCTACACCTGTAGTTTCTCCAGTGCGTTATAATGCTGAACATGCTTAAAGACAGTGCGTTAGTCTCTGGATTAACGCTTACTTTACTCAGAGACAGTGCGTTACTCAGCCAAAACTTGCTGTTCACTGCCGTGATTGTGTTTTAGCTGCAGAATTTTTTGGCCATCAGTATATCTTCTTGACTGAATCCCTGCGCTTGTTTACTAAGCTGGAATTTCTGTTTTCTTGCTCTTGTTTGAAAAGTTAGTGTCAAAAGAATTTACTTTTTAGAGAAGAATTGTTTTTTTAGTTTTTCTACATCTACCTGAGTTTATTCTGAAATTTTTAGTTTATAGACTGTTAACAAGAGGTAGATAGAAGTCTGAATCTTTAAAGCTGAACTGAGTTATTTGAATGTTAGTGCATGGATGTTGAAAAGAAACCTCTCCTTGTAGAAATACTCTTCATCGAATTGAATATTTAGAGCATGTTTTGCATGGTTTCTTGAGTCAGAGTCTCATTACATTTCATACATCCACTCCCCCTCCGCAAGACTAATAATAAATTAGACTAAGAATCAAGCGATAATAAAATCAATCAACTCTTTTTTGAGCTCACACAAATAGTAGTTTAGGCTAGGATCTTGGGTTAGGAGCAGTGAGAAAATTACCCAAGATCTCAAAACTTAAAACTAGAGTCATTAACGAGCGAAATCCTACTGCACTCATATTATCGGGACTGTTCCTTTACCGGAGCTCAGCGTGAGACAACACTTGGGTGCACAAGAAGGTAGCCCACCTTCGACTGCATCCGGTGGGTGTGTTATATATTGGGGTTCCCTTCGGGGATGTCGAAACTAGATCGGGGATCTAGGTATTCTGCCCATATAGCACACTGTCCTTGACCATGGACCCCCCTGATGATGTCTGTGATTTGAGGTATCTTTAGTGACCATAATTTTTAGGGACTTAAACAAGGTGACTGGGATGGGCTACCCTGGTACTTGAAACAGACGGACCCACTCTGTCTTCGGTCTTTAGGAGGGTACTCGTCTTCACGAGAGTGCTTACACCTATCGTTTGAGGTTCGGGCGAAGCTTTAGAGTGACCATAATTGTACTTTTGTCCAACCCTCTCTGTATACTATTGTGATACTGGATTTCATCACTAGCAAACGATAGTACTCATATAGGGCACCCTATTCTGGCTGCTTGCTGATTGATTTTAGAGAGTCCTTTTTTCTTTTTTAGGTGTGTGGTTACTGTCATTGAGACTTTATAATACATCACAATTTATCAAAAGTTGTTAAAATTAAACAGGTCACCGTGGCATCCTCTGACCCACGCCGTCTGTCTCGACGACGGCAAGGTTTACCTCCTCTAACTATTGAGGAAGAACTGAACCTTGGTGAACCCGTGCCTTCTACGGAAGAGCAGTCTCCTCTGACTAATCTTGATTTTCACATAGCCTCGTATCATCCGGAATTTCCAGAGTACCCTTTCACTGAAGGGGTTGTACCTCATTACAATCCTCCGCTCACTGATTCGTCGGGGCCTGTGATAATTCAGATTCCACCACGCCACGATATGTCTTCGGTCGCACAAACATCCATTTCACCACCAGCATCCACTGGGTTGATGCCAATGGCAACCATCCCAGGTTCGCCACCATCCTCCCCGCCGGTGGTCAGTTCTATGCCATCACTGGGTAACCCCAGTAGTCAACATATACCTACTCCCAACCCTACGGTCATCACAACTGTCAGTAGTTTACCGAATCCTTCGGCATCTACTTCTACCATGACCACATTGGGACCCACGGTAGCTCCTCCCACGAGTATGACTACTTCGGTGCCTTTTAGCAACCCTTTCGGTTGGAACCCTCTACTGAGTTCAAACTGCTTGGCCACTATACCAGGGGGCAGAGTTTCCAGCATGCAGGTAGCAGGGAACATTTCACTTCCCCTGCAATCCTTAGGAAAAATGGGACAACCTATTGTCAATACTTTTCCCTTAAGTGGTGCAAATATAGTTGTAGGGTCTATGCCATTGCCAAACTATGCAAGTAGTAGCATGCCTCCAAGTAACTCTATTGCATCCATTTGGACTAACCAACCCCAACCTCCATCTGGAATGGGAGGGCACTTTTATACTGGGGGCAACCAATCGGTTGCCCCACAATACATTATGCCCTATGGACAACAACAGTATGTCCCTACTCCTCCACCTATAGGAAGCTTTTATCAAAGTCCCACTTATCCTCCTGGTAACACATTGATGGTTGGACCCTACGGTCTAAGTAGTCAGCCCATACTGCCTTGGTTCGACTCGGTTGCAAATCCATAATTGCCATTTTTGGTAGCTTTGGACATTCCCGATATCCATAAACTGACTAACGACCCCATCAATCACAACCCGCTTTGGCCTCCAGTACCGCATAATATTCCTTCGGACATCCCAAAGTTTGACAGGAAACAAGGGGACGACCCGGTCGCACACATCACTACCTTTCATATATGGTATATATCCAATTCCATGGTGGATGATAGTGTCCGGCTTCGACTGTTTACCCGCACACTTACAGGCAATGCCGCCAAGTGGTACATTGAATTGCCACGCGCAGCCATCAATACTTTTGGCGCTTTAGCGACGGAGTTCCTAAAGAACTTCCAATTACCAATTAGAGTGGAAACCGGAACAGAATTGTTAACATCGTTGCGCCAAGACACCGCCACCCACATCTTCGATCATATTCATGAATGGAGACGTCGGAGGAGGCTAGTCAAAGCGCCAATCCTGGACCATCTCTTAGCCAATTGGTTTTGCAAGTCTATTTTACCCCACATCTCTAAAGACATTGGCCTTTCTGGTGTTGTTACAGAAGATCAGTGTATTTGTTGTGCCCAACATTTGGATTTAATCTATTCACAATCCGGAACGCTATACGACCTGCTCCCCCATGCCCCTGGTAACCCAAATCCTCCGGCCACTCAGAAAACCGGAGCGCATGTCGACGGTCTCGTTGGCACAATCTCCGGTGTGGCCATAAATCAGTCTCGGGGGAAAACCTCCCAGCCATCTTCGGCTGCCACCGCCCCTCACCAAACGACTACTCTTCCTCCCGCTGAGGTGAATTTTGTGCAAACCTCACAAAAACCTAGCGGGAAAAATAAGAAGAACAAGAAAAAGACGTCTTCTTCAGAAGAGCAGTGGGATAATCAGAATGACCCTAATCAGAAAAACGCTGCCAAAAATGACAAAGGGAAGGATAAAACCATGAAATTTCCTTGCAAGATCTGTGCAGAGGACCACTTGACATACAAATGTCCTTGGCTGCAGGAATGCACCGATTTTATTGCCAACAAGGATTCTGGGCGAACACCTGCCGTTCTTCATAATCCTTTCCCTAATCAGCAGCAGCAACATCAACACATGGTTGACAATCCGCCACAACCCCATCAATGGGGCAATGGTGGTTCACATCCTTCTGGCGAAGGACCATCTGCCATTTATGGCATTGAGAGTGTTGAACTCCAATCTCGAGCCAAGATTTATGGAAATCCTACCATAGATGCTTAAGAACCTGGAACTAGTTCAAGTCCACCGCCGCCCAATGATTTGTATATCGAACGGCCTACTGCTGAACCCGTGATTCGTCCCCCCAAAGGGACACTTCGACACACGACTCATAACATCTCTGCACATGCAGCCCAAAACTACAACATTGTAGAAGATTTGGCGCAGGCATCGTCAGCTATGTCTGCTCTCAAAGTTTTACAAACCTGTCCAGCACAAAGGAAAGCCTTGATTTTGGAAATTGGTGGAATAGACCCCCAGGATTCCATGCTAGCTATCTTTGATATGGAAAAGGCTAAACCTCACCTCTCACACCAACTCACATTCCAGGTGCAGGTTGTGTCAAAAGGGAGAAAAATCCATCGCACTGTCATAGACGAAGGTGCTTCGACCTGCGTTATGTCACAAGCTTGCTGGCTCGCTTTGGGTTCTCCTACCTTTACACTGCCGTCGAATTCCCTCAAAGCTTTCGATGGCCACAAGTTCCTCCTAAAAGGATACCTTGCTAGCTTTCCCATCACTCTAAGTGGGAAAACGGTAATCGTGGACGTTGAAGTCGTAGATCGCCATCTCGACTATAATCTATTGCTCGGTCGCAGTTGGTCTTATGCCATGACTACCATTGTTTCTTCGGTCTTCCTACTCATCCTATTTCCATTAGATGGGAAAATAGTCACAGTGGATCAACTATCCTTCTGCACCCCTGATTATTCCACATTACCAAGTAGCACTGTACCCCTAATAGGAGGCGGTTCTGACTCTTACGTCAGTATCGGTACCGGTATTTTGAAGGCATTTTGAAGGCATCTTCCCTACTGGGTTATTTTCCTCTCCCGCTACCACTGATCCCAAACACAGTTGCAATGATATCCACCACTTTGGATGGCTCTATCGACCCATGGATCATCTCGGCACCTTCAAATATTGATTCCTACGGAGATCAGATGCCGCTCTCATCGGCCAAGTTGGCTTACCAAGCCATCCAAACCGCATCTGAACCCTCCACTGCTATGGTTTCGACCAACGGTACAAACCTCCCACCCATAACAGTTCTCTCTAAGGATCTCCTCAATGAAGTCTTACCTACAGACGAAGCTATTCGAGAGATCATGTCTCTAGAAGAATGACCTTGGGGAGAGTTTCACCATCGCGCTTCGATGATTGACTCAGAGGCGATAAAAACTGAAATCCCATCCTTTGACCAACCTGAGATGGTTCCCTCCGCTTATACGACTATTCAAACTATTGATTAAAAAAGGAACATGGGTAATCTTTCTAAGAAAATGATCATTGATATCTCAGTCAAAACGGGTATCGTGGAAAATATTCAGATTGAATTCGATTGCAATCCTGAGGAAATTGCATGCTTCACATCCCTTTTAAAGGAATTCCGCGATATGTTCACTTGGTCTCACAAGAAAATTCCCGACATAGATCCTTCTATTGATGAGAAGGAGATCAAGAAATTTCGAGTATTCTTTTTACGGTATTTTTCTTGCTCGTTAATCCAAAAAACCTCGAGTCCTCTTCTTCGGGCTCGTTAAACTTACATGAAGAAGCTTCGAGCATTCTTTTTACGGTATTTTTCTTGCTCATTAATCTGAAAAACCTCGAGTTCCCTTCTTCAGACTCGTTAAACTTGTACGAATTTGATATCGAGCGTTCTTTTTATGGTCTTTTTCTTGCTCGTTAATCCGAAAAACCTAGAGTTCTCTTCTTTAGACTCGTTAAAATCATGAAGAAACATTGAGAATTCTTTTTAGGAACCTTTTTCTCGCTCATAAAACTGAAAAAAAACCCTGAGTTGACTTTGTCAGGCTCGTTAAACTACCACGACAGAGAGCAAGGAGCCTTTCTTTTCCTCTTTTTCAAAAGCTCTTTAAACTGAAAAAGTAACCGAGTTTTCTCCGCGTGACTCGTTAAAATTTCACGAAGGGCACCGAGTTTTTATTTGTTGGACTCGTTAAAATTTCACAAAGAGTATTGAGTTTACTCCGTCTCCTCGTACTCATAACAAAATGAGGTAGAAGTCCATCGAAAATAGATTTCTCACTTTTCCGGCTTCAATGGACTAACTCATGGAAAATGAACTATTTCGGGCTTACTATTATCCCTTTGTCGTGCCCGGTTATCAAGACATGACAAAGGTACCCCAATGGAGTTGTATTTTATGATATTTTTTGTTAGGTTCCCGTGATTTGGCTGATAGGCAAGCCAAATGACAGTGTAACATCAAACCAAGATTTGGAGCCCGAGGACCTAGCCTTCCTGGACTCAGAGAGGGCTCTCTCTATATGTGTAAGGGATATCTGTGTGTTTGCTTATTTGTGTTCTGATTTTAGGCTAGTTATGAAGTAAGTTTTTGATTTTTTGTTTTTTAAGTTGTGAGGGATGAAACTGATCAAAGATATAAAATAGATAACAAGATGTAGATTAACTGGGCTATGGGGTCAAAAGGTCAAGCAAGCTATTAGATGATGATACAAGGCTGTTGAAGGGCCGATTTGATTCAAGGTAGAAAGGATCTTGGGGAAAAATGGAGTAAATGGACATCAAGTTTGTGAACAACAAAGAGTTTCAAGCATCACTGGTTCAATAGTTAACATAAACATGGTAAAGAAAACCCTTAATCATGCAAAATGTAACTATAAACTAATCAACACATAGAAACAAACATTCAAGCCATGCATAGAAGTATAAGACCCTCTAAATTTGGGAAATGGCTATTAGACTTTGGGGAAAACACATAAGACGGACTAACAACTTAAAACACTATGCCGAAACGCCTAAACACAGTACTTCAAGTTAGTGGGCACTTTGAACAACAAGATTTGCATAGTTTTAGGCAAAGGGCTAGATCGGGACTAGGCCTCCTTGGTTCGAACAAAATGATAATCTTAATCAGTCAAAGAGATAGTTTCATGGATGGAACTATGGATAGTCATAGGTAATCAGGGCACACCATACATCCTACTCAACATGCATAGAACTATTAATGAAACTAGCAACAATATCCTCAAGTTATTAAAGAGCAGTTAAGAATTCTTTAATGCAACTAAGGAAGAAGAAAACATAAAAGCTATGAAGATTCAGGAATTTTGAGGTGCCTCCATGGGCATATCTCAAATTTGTTCTCTACTGATCTATAGCAAGCAAGAAACATGTATCATGAATAAAAACTAGAAGACAACAACAAAGCAAGGAACACTATACCATTCTACCATGTCATGGAATCCATCAACAATCCTTCATCATCCATCCAAGAACATTCAAGAGGCAATCCAAAAGCATAACACAAGTATTTTCTCCAAAGCTCATATGACCATATATTGCTTCTCTTCTCAAGTTTAGCCTTGTTTTACAATGAAAGCCTTTGGAATATATAGGCTCAAGTGAGGAAAACCTCATGGTTCAACTTGCCATCCTATTGGCCTAATCAAAATATCTAATCTTGTCCTCGAGGCTTTGCAAAGCCCAAGGCACAAAAATATCTCATAAAATATCTAAAAAATGCTAAAAAATGGAATTTAATTGACTTTGCATAATTTTTCATGTGCAAAAATAGCTAAACGCACATTTGGAAAAAGCAGATTTTAGAGGTTCAAAAATTACAAAAATATTTCAAATTTACATCAGAAAAAGGTCCCCTGACTTGCCGGAAACATTTGGCAGCCTTCCTGATGTCAAAACGAAGCTCATGATAGCTCGTTGGAAAGCTCTGAGTGTCTACTTTCTGCCGCAACTGAAATTTCTCCAATCTGATGCCCAGAAGTCCTCCAAATCTGCACCTGTGTGCAAAAAGCCAGAAAATTACAGTCTGCTGATAGACCGGGCAGAGTGTGCAAAATGCGAGCCTTTTTCGCTGTTTTGAAGGGGAAAATGATCTCCAAATGCTCTGAAAATCGCTGAGGACATGCTCATGAAATTATGGCATCCGATGGTACCATTCTCCTCCCTTGATGAATCCTCAAAATGAAATGGCGAATTTATGAGTTTTTGATCAAAAACTCAAAAATGCCAAAAAACCAAAAGTTGTCAAAATGGGCCCAAAATTGGTGTGCATGACCCTCAAGGGTCCTTAGGAACATGTTCCGAAGCTGAAGCCAAAATGTCGAGTGCTGATGTGCCTTTCTTCCCTTTCCATGCCGAGTGCTTCCGCTTTGCTTCCTTCAGTTTCTCTTGGGTGGCCTTCAGCTTGTGCCGGGAAAACTGATTTAGCTTTTGATAGTGTTGTGTCATCTTCCTTTGCAGCTCCAGGTCTCTGTTTGCATTTTCAAGCTTCATCTCCAAATTTTTATTGGCCCTTTCTAGCCATGCCTCCTTATTGCTTTCAATTTCTTGCTCAAGTAGTGCAGTGAGGGGAAAGGATTGAAGATGGGCTTGTTCTTCTTCCTTTTGCTTTTCTAGGGCTCTTTTAAGCCCTATGGTTCTAGGCCTCTTCCGCCTAGGCTGGTCTTCTTCTTCATCTTCATCAAACTCACCGATGAGCTCCTCTATCCTTACTTGTGCTTTAGCAGCCTCATTCTTGTATTTGATTGCTCGTGCTTCATGGACAGCCATATGGACATTCATTTGTTTATTTTGGATCTCCAAGAAATGATTGAAGGTATTTTCCCGATGAAGGTCATTCTCCAATGCTTCAATTTGACCCTCTCGATGGATTAGAAGGTTTTCATGAATGCGGGCTTCATTATCGCTGTCATCACTTTGGATTGGAATGACAGCCAATGCACCTCCACGTTCTTGACTTTCTCCTATTTTGCCTTTCCCTTTGCCCTTGAAAGCTAACCTTGCACTCTTCCTTCTTGGCATGCTAGTGGGGGACCTCTTTGGTGATTTTCTTTTGCTAGGGACAATTCTTGTTACTTTTGGGGTGGCAGCCTTAGGCCCTTTCTTTCTTGCTGTGCTAGGTTTTGTCTTTTTAGGAGAGGGAAGCACAATTGCTTTGCCTTTGTCATCTTCTTGAAACTGTTGCTCTCCTTGAGGCTGCTGTGTGTCTTCTTCAGGTTGCTTCTATTCTTTAATGTCATGATGCTGATCTGTCTCAAATTCTTGTTGTTTTTGATCATCAACATTATGCTACTGCTGTGCTTGGATTTCTTGTTCATTTTGTGGCTCAAGCTGCTGCTCAAATTCCTGCCCAAACTGCTGTTCATGACCTTCAATATCAAGCTGCTGCTCTCCCTGCTGTTCATTTTCACTGAGATGCTGTTGTTCAGCACTCTTTTCCTCTTGCTCCTACTGCTGCTCTTCATCTTCAATTTGCTGCTCTTCACCTATTTCTTCTTGCTGTTCAAAATGCTGCCCCTGTTCATCAACATCAAGCTGCTGGTGTGTTTCAACTTCATGTTCACTTTGTGGCTCAAGCTGCTGCCCTTGACCATCAAAATCATGCTGCTGGTCTTCATCAGTTTCTTCATGTTTGTCCTCTTCTTTTTCTACCGGTTCATGTCCTTCTTCTTCATGCTGTCCTGACTGTTCTGTAGTAATCTTGAGCCTTCTAGGAGTAGGCCTGCTGGACAAAGGTACAGGGCGATGAACAGGTGGGGTGGGAGATATATGGACTGGAGGAACAGTGGAGAAGTCTGGGTGACTAGTGAAAACATCCCATGGAACCTATTTCTTCTCTAGCTGGTGTAGGATGATAATTTTGATCAGAGAATGATGGAAAAGGGAAGATATTTGTAGAGATGGAGTCTTCTTTTGGCCTGTGGATGCCATCTTCTCGATGCTCTTGTATAAAAAGTAAGGGAGATTTAGCTGCCTCGTTCTAGTGAAATGCATCAATGGTCGGAGATGGTAGGCATAAACTCGAGTAAATCTCCCTTCACAAGTAAAATACTTCATTATGACCTTCATTAGAGGAGCATAGCTGGCAAGAAGATAAGAGAAAGGAAAAATAGCAGTGCAAGTGTCTCTATGCTCGGGCTTGATGAAAGGCTTGTAGTCATCCAAGTCTAGATGGGTCTGTTTGAACCATTTCTCGCCATGATATGGAATTTTGGTGGCTTTAGACACTGACCTCGGGGAAAACTTGAAATCAAGGTCTGCTACCTGGAAATGCTTGCTTTGGAACCTCAGGGCGCATAGGTGTGTCAAGGGCGAGAAACTTTTGACCTCCTGTACCTTCTGGCAGAAATCTAAACAACCTACCTCATGAAAGTTGAAAAGGATGGATGGATGTGCATTGACCTCCTCTGTAGAGATTGGCTCATATCTTTTATGTAAACCACTTCTGCTGTCTTGCCTGGGTGGCATTTTGGGCTAAATAAGCTCTTGAAGCACCAAACAACCTTACTGCCTTTAAACTGCCTTCTTTGAACCAAACTGTGTCAATTTACTGTTTTGATAGAGAAACCATGTATTTGGATGAGTTGAAAAATATTTCCTCACAATACAAAACCCCTGCTTCTTTAAAAAGTGGCCTTCCCACCTTCAATATGTATCTCGGCCAGTAGACCCCTTGACAAGAGACAATACAGTGAAATGAAGAAAGACTGTTAGGTGAAATTGCTGGGTATAATGTAAAAATCACCTTGCTCTTGTGAAGTTTGGAGATCAGCAACCCATTTTTATCTTTGACCAAAGTAAACTTCCTAACTCCACCATCCTCTCCCTGTCTAGTGTGTCAATTAATCAACACAGTTCACACCATATACAGTCAATCTTGAGTGTAGTCATATAGTCAATTTCACAGTTATGGAACAAAGGTGACAGAGTTAAAAATGATCCAAAAGTTTCAACAGAAGCTGTAGGAGCTTATTCCTTTCAAAAGCCAAGACTCCCCTTTCAATATAGAATACCAGTCCTCCTTAGAAGAATGCCTCTATAACCTCTGAAAATCAACTTGACAGTGAGCTTTGAGGAACAAAAGGGACAATTAAAAGTGTACACAGTGCAACTGTCTTTCTCTGTGGGTGATGGGGTAACCTTGCCCTTTGGTATCTTGAAGAATAAAACACACCTTTGTTCTTTGATATGTAAAGGTGAAAACACACAGCTCTTAGTTCAACACATCTCTTTTCCTTGTAAGTACCTTTATTAGTATGCCCACCACTCCAGCACAGCTTTGATCAATGGATACTTTCACAGCAAAAACACAGTTTACAGATATGATGACAGGGTTTGAAAAGTTTTGTAGGCTGTGGTAATAAGACTTATGGCAGTTCAATGTCGAAAAGCTCCTCTTTGACCAAAACCTTAACCCTAATATGCAGCTCAACAGGCATATGAAGCTATATAAACTTAGCAGTGGTGACTTGTCAAGATTTGTAACAAAGCTTTCAGTTAGGGGAGATATGGTGAGTTTTTAAACATAGAACCTATCTCTTTGACTCACACTAGATCGTTCAACCTTTACCCTTGTTTGGCCTTGAAAAACACAGTGATTCTTCCACCCTACAAATTTTTAAAATGTCAAAGATGCACGTGGAGTACCTTGAGATTTGAATGGCAAGGCTTGGCTGATCGTTTGAGTGGGTTTGGAGCACCTTTGGAGGCATTTAAAACCATCAGAAGAGGCGTGGCATGTTTATATGGAAGAGCGCCACGCAAATTTGTGTCGTCGGGTCACTGTCGGGCCGACAGGACCGACACCCACAGGCACGTCGCGTGCACCTACAGGCGCGCCACACCACCGTTCAGCCCTGTGCAGATTTCGTGTTTAAACGTGCCGCCCGCTCGTACAGGCGCGCCGCGCGACCAATAACCTTTGAAAACCCTGTGAATTTGCTCCGGCTCCTTTCTTCAATCTCCATGATAATAAGAAGGGCTCTGTGGATGTTTTGAGATGCAAATAAAAACGTGTGGGAAATGGTTTCCTACTCTTTGCTTTTGAAAAGAGGAAAAAAACCCTTTGGTATACTTAATGAGGGTTTTTTGAAAAAATTTCAAAAGGCCTTTGCTTTTTTGTTTAAAATCAAAACGTGAATTTCTTACCCCTTTGCGAGATCATAGTTATGACTCTCTTCTTTTTCTTAAATGAGAACATGGTGATAATGCTCATTTAAATGAGCCAAACCTTCCTTTTTGAAGTGACACAACCTTTTTTGGGAAATTTTTCCTTTAGACTTCTGACTGTTTCTTACTTAAGGGAAAAAAGTCTCCTTTGTAACAGTGGTATGTAGATTTTCCCTTCAATGATTTATAAAACCTTGAAAAATATGCCACAGTCCTTCTTTCCTTTCATGAGCTTGTATGCCTGTCTATAATGCCTTTTGCGGAGGAAGAAGGTAAACTGTCATCTTATTTAACATTTATGGTGCTTTGCTACGAAAGAGGACATCCATGGAGGTTATTTCAAGCTATGTTTGATCATCCCTTGTTCAAGGAGGTGCCTTCTTTTTACAATCTTTCACTTGCTCATAGTGTGCTGATATGATACCTCTGACTTTTTATAATGACAGGTTTATACTTGTTTTGAAAACCTCCTCAAAATCTGAGAGTATGCCAAAGTCCTTTTATACTTTATGAATCTGTATACTAGCTGCAGTATCTCTTGGAGAACCAGGCTCAGATTTTCTCTGACAACTTATGATAAACCTATTTGAAAAGGCACTTGTTTATAAATGGAGTTGCTTTCATGTTGAAAAATAATGACATGCCTGATTAGCTTTCCATGGTTTTCCAGGGTTTTAAAACTCAGATCATAACCTGTTTATGTCTTTGTGTTGAGAAGAAAAACATATGAGGTGTAAAAAGCAACTAGAGTTACTCATAAACACCAAAACTCTTATTAGCCATTTTCTCCTGATGGAGCTCTGAAATCACCAAACCTGCTGCATCTGAAGGCTACATTTGTCTTTGTGGTGATGTGTAGCTTGCAACAACTGGACTTACACTGGTGCTTTGACTGATATTAAGATGTCTTATATCTGGGTCTGTGTACTACTTTCCTGCCTTTTCTTTATGTTCATCCAGAAACCATGGACTGTATTTCACATTTCAACAGAAACAAAAGAACACACAGAGGTCTTTTTACTGAAGTATTTTCCTGCTCAAGACTGGTTGGAGCTATTCATATCAACACCCCTACAGAGATATTTGTTATGATAGCTTTGATCAATGAAGTCTTTTTTTGTTGTGCCATGATGATGACTGAAACTTCAAATGATCCTCTTTCTTGGACACAAGACCAAAAACTCTGCTTTCTTTTGTCTTGCACATTTCAGGTCTTAGCCCTGTTTTGATCATCACTTTCACTCAGAAACCTAGAGTCACTGTTTTACTGTCTAGTAAAAAACAAACCTGTGCTTATAGTAAGTTTTGCAATCCTTGAAGTCAATATTGGCCATCGCCCTCTGCTTGTAGATGAAGGAGGCGCCTTAACCCTCTGCTTGTACATGAAGGAGGTTCTTGGCCATGACAAATTACTAGTCTGTTTGACAGTGGTGTCTTTCTTCTACTGTGATTTCATGCTGAATGGAAACTGCAAGGTCTTGATGAGTAACTCCTTACCCCGCAGATGTATCTCAGGCTCATGTTGACATTGAGAAGCAGCTGTTCTTCTAAATGTGGATTCAAGAATTTTCTCCTGAGATGATGATATATTTCCTGTCTTTGTAAAATCCATAAAACACTATAAAACACCTAATAATCAGCTTGAGACTGTGGTCTATGTAGTGCTGAGACTTAGGGGTGTGTAAGTGGCGCAACTTAGGGCTGTGATCAATTTCATTTTCAGAGTGGGAGGTCTGTTATGATTGGTCTGTAGCAGATGGAGGTTTTTGGCCTTTTGATGGTTGCCAAGGGTAAAATGCCTTAAAGCGCCACTTCCTAACTTAGGGGAGGCTTTTGAAATAGACTTGGATTGTCCTTTTAGAGCTAATGGGCAGACCAGTAGGGCTAAAGCGATATAGGGTAGTGATAATGAGGTTTAACCTTGAAATGGGCGGACTGAAAAGTAGGAGGGCGAAAAAAAAGTTTTATGAGGGTTTTCTAGATGAAAAATTGACATATGGAGATCAGCTTCTAGAAAACTCAGCTATGGATCTAGTCATCACTAACAAGTGAAAAATACTGATGACTAACATTGGCTCCATTTGGGGAGGGCAGCTCCTCGTCAGGAGGTGTCCAGAATTCAGATCTTTGGCTTATGAATACCAGTGCCTTACCCATTGGCGCAAAATTTCACCTTTCTTTGATGCTATTTCTGAAAAGTGACAGCATGGTTAACATCAATGATACTTCTACCTACCCCACTATCTTTCCTAACATTTTTTCTTCTCTTTGGCGCATTTGAACTAGCAGCCTTTTGACAATGTATACTTTTCTTTTTGCAAAATGAACCTATCTATTTCTACTCTTATATCTGCCGGGAGTTCAGATTAAACTGATGAACTCCTTCATTACTCTACCTATGCTAGATCGACCGCGAAGATTAAGCGCCTTGACAGATTTTGTTTTCAATTCAAAACAGAAATTTAAAAGGTGATCAACCGTATCAATAATCCTATTTTTTTCATGTATTTATGTATAAAAGACAAGTCGTACACAAATATTATTTTCTTACATAAAAGGAAATTTAGAAAGCGTGCTTGTGATGTAAAATGTATTTTTTATCCTGTTGTCTCTCTTTGGTTCTGTTTTGGGCATGTGGAACCAGTATATTTTCCTAATCTACTCTCCGTGATAGGTCAATCTTACACAATGTTGACCATCTTTTTCACTCACTAACTTATTAGAAAATAGATTTAAACATGTTCAGCTATGATTAGGCTAGATAGCTGAACAAGACATAGAAGTACTAGTAGCGGCATTTAGACTTGCTCTGCTCAAAGACTATTTTTTGGAACATGGGGCTTTTGTTCTATCTTCACTCGCCCTCTTTTCTATCTTTTACTGTTTTTGACTTTTCTGTTTAACTATTTTTCAAACAGTGGTATATACAATGAGTGAAGTGTTCAAACTTAGAACTGGAGCTCCTGAAAAAAATAATGCTTTAATGTCCTTCCATTCACAGGACCTCCAAAAATTTTAGTCCCATCAGGTTCTTGCAAGAAGAAAGCATTGTTTCCACTGACTGAGCTGATGATGTAAGGGCCTTTGCATAAATTTTCAAACTTGCCATGTTTACCTTTTTCTTCTCTTCTAGAATCCCATTTTAAAACTTTATCTCCAATATGAAAATCATTTTCCTTAGTTCTTCTGTCAAAAATCTGTTTTATTTTGTCTTATGCTAACTGAGCCCTTTGGTAAACTTCTTCTCTAGTTTGTTGTAAATGGATAGTCTGATTTACCCTACTTTGCATGTCATTTTCTTCTATTTGAACTTCTTGCAATAGTTTCATTATCGGAACACCTAAGGAAGTTGGGAAAATGGCATCTATGCCATAAAGTAACTGGTAAGGAGACATACCTATGGATTTTTTGGTGGTTAGTCTATCAACCCATAGTGCGTGTACTAGTTTTCCATGCCATGCTTTTTGATTTTGTTCAAGAATCTTTTTGATGATGTTGACTAGGCTTTTGTTAGAAGACTTAGCTAAACAGTTACCTTGAGGCTAATAGGCTGTGGAATGTCCTAATGAAATGTGATATTTGTAACAGAAGTCAACCATTCTTTTGGAGGAGAAGGCAACAGCGTTATCTGTAATGATATTTCTGGGACAGCCAAAACTAGATAGGATATTGGTTTCTAGGAACTTGATGATGACTAAATCAGTGGCATTCCGGGAAGGTATGGCTTCTATCCATTTGGTAAAGTAATCAGTGGCTGTGAGGATCCATTTATGTTGAGCGGATGAGGAAGGGTGAATTTCCCCGATAAAATCCGTACTCTTCACATGTATGTCCTTCAACTATGATGGGATGTAAGGGCAAAGGTAAAAGATTTTTTCTGCCGTAAAAAATTTGACACTTATGGCATGTCATAAATAGTTTGTGAGTGTCAGGGAATAAGGTAGGCCAATAATAACCGGCTTTAAGGCTTTTTTTTGCTGTGGTTTTCCAGTAAAGATGGCCCCCACATTCCCCTTCATGCATTTCACGCATAATTTTCTCTTCATCAGACCCAAGAAAACATTTAAGCAGCATACTAGTGGGATTTTTCCAATACAGAAGACCATCTATAATGCAAAACTTTAAAGATTTTTTTTTAAGAAATCTTGCTTTTGTTTTTGATAAAGTCGGAGGAGAATTTAGATAATACAATACATAAATAATATCTGCATACCAAGGTGAATCCAGAAACATTTAATCAGTAGGAGGGAGTGTGCATTCTTCCTGTTCTTCTAAGGCATCAACAAAATTTATATCTAAAGCTTGGAGGTTGGTTTCAGCCATTAGCCTTGCAAGTCCTTGTCCTTTAACTAGTTTGGTAGGTCAGATTTCTAAGTCATATTCTAAGATGATAGCGATCCATTTTCCTCTTTTACCATCAGGATCTTGGTTCAGAATGTCCTTGACGACAGTATTAGGGACAAAAGATATGATATGAGAATGCAAGATGTAAACTCGGAAACCTTTCATTGCTTTTACTAATGCGAATGCTTGTTTTTCCATGATGTTGTATTTCAAGGGATCATCTCTCAGGGATTTGCTAAAAAAGGAAATGGGTTGTTCTTTCCCAGCTGCATTTTTTTGTAACAATATAGTAGCTATTGTGTGTTCCGAGGCAAATGAAAAAATGTAAAAATCTTTGGTGAAATCAGGACTTATCAATACTGGTGTTTCAGTTAAGGCCCTTTTAATTAGTTCAAAAGATTTTTTGGCTTCTATAGTCCATTTAACCCCGACCTCTTTCTTCAACATATTTGTGATATCTTTCAGGAGTTTGGCAAGGTTTGGGATAAATCTTCTCAAGAAATTTATCTTTCCGATAAAGGACTGCAACTCCTTAATGTTTCTGGGGTGAATTATTTGCAATATGCCTTCGATTCTCTGGGGGTCTATTTTTATTCCTTCTTCCGAAATAATGTGACCTAGGAGTTTTCCTTCTTCTAGACTGAAAAGTGTTTTTTTGGGGTTTAGGGATAAACCATATTTTCTGCATTTGTTGAAAACCTTTCTTAAGTGTACTAGGTGTTCTTCATCTGATTTAGAATATACCATCATATTGTTGAGATATATGACTATGAAAACACCTATGTCTTCTGAGAAGGCTATGTCCATGGCTCTTTGAAATGTGGCGCCAGCATTCATCAATCCAAAAGCCATTTTAACGTACATAAAAGTGCCCCAAGGTGTGGTGAAAGCTGTTTTATGTTGGTCGGTGGGGTAAACCAGCACTTGGTTATAACCAGAAAAACCATCAAGCAATGAGATTCTTTTAGCACCTACTACCTCCTGAAGTATGTGGTCCATTTTGGGCAGGGGATAGTTGTCCTTCAGACAGGCCCTATTTAGGTTTCGAATATCTATACAGAGTCTGATTTCTCTAGTATTTTTCCTAACTGATACTAGATTTGAGACCCATTCAGAGTATCAGAGAGACACTATTATCCCAGCATCATACATCTTTTTGATTTCCTTTTCGACCAAAGGTAGTAATACTGGGTTTATCCTTCTTAACTTCTGTTTGAAAGGCTTTTGGTTTTCTTTGAGGGGGATTTTATGTTGGATGATGTTTGTGTCGTATGACTTCAAATCTTGGTATCCCCATGCGAACACATCTTTAAATTCTTTAAACAACTCAATGTATTTATGTTTTATGTGAGGTGGAAGGGTTTTGGATAGTTTGACCTTTCTAGGTTCCTCGGAGCTTCCTATGTTATATTCTTCTATGTCGACCTCAGTGGATTCCATTTTCGGCTTTTTGGCCACATCGTTAAAATCAAACAATTCCTCTAGAGGAGCAAGCCCTCTGGGTATGGTGTCATTTTCACAATGTAAGACTTCGAGTTCTCTTGGGTCAACATCCTCTCCTATCTCAGTTCCAGATGAAGGATCTATCAGATTTATCCTGGCTAAAGAATGATTTTAGCTCCTTGCCATTTCAGGCCTATATATTCCTTTCTTCATTTCTTAAGTTTTTTCTAGTTTTCAAATTCATTCTTAGACTAAAGAAATCATCAATTTGATCATCATCTTTGAATATTTTCCAATGGTTAATATTATCTGGTACTGTAGGGCGATGTTTGACCTGAGTACTATATTGTTCACTTAGGCATGGTATTTGGCCATTACTTGCAGCAAAGGTGAGCTCATTTGCTAGGCTATTTTGAATCCTAGGGATATAGGTGAGTTCATATTTCTCGAAGGTTTTGAGGATGTCCAAAGCTGCATTCCTGTATTCTCTTAGTCTTGGATTCTTTGCCGAATATTCCCCTTTGATTTGCTTGATCACAAGCTCTGAATCTCCCTGGGCTAATACTTTCTTGGCACCTAAGTCCTTAAGTATGTGCAGACCGAGGAGAAGGGCTTCATATTCCGCAATGTTATTAGTACACTGGAATTCTAATCTGAAAGAATAACCTTTACTAGTATTGTGTATCTAGATGCCAGCCCCTGAACCAGTTTTGCCACAAGAACCGTCAAAGCTTATACTCCAAAGAGCTTCTTTTTCATATGTGACACTAAGCTGTTTTTTAGGTTTCTTGGGGCTTTGGTCATTAATTTCTTCATTTAGTAATGGTTCGAGACTTTCTTCATTTTCTTTTATCTGCTTGTTTACATCGCTTTCGTTATATAAGATAAAAGAATCCAAATTGGAATGAATGGAATAAATAGGAGTGTTGTTTGGCTTATCCCGATTGCTAACCATGTATTTCATGTGAGTTTCTCGGTATAATCTCCTAGTCTGGTTGAAAACTGGGATTGTAGCGAATGACATATCCATTTGAAGATTACCTTGTATTTTGCGCTGGCGTTCTTCATAGCATTCATATCAGAGGGATATTTGTTACTACTACGTTCAAGACCAAGTTTTTGCCTGCAATCGTAAGTAGACAAAATCTAGGTTTTTTATCAGACCTAAACATTTGACCTGACTTGAGTCAAAGGAATACAGGTTTTTGTAAGGTTGAGTTACTTCTAGTCCCAGGTTTTCCATGACCGCTCTAGGCATTAGGTTATGGGAGGCACCAGAATCTAACATGGCATTATGTAGTATCTTGTCCCGTATGCTCAGACTCACATAGAAAGGGGAGACAGATCCCTCTTGGTATTGACCTTCTATCTTTGGGCCGAACAGGAGCTCAGGATTGTCATCAGTTAGATTCAAAGTATCTGCCTCGCTTCCTATGTCAAAAACTTTGAAGACTTGAGATCTATACCTATCTATAGTTATTAGTTTAGTAAGGGGTATGGTAATTTTTATTTTGGAAATTTCCCCTTCGAAACTAAAAGGATATTGTGTTCTGGACATATTTGTTTCAACTTTCTCGGACATGACTTTTTCTATGCTCTTAATTTGCTGACTTTGGTTCGGGATTTGGTTTGACACGACCATCTCGGGGATTTTTGTAGAGGTACTGGGAGTATTTGAGCCAAGACTTGTTTGAATAGCTTTATCTTAGTTTTGGTCAATTTTCTTGGTCATGATTGTGTTGCTATCCATAGCCTTTTTAGGGATGGTATCGGGGGTTTTAGTAATTTCAGGACTAACCTTTTTGGAGCGGTCTTGGTTTTTTCTACTTCTAAGGTGTTGTCCTCTACAACAACCCCCCATTTCATATAATTTTTATTCACAACACTATAATATGAAATGGGTCCCTTTTAGTTTTAATTGGTATTAATTTTGTATTATTCAAAGAGGTCAAAAAATGAAATAAAACATTACAAAGTTACCTTTTTGACAAACCAATAATGCTTTATGACATAAATAATTAAATCTTCCTTTATTGCAGTTTATCGTAAGATTCTGGTTTTAATGACAAAGGAGGCATAACTTAATTACCATTTGTTTGCTCCGACGCGATAACACGCAATAGGCGATCGGCGATATACCATGCATGATTTTAAAAGAGCCCCAGTTAATGCTCCCGATGCGATGCGATATCGCTATCGGCGAACGAGGATTCCAAGAGATGCCAATATAACAAAAGCGCCTTTTCGCCCTGATGCGATGCAATAAAGCCAAAAGCACGAACTTCAAAAAAGTTGTTAAAACAGGGATATTACGATTAATTCATATTAAAAGCCTTATCTTTCTAATAGAGATTCACCTGCGCTCAACCGCCAAAATGGCCAAGGCACGCTTAAACAAATCATTTCACCAATGAACGACATGATGGACATTTAAAATATTGACAGGTTTTTACGGCCATTTAATGAAATAGTAAGTGTAAAATCTTTTCACGGATTGGATCCACGACGACCTTAAGTTAATTCTTCATCATGCATTAATCGATATATTTTGCCCGTATTTGGTTTTCACTGCCAATTCTCTGTGTTACGCTTATTTTTACTCCTGTGCAGAATTCTTCCAAGCTAATAGATGCAAGCAAAATGGGGAAGAAGTCCAAGAAAACTGCAAACGCTTCCGTCGTCAAAATTTACAAACAAGCCATCAATCAACACCATCCAGAAATAAAATAAAGGATTGATATCTCGATACTGTTATGTTCACAGTTCCCTACAAAACTTCACAAAGTAACGATAATTTCCGATGTATTTTCTAAGAACCTCAAGTGACAACAGAGAAGCCGCGATGAGATGTTTACCTTAAAATATGAATACTTTTTAAAGAACTTAGCCGACTCTTTCCTTCATCGGATAGCAGCTCGGGAACAAATTCTCCCATATACGGATGTAGTAAGGTGGGCAATTGAGGAACTCCCAATCACAGACAGAACCTTCTGCACCAGAGATGGGAGAATCTTCGGTTCATTTCAAGCTAATGATCTGAGGCAAATGTATCATTTGCCTGAGCCAGAGAAGAAGTACAACAAGGCTTTTCTGGAGAAATTCCGAAATGAGAACGAAACTGAATCCGAACCCATTCGAAATTGGAGGTAGAATCCGGCAAAACACAAGCATAAATCTTCTGGTATGTATTCTGTTGATTCTCTATGTTCTCCTTATTGTTATGCTGGGATCATGATGTGTAGATTATGGGGTTTGCACGACTCCTCTAATTTCACTATAGAAATGGTTCCTTTGATAGAGGCAGCGTGTAATAGTGAAATTATGGATTGGGGAACTATACTGTCCGATAAGTTAGCTACCGCAGTTCTTGATTTCAGAAGCAAGACCCGCATTACTGAAAGGCTTATTCCCCCATTCTACTACAGCGCTTATATCCTGGACACCCTGTGTTTTAATTCTGAATTTCCCGTGCTCGGCTGGAGGTGGACTCCACAAGACCTCATGCCCATTCACATATACCATCAGAAATTGTGGAAAACCTCCCATAGGCACCATTTATACCAAATCTGCAATGGCTTCATGTTACCCATTCATTACTCTATTTTTGATAAACCTGCTCCCAAGATTTCCTACCAAGCAGGGATTGATTTAACTGGCTTCGGGAGATGGTTTGCAGAGGAAAAATTTACTTACAAGTAACCTTTTACAATGGCCAAACCTTCATGTTTTGTATATACCGATACAACCCATCAGGTGCGAGATAGCCTATCGTATTATTTCCCGAGGGCATTACACAAAACTCTAAAGAAAAAAATAAGAAGCAAAGACCCGGTTCTTTTTCCTGATGTGGTGTTTGTTAATTTCGAATGTATCCGAAATATGCGATATAGTGAAGCTATAAAGATGAAATCATTAACTCTAGCAACTCTCCTTAATAGGCATTTTGATCCCGACAAAGTTGCCTATAATGCCCTTGAACAGGCCAAATTGGCAAAGTTTGATCATAAAGAAGATATGTTTGATGACCTGTTCTCCACAGCCGAGTCAATGTCCCAAGTTAGATCGTTGGCCAGAATGAAATATCAAGATGAAGGGTTAGTGGAATTCAACAGACTTAGAGAACAGAGGTTGCAAACTCTGCCCCTAGATCTGTTAGCAACAAGCCCAGCAGCAGGATCAAGCGAGCCTGAACAGCGACATACTAAGGAACCTCCGGTTATAACAAAAGAACAGGAGAAAGTGCAAGAGGAAACCTAGACAAAAGAGCAGGAACAGAGCACCATAAAGGTAAATCAAGATACTCAAATTGATCCCAAATTGCTCCAGGAATGGCAGCAATTCGATTCAATTATCAACAATCCTGAGGGTTCAAAGGAAGCCCAAACATCAAGAGTAGCAGACACACAGGAGACCATTTCAAAACAAGTTCCAGGTGAAACCAGCGGCCTACCCAGTTCTAAAGGAGTAGAGATAATCTCAAAGGATCCCTCCGATCAAATTATTTTGCAGATAGAAGAAATTCCTCCCTTGGATGTCTTCTATAGCCCGAAACACAAAGCTGTGGTAAAACGACAAAGGAAGAGGAGAAGGACCCATCACCTTATTCCTGCAAAAACAAAGACGGCAAATGGAAGCCGATGAGTGAATTTGACCCCTTCCCTAGACCTAACAAACCATTCACAATTTGGTCGGGAGCCATTTCGGGTAGCAACAGATACAGACGGAGAGTCTCTTATTAAAAACAAAGACCAGATATTTTTCATTATGCCACAATCATCAAAAGCACTATAGTCTACAAATAGCAGCAAGAACCAAAAACCTAATTTTTAACACAACAGCAAACCAATAATCAATTAACTCAACAATTGCAGGAAGAAAAGCAGAGGATTGATCAGAGTGCAGTCCAGAAGCAGAAAGAGTTATCAGAGGCATTGGCACAAGTCAAGACAGCCAATGAACAAATGATGAAGATAAAAGATGAGCAGATTGCTCAACTATCAGCCCAGCTTGAGAAAACAAAGAATCTTCCACAGGTAGCTGAATTCAGGGCAGAGGCAGTACAAATAAACAAAGCATTATTAACACAGATAAAGTTGTTATGTCAACAAATCGCCCAGGCAGAACCTTTATGTGACTCAACAACATCTCTAAGTGATAAATCGGCTGATGCTAGAACAGACTTCGAGCAGGCCAATGAGACATTGACCAATTATCTTGAGTGGCAAGGTACTGAGGAAGGACAGTCAGCTAAATTGCCAAAGATCCTGGAATCGCATAAAGAAATATTATTTATGGAATGGCAATCCCAGTTAATGAAAGCAGAGAGGGCAGTTTCCAGATGCAAATTAACCACAAGTAATTTGGTTGAATTGATTAATGACACACTCTACTTATCTAACATGATTTCTCAATGTACCCCAGGCAAATTGACATCAGCTAAAACATTGGAACAGTCATGTTACCTAGAGCTGGAGAAAACTGGCAGATTAATCGCAGGAATTAACAGTTTGACATGGGACACCTATTGGATGTTCTTAGTCAAACCTTACAGCCAGAGAGCCGCCCTCAAATGCCTCTCAGATGCAATCGGGTGCATCATTCCCGAAATATAGGATGCCACCTATGATGCCCAACTCAATTCTCGCCTTAACCGACCACCAGAAGTGGAGCCGATGCTTGCAATATGCCAGCTCAGGACTAAAGACGAATAGCCTAAGTGATGAATCATGCTGCCGATTACCAGATGGCCATAGAAGGAGATATTCCAGATCAAGTTATACCAACTTAGTAGCGTTTTAATTTTGTAGTTTGTTAGTTTAATTTAGTATTTATAGACCCTTTCATGTATTTAGAAAGGGTCATAAGTTTTTGTATATGACTGAAACCTGAAGTTGCACTACTGTACTTCAGGCATATTTTTTTTATGAAAACTGGACCAATTTTTCCAAATTTTGATAACGAAGCTTTTATGTTGATGTGCACTACTGCCTTTATTTAAAAGTATTTCTGAGTCAGAAGAAGGAATTCAAATAGCGATTGATATTGGGGAGTGACTCGCAGCTCATATGGTACTATTATCTATGTCTGAATCCATTCTTTTTATATGAAAATTGTTGTTTGATTACTTTTGCTATTATTTAATATTTAAATGTGTTTTAACAGCAATCTTTATACTTTCCACTATTGGATGTTTACAGTTTGCTATTCTTTCAATCATTTACGTATCAGTAATATAAAGATAAGTGTAACAATGTTTTATCAATTACTTCATTCAACTAATTGAATGAATTAATTATTATTTAAATGAATATCTTTGTTTATTGAATAGTGTCATCTATATGCCTATTGACAAACACAGATCATCAAACGTTGCACTTAAGAATAGAAGCTTCCCAGGATATAATAGTCATTTAAGTTTTCACTTATAGATTAAATACTCCATTCATTATCACTTATTATTAAACCAATCACGCATTCACCCCTTTCTATTCTTTATCGGGAAACTGGTCCCATTATATCCAGTCGGAGCCACCATCCCAAACGGAAAAGGAGCTGTTTAAGGTCCGGACCGGGTGGTTATCCCCCAATGTTGTTGCAGCGATTTTCGAGGCATAAACATTTTTGGCGCTAGAAGGAGGGCCATCAACTGTGAATGGCAAGCAAACCCAAATCTGCAAACCATTCTAAGAGTAATTCTCCCTCCACATCACCTCGTACTTCCCAATTACATGCTGGTTCTCCAGCATCTAAGCAAGAAGAAGAGGTATCCACTATCACTGCTCAAACCCACCATACTCCAGAACAATTAAGTCTTGAATCTCCTGAAGTTCAGTCTCTCATCCATAAACTTCAGAGTTTCTCGATTTCACCACAGAAATCTGAGCTATCTCAAAGCAGTGAGACTTTGCAATTCAATCTACCTCACCCTCTCACTAGACTTCAGAGTGAAAAGCTCGGTATTGAACCTACTGAATTCCCTTTACCTAAAAGGAAAAGGGCAAAGAAAAACACTGAAGATTCTGACAGTGAAGCACTTTCATCCACATCCTCCATCTCATCCTCCCCAGTGCGAAGTCAAACATCCACTCCCTCATTACATATTGTTGTTCACCAGGAATTTGGAACTTCAACATCTCAACCTGCTCACTCCTCAACATCAATTCCTTCCCAGACATCTGGAATCTCAACAACAGTATCATCCACCACTGGTATTACAATGGCGGATCCATGGACCAGACCTGGTGCAGTCAACATGCCCGCACCATTACATGCATTACCAGATGCTCCCGAAAAATGGCTACCCAAGTTTAATCCAGAAAATGGAACCCAAGCTGAGGAACATATCAATAACTTCATGTTAGCAGTTAATTTAAAGGGAGTGACAGAGCAAGATGTCGTTGTTAGGCTTTTTCCTTATACGTTGCAAGGATCAGCAGGATCCTGGTATTTTTCCCTGCCTTCTGATTCTATTACCAGTTGGAACATTTGCCAAGAACAGTTTCTCACTAAGTATGGAGATGACAGATCTTTAGCTACATTAATAAATGATCTCTCCAATCTTAGGATAGAACATAGGGAACCAATTAAAGAATTTAATGCTCGTTTCAATAAACTTTTGAATAAAATCCCAACGACCTCCAAACCAAGTGAACAAATCAAAAGTGAGTGGTATATTACTGCCCTACCTGCCAATATAGCTATTTTTGTAGACAGGGCCGCAAAACCAACACTCGCTGAAAACATGAAAGAAGCACTTGCTGTGGAGAAACGTATCAATGCTCTAGAAAATAAAGCGGCTCTTGAGGAAAGAAAAACCAAAAAAGTTTCGTTCAAAGATGACTCAAAGAAGAAAACCTCGAAAGATCCATATGACATGGAGGGCCTCCAAAAGGTCCTCAAGACCATGTCAAATGAAATGGTTGAAATAAAGAAACAAGTCACCGAAACTTCAACCAAAAGGCCCTTTAAGAATTACAAGAAAACCGAATCAAAACCACCGAATGTCATATCTAATGCAGATTCAGATCAAGAAGAAGAGGAAGAGGAAACAATCTCACCAACTGATGATGAAGAGGAAGTTGTTGAATTCCATGGCATGTGGGATTTCATACTGCCCAACTCCGATACAGATAATGATGAAGAAGCTTTTCCTGTCACTACTAGGAGTAAAAGTACCTCTGAACCTGTTCAGGCAACTTCAAATAAACGAAGTGCAGGTGCTGCTACAACAAAGGAAAAAATACCCGCAAAGAAGTCACTTGCAGCAGTTCCCCAAAACCAACCTTCAACTTCAAGTACTCCTTCAACATCCAAAACATTAATAGTATCCGATTCAATGGATTACAATATTTTTGATGATATGAAGAAGACTAAGGCAAACATTACTATGTTTGAACTTAGCAAATTAAAACATCAGCAGAAATTGCTTCTCAAAGAATTGAATGCTGTTCCCTCTTCACCTCTTCCCAGTTCTAAAGCTGCAAATGATTCGGGTCAACCACCTTCTGGTATGATAGAAGCTACTGATTCAGTCCTGATTGGAGATAGATCGAATTCTCATACTCCACCCTTCCTTTTGACCTTTGAGATCTACAACAAAAACCTACACAACTGTTTGATTGACTCAGGGGCATCATCCAATATAATGCCAGCTTCTGTTTGTTCCAAACTGAACATAGAACCCCAAAAGTCTTCCATACACATTGTACAGTTAGACAGAACCAAGGTCCAGGTTTTAGGAGAGATTAACTCTGTAACTATCAGGTTATCAGCTGATCCACGGGTAGTTCAACGAATTGATATCCTAATAGATGATATACCTGAATTTTATGGGTTGATCTTGAGTAGGGATTGGTCTGAAAAGCTCCATGGGTATATTTCTACCGATTGGTCTCACATATGGTTACCCTATAAGGGAAAGCCAAATCAAATAAAAATCAATCGGGAGAAACACATGACCCACACTGTAACAGATTTTGAACAGGAAAATCAACCAATTGCATTAATAACAACATCTTGGGAAATTATTCATCTGAGTCATTTCTTGGAAATTTCACTGCCCAACCATCTCCTTTCTCAGTAAACAATTTAACATCATAGATTGAAAACTATTCACAAACAGATAGGTCAAGATGTTTTAATGATACTGGGGAAACTGTAAATAAGATTGTTAATACTTCTTTATTTTGGTCTTTATATTTTGATGGCTCCAAATCTAACGAAGGTTCAGGAGCAGGGTGTATCTTGGTTAGTCCGCAAGGAGAAAAAACAATGCTGTCCTGTAGGTTAGAATTTGAATGCACAAACAACACAGCCGAGTATGAAGCCTTAGTCCAAGGTCTGTATAAATCAAGCCTCAAAGATAACTTCCCATTACCTACTATGGAGCAGATACTCCAATCAGTAGCAGGCTCTGAATTAATGTCCTTTTTAGACGGTTTTTCAGGATATAACCAAGTTTTGGTTCATCCTGATGACAGACTTAAAACCACATTCAGAACAAAATGGGGAACTTATGCTTATCAGAAAATGCCTTTCGGACTTATTAATGTAGGAGCCACATTCCAAAGAGCGATGGATATCGCTTTCAAAGGATTGATTAATAAAACAGTAGTTGTCTACCTAGACAATATTACTGTATTTTCTAGAAAGAGATCCAATCATTTGTATGACTTAAATCAAATTTTTCAACGCTGCAAAAGGTACGGTATCTCACTCAATCCTAAAAAATCCTTCTTCGCTCTTGATCAAGGAAAGCTCCTGGGTTTTATTGTTTCTAAAGATGGCATCTATATTGATCCAGATAGGATTAAAGAAATTTCTGAAATCCCATTTCCTCATAACAAAAAATCCATGCAGTCTTTTTTAGGTCAGATCAACTTTGTCAAAAGATTTGTTCCTGATTTTTCTCAGATCATTTTACCATTACAAAACATGATTAAGAAAAATTCAGTGTTTAAATGGGGATCAATGGAAAAGGAAGCATTTGATTTAATCAAACAATCAATAATCAATGCCCCCGCTTTAAACACTCCCAATTTTTCTAATCATTTCACATTGTATACTATCGCATCCGATTCATCTTATGCAGCAGTACTCACTCAGATTAATGATCATGACCTGGAAGCACCGATTTCATTTTTCAGTTCAAATTTCCAGGGTGCAGAACTAAATTATTCCAAAGTTGAAAAACAAGCCTTTGCTGTGTATAAAGCCATTAAACACTATAGGCCCTTCCTTTTAAAAGCTCATACAAAGGTTATAGTTCCTTTTTCTGCAGTAAGACAATTACTGATTCAAAGGGAATTAGGTGAGAAAAGGGCCAATTGGGTTACAGCACTTCAAGAGTATGACTTGGAAATCAAGCCAACAAAGATTGTGAGGGGTCAAGGTTTTTGCAGGTTGTTAGCAGGAGCATCCAACATTCCGGAATCAGGTGATACAGAACATATGGAAGAAATCAATCAGATAAGTATTACCAATTCTGAATCTCAATACGCAGATTTAATCTTTTATTTGAAAAATGGATATGCACCTCCTAATCTTTCTTATAAAAACAAATGGGCCATTAGATTAAAAGAAAAAAACTTCATAATCATTGATGATGTACTTTTTAGACAAAACTATGATTCAGTTTTATTAAGATGCCTAGAAAAACCTGAAGCACAAAAGGTTTTGTAGGAGCTACATGATGGACCAGCCGGAGGACATTTTGGAGCTGACACAACAGCTCACAAAATCATTCATGCTGGGTATTATTGGCCCACTTTATTCAGAGATACCCACGAATATGTAAGGAAATGTCAAAGTTGTCAAACCTCCAGTGGAAGACAAAGAAAATCAGCTTTCCCTTTGCAACCAGTCAACATTGAGCAACATTTTGAACAATGGGGATTGGATATCGTTGGGGAAATTTCTCCACAGTCCTCCAAACAACATAAGTATATCCTTACTGCTACTGATTACTTTACCAAGTGGGTTGAAGCAATTCCGTTAAAAACAACAAACTCTCAAGGAATTATAGAATTTATAGATCAATTCATCATTACCAGGTTTGGTGTCCCAAATGCTCTTGTTTTTGATAATGCATCTTATTTCTCTGGTAATTCCATGTTTGAGTTCGCTATTAAAAGAGGTTTTAAACTGAAATATTCTGCAAATTATTATCCCCAGGGTAATGGTCTAGCAGAGTCTACCAATAAAAATCTCCTTAAAATCATTAAGCGAACTATTGAACAGAATCATAAAAATTGGCATAAATATTTAATATTCGCACTATGGGCAGATAGAATAACACAGAAGGCCTCCATAGGTACTTCTCCATTCAATCTTGTATATGGGAAAGAAGCAATACTACCAACTAATCTAGCACTTCCTTCTCTAGCCCTAGTGCAGTTTATTGAAGAAAGCCCCTCTTCTTCTATCCAACTTAGACATGATCAAATTTTAAAATTAGAAGAAGAAAGAGAAAAGGCTAAAATTACTCATGCAAAACATCAGCAGATAATCAAAAAATCATTTGATTCAGCTTCATCTAGTTCTAAACAGTTGCAGGTTGGTGATCTAGTTCTGAAATGGGATAAGGCCCATGAGGACAAAGGTAAACACACCAAGTTCCAAAAGATGTGGCTTGGACCATTTCAGATCAGCGAAAAGATAGGCCATTCGACATTCATGTTACAAGATCTAACAGGAAAGAGGGATTCTCTTCCTGTTAATGGCCTCATCTTAAAGAAATTCTTCAATTGAGAAGGTAATCCCTTCTCCTTTAGTTCTAAGTAGGATTTATTTTTTTAGGATCATTACGAAATAAAGTTGTAAGGTATCTTCCATTGACCTTTGCTGTATTTAAAAGTTGCTCA
The DNA here is from genome assembly GCA_034641835.2 of Pinus albicaulis. Taxonomy (NCBI): domain Eukaryota; kingdom Viridiplantae; phylum Streptophyta; class Pinopsida; order Pinales; family Pinaceae; genus Pinus; species Pinus albicaulis. Next base: position 1,148,478,470 of record CM076581.1, read on the forward strand.
AAAGAAAGGATTGTTGATATTCACTTTTAAATAAATAGAAGTCTTAAACAAGAGGAACAATTTCTAGGAAACTAAGTATAATTGCATTCTGAAGCCACCTTTCAATTTTTGCGAACTCTTCTCAAAGTTTAGAAGTATTAAAAAATCATTTTATGTTTTTAAATTGGTCAACAAAAAGGTTATCAATATCAAAACAGAAACTAATCCAATTTCAGGATCTTCAACTCTTACCCTGTCATCCATTTACTCTTAAGGAGAAAATTTTCCATCCCATTCACCAAAAGTTTATGATTACTCAGAGTGTAATTCTAAAAATTTTTGATATAAAAGATAAGAGGTCTTATTACAAGCCTGCTTACCATGATCATAGGGAAATAGTTTAACCGACATTACCAATACGGCATACCAAAACAGGGTAATGGCTTAGAATTATAAGACAAGGGGTCTCATCACGAGCCAGCTTGTTCGGTTAGATTACTACTAGTGAATGGCATTGTCAAACAGCTGGCCACCAAACCAGGACAATGGCTTTTTATCTTAGAAATAACAGAAAAAGTAAAAGGAAATACAAAATATGAAAACATATTTTGAATTCATTCTGTTAATCATACTCTCAAATGGATGGGATAATGGACAATAACATGGTTAAAAGGTATCCCTGTCGGAACTATGAACGTTTGCTGGCAGCAGCGGCTCTACCTATGACAGACGAGTTAACTATAAAAGCTGCTTTGGAAAGGTTTTCCGTTTTATCATTATAAACCAATAGAGGCCTATTTAAAACTTAGAATGTATCTAATTTTCAACAAAGAGAGGAAATTAGCAAAAATAGTTTCATTTTATTTGGAGTGCATATATACTTAGTTATATTAGAATTTTCCCTTTTGATTGAAACTCTATTTTGAAAAAGTTTAAGTATTTCCATACTTTTCAGAGATAACTGTTTCTTCCAGCAAATCGCCAATTGTTGTCCTCTACAACAACCCCCCATTTCATATAATTTTTATTCACAACACTATAATATGAAATGGGTCCCTTTTAGTTTTAATTGGTATTAATTTTGTATTATTCAAAGAGGTCAAAAAATGAAATAAAAACATTACAAAGTTACCTTTTTGACAAACCAATAATGGCTTTATGATATAAATAATTAAATCTTTTATCATTGCGATAAAGCGATCGCAAGATCGCATATCGCAATGACAAAGGAGGCATAACTTAATTACCATTTGTTTGCTCCGACGCGATAACACGCAATAGGCGATCGGCGATATACCATGCATGATTTTAAAAGAGCCCCAGTTAATGCTCCCGATGCGATGCGATATCGCTATCGGCGAACGAGGATTCCAAGAGATGCCAATATAACAAAAGCGCCTTTTCGCCCTGATGCGATGCAATAAAGCCAAAAGCACGAACTTCAAAATTTACAAACGTGGATACGATGGACACCCCGTATTAAAGTTTTATCTTTCTAATGGAGATTCACGTGCGCTGAATCGCTAAAACTATTAAGGTATCGCTTTTAAACAAATCATTTCACCAATGAACGATATGACAGACATTTACAAGATTGAGCGATGTTTTTACGGCTATTTAATGGGGTAGTAAGTTCGAAAATATCACGGATTGGATCTGTCAGCGTACTTTGAAGAAGGCTCTTCATCATGCATTAATCAATATATTTCGCCCGTATTTGGTTTTCACTGCCAATTCTCTGTGTTACGCTTATTTTTACTCCTGTGCAGAATTCTTCCAAGCTAATAGATGCAAGCAAAATGGGGAAGAAGTCCAAGAAAACTGCAAACACTTCCGCTTCGCCAGTCATAAAACAAGCCATCACTGATCCAGGAAATAAAAAGAAAGGATTGATATCTGATACTACATGTTCAGGTCTCGGCAAAACTTCTTGGCAAAGTACCTATAATTTGATAGAAGCTGGAGAACCTGAAGTGACAACAATACAAGCCACAGTAGGTACGACTCGAAAATCAAGGCATTTTAGCGACCGAGCGACCTTTTTCCTTCATCGTCAGATAGCCACTGGAACAAATTCTCCCATACGGATGTAAGGTGGCTATTTAAACTTCACCATGGCAGGTAACCTTCTCTCGTACCAAGAGATGGGAGAATCTTCGGTTCATTTCAAGCTAATGATTTGAGGCAAATGTATCATTTGCCTGAGCCAGAGAAGAAGTACAACAAGGCATTTCTAGAGAAATTCCGAAATGAGAACGAAACTGAATCCGAACCCATTCGGGATTGGAGGCAGAATCCAGCAACACACAAGCATAAATCTTCCGGTAAGTATTCTGTTGATTCTCTATGTTCTCCTTATTGTTATGCTGGGATCATGATGTGTAGATTATGGGGGTTGCAAGACTCCTCTAATTTCACTATAGAAATGGTTCCTTTGATGGAGGCAGCATGTAATAGTGAAATTATGGATTGGGGAATTATACTATCCGATAAGTTAGCTACCGCAGTTCTTTATTTCAGAAACAAGACCCGCATTACTGAAAGGCTTATTCCCCCATTCTACTACAGCACTTATATCCTAGACACCCTGTGTTTTAATTCTGAATTTCCCGTGCTCGGCTGGAGGTGGACTCCACAAGACCCCATGCCCATTCACATATACCATCAGAAATTGTGGAAAACCTCCTATAAGCACCATTTATACCAAATCTGCAATGGCTTCATGTTACCCATTCATTACTCTATTTTTGATAAACCTGCTCCCAAGATTTCCTACCAAGCAGGGATTGATTTAACTGGCATAGGGAGATGGTTTGCAGAGGAAAAAATTTACTTATATAAGAATTTTCGGCAGCCAAGCCAAACCTCATGTTCTTCCTTTGTACATACCTGATAAACTGCTAGCAAGGGAGATAGCCTATCAGATTATTTCCGAGGGCGTTACACAAACTCTAAAGAAAAATAAGAAGCAGGTCTGGCCCTCTTTTCCTCTTAGATGTGGTGTCTACACCTTGAATGATCTCAAACATGCAGAGAAAGAAGCTATAAAGATGAAATCATTAACTCTAGCAACTCTCCTTAATAGGCATTTTGATCCCGACAAAGTTGCCTATAATGCCCTTGAACAGGCCAAATTGGCAAAGTTTGATCATAAAGAAGATATGTTTGATGACCTGTTCTCCACAGCCGAGTCAATGTCCCAAGTTAGATCGTTGGCCAGAATGAAATATCAAGATGAAGGGTTAGTGGAATTCAACAGACTTAGAGAACAGAGGTTGCAAACTCTGCCCCTAGATCTGTTAGCAACAAGCCCAGCAGCAGGATCAAGCGAGCCTGAACAGCGACATACTAAGGAACCTCCGGTTATAACAAAAGAACAGGAGAAAGTGCAAGAGGAAACCTAGACAAAAGAGCAGGAACAGAGCACCATAAAGGTAAATCAAGATACTCAAATTGATCCCAAATTGCTCCAGGAATGGCAGCAATTCGATTCAATTATCAACAATCCTGAGGGTTCAAAGGAAGCCCAAACATCAAGAGTAGCAGACACACAGGAGACCATTTCAAAACAAGTTCCAGGTGAAACCAGCGGCCTACCCAGTTCTAAAGGAGTAGA
>CM076581.1:1148482164-1148651817 GCA_034641835.2 Pinus albicaulis
GGAAATTCTAAAATGAAAAGAAAGTTTGGTTATATTTGTTCAAGGAAGTGATATCCCCTATAATGATTTACCAACTTGAAACTTTAAAAGCAAATTGAAAATTACAATGACAAGACTTGAAAGAAAGTAAAAGTGTACTGCTGAAATGAAAAGGTGCTGCTAATCTAATGAATCAAAAAAGTAAACTAGTGAACATGAAAACCAAACTATTCTTGCTGCCAACTAAACACAAAAGAAACTATGCTTAAGGAAATTCAAAATTGCAACAAAATAAATCTAAATCAGATTACATCAATTCATTTTCTGACCCTTCATCATTAGACCAGCTATGACTTTCGGAAGAAATCATAAACAACTTGTGTAACTGATATTTAATTTGCAGAAAGTAAACTAATAATAAACCATACACTCATGATTCAATCCCTCGCCATCAGTCCAGCTGTGGCTTTCGGAGGCAACTGAAGATGTCATATATGATTTAATATATCTAAATTTGCAGAAAAGAAACTAATACTAAACTACACATTTCATAATGCGCCCTCACCATCACCCACTGAAGCCTTTGAGTAACCGAAGACGCCATGAGCGTACTTTAATATATCTAAATTCTGCGTAAAAGAAACTAATACTAAACTAAACATTTACAATGCGTCCTCAATGCTCTATTTATTATGGCTCAAAGTAAAAATCGAAGACGTTTATGAGTCCCCTACAATCTAAATTTAACTACTGAAGCAGATAAGTAAAACTGAAATGAACAAAGCAAGACTGAATTTAAACAAAAGCTATGAAAAGCAAACTAGAAGCAGAACAATGTTAGATCCATGTCATTAATCAAAAAGCTATAAAAATGCCCGGGCTGCCTATCTATAACCTGCACAAGAACACTGATCAGTGATTAACAATCATAAATCATGAAAGACAGAAATGAAATGGAAATTATGGAAATATATGAACAGAAATGAAACAAATGCAATATATGAACATATGAATGGATTATGACACAATGGAATGAAATTAAAATTACACACTAATACACAAAACCTTAGCTGAGCAGGGGCCCTCTACACAGCCTTGGTAACGATCCTCAAACACGAATTAAGTTGAAAAACAGAGTCTTCTCACATTGAAAAGCAGTTCATTACAGAATGGTAGTGTTACGGCTCAAGGGCAACGTAATCACTACAAAGCAAACTAACAGATAACAGAGTTTATTCACGAACATCAACTATCAACTTAACAACTAACTTTTTGTGCGTATGCAAACGCTCTATATAAAACAATAAACTGTAACTGTCTCCTGAAGTTTATGATGGCAGAGAGCACGTAGACCACTACGCCCACGGATATAGGAGTATGGCCGTGTTGGAAAGTGAATCTACGGAAGGTGGATGCTTGAATTCAACTCCAGAGCTCTGCACAGATGTCGATTTAACCTCCACAAGCTTAGAAACGGCCGTATGGATGTTTATTTGCCACGAAACAGAGTCCGGCCGACATGAAACTCCATAGTTGACTTCCACGTGGACAGCTTTGACCGCGGCTTCTTTGGACGATTTTGCTTGAACCAATAGGACACGAACCATGTCCACGTCATTCCTAGCCTGCCCATGTGGCTCGTTTCCCTTGTAGACACCTGTAGCATATAGTTCCACAAAATAGCTGCGGAAAGTTGCAGCAGCTGCGGAAAGTGGCAAGATTCCGCAGCTGTATGAACAAAATCTAGATCAAATAGAAAACACAAAAACATAATTAAAAACCATGTTAGATACCCTTTTCACATGATATTGACAATTTTGGGAGGTTTAGGTGAGTGAAAAAGGTATGGAAAAGTGTATGAAAAAGATGCAAATTCGGGACTCAAATATACCCTGATCAAGAAGGTAAGCCGATGTCCTCATGCAACCAAAATTTTGATACTTCTTGTTCAACATGTGCTCTGATTCCAAACAAGACATCCAACCCCCTTCTCTTCTTCTTTGGTACCGCCATCATTCTGGGTTTCTTCATTAAGCACCTGAACTTGATATTCACAAGTGCTCTGCTCAATTTTTAGCATTTCCTTTTTAATTTCTTATTCTTCTTTTGCCAAATACCCAAATGTAACATAGTATTATCATGGATGATCTTGTCCAGTTTGCCTTGCTCTTTCAGTGTTTCATTTTCATTTTTGATATGCCGATTTAAAAGCTCAAGCTCAAAAATTTCCTGTTTTAATGACTGAACTAAATCATCCTGCAATGTATGAGGCTGAATGGAAGAGGTACTTGGACCTGTGGCTGCCTTCTCCAAGGATTCTATATAGTCATATACCTCCTGCTGCTTGGGATCTACTTCCGGTGTCATTTTTATTGGGCTGTCCCCAAAATGCTGCAAGGGAGAATTATGTTCAAAATCTGGCCGAGGAGGGCTTACATCAATATTTTGCCGAGAATAAGATGGAGTATGCTCATTGTCTGATTGGGAGTGAAAGGAGTCAGGTTCACTAACTGACTGAAATGGACTATGGTCAGTTGGAGACTGTTCAGATGTCTCCTCACCCAAATCAATGAAATGAGGACCTTTAATTTGTGTTTTTCTCAGTTTTCCCTTAAGCCTGCTGCTTCTCCTCACATGATGTGGTACACTACCCTTTTGTTCTTGTTTTCCTGTTTTTGCCTTCTTGGATAGAGATGACTGTTTTTGAAGAAAAATTAATCTTTCAGATAGAATTTGGTGATCTTCTTCTTCAGAAGAAGAAGTTTTATGGACAGCCTCAATAATTTCTTTTCCTTTTGGTATTATTGGCTTCTTAGCTTTAATTTCCTTCTTCTTCCTTTTTACCAATCTCTCTTCCCTATCAGTTGTTTTCATAGTAGTAGTAGAAGTATTTTGGATTTCATCTATTGTTCTTTTCCTTCTACTTCTTTTTGTTGTGCTAGCTGCGGGAATTTCCTTTGTAGGAGCAATTTGGGTTTCAACATTCATTCTCTTTCTTCTACTCCTTCTAATTGAACTACCTTCAGGAATTTCCTGAGGTTCTTCAAAGAAGTTTCTAACTAGGAATTGTTCCCATGTATCTTTTCTTTCCTTTAGCTCCTTTTCAATCAGAATTTTTATAAGGTCGTGGTGATAAAGATGAGGCTCTAGATCTCCCAAGTGTTTTTGAACAGTCACAGCCATTTTCTTTAAGCTATTGAATAGAAAATAAGGAAGATTGAGAGTTTGGTTTTCAAGAAAATTCATCAATAGCCTAGTATGGTACATGTACATAGACCCAAAACGGCCCTCACATGTAATAAATTTCTGAACAATTAGTAGTAAAGTGGCCCATTCATCTTTTATTGCATGCACAGGGATTCCTCTTTTAAAAACAGTGATATCCATACCTTGATTTCGTAGAATTGTTCTCCATGCCTCATCACCGATACTTTTATTTTTGAACCAACGTTCTCCTTCCTGAAGAAGCTATGTGGTTGTTGCTATTGATGCTTCATTGACCAAAAACTTGAGGTCTCCCACTTCTGCTTCCGAGCCATCAAATGATCTTGCAAACGCTTTTGTAACTTCTCTGTGGTAACCCCTGAATTTCTGAATAAAACGCAGCCATTTAGCTTTCCTCAACATCTCTTTTGCTTGCGGATATCCCTCTATAAACTTCGGTCCTTCCGGCTCTGCCCTTAATAATTTTCCCACTTCACTTCTCTGTGCTTCACAAGTTTGCCTCTGTGAGGGTTTAAGTGGAAATGGAACGATGGAATACACAGGATCGAGCACAATACTGTGGGGATGTTATCATAAAATGAGAATGAGTACCATAAACAGAATGGAGTAAGACTGTGGGTAGGTATACGGGAGTGAGAGTGAGCAAAAGGAACGAAATGGAGTGAAACAGGGAGTGAGAATGAGTAGAGCGGAGTTTTGTAAACACGACAGAGACACGACAAAGAGGTTAACAAAGTATAATGCATTCGGTCGCGTTTTGAATTTTGGTGGCTGTGTAATAAATATGAACACGTTTCAATCAATGATTATGAAGTTATGCGGCTTGTAAGAGTCCTTTGTCAACTCAAATACGTTTCATTATCTACGGTGGGATATTGGAACATGAGTGAGAATCGGAATTTTAATGATGAAAACCGTTTGTGAATAAATGCAAGAGGATAACATGGAGATCGTGGAAGGTTACGGGACTGTCAATATAATCATTGCGCGTTATGGGTAGAGCTCATAGTTTAAAATTATATAAAAATGTGTTTTTCAATACTATTTGAAATAAACTTTATTCATACCTTTGGAATTCTTGCTTTTGCCCTTGGTCTTCAACTGATTGATCTTCATTAGTGTCTTGAATGTTCCATTGATCCTCTCTCCTCCATTTTATTTCATAATTATAGAAATAACAATTGACTGTACATTCTCTTTGAAAACAGAGTAGTAGCTGCGGAATCTGCTTCTGGCTGCGGAAACTGGAGTCAGCTGCGGAAACAGATGTCAGCTGCGGAAACTGACACAGCTATTACTTAGTTGAATAGAAATGAACAAATGACAGATGACTAGGTGGAAATGGTCATAAAAAATATTTTTATTGATGGAATGGATGAAATGAAGTGGAGTGAAGTGAAATGAAATGAAATGAGATGAAATGAAGTGGAATGAAATGGAGTGGGTGGTGAAATGAAATGAAATGAAAGACAAATTTTTTTGGAAAATATAGAGTGTCAGGTGTCCCTGATTTTCACCCCATATTTTCTGTATAAGACTGCCAATCAATGATTGGTTTTCAGGCTTATACCATTTTTTTTCTTTTCTTTTTTTTTCTTTTTTTCTTTTTTCTTTTTTTTTTTTTTTTTTACTTGAAAAACAAAAGCTAGCTTGGTAGAGAAGAAGGATTCTTCTGTACCAGCCTGATTGCAGAACTTTCTTGAAACAACTTGACAAAATCCTCTTTAGAGAGTGGCTTATGATAAACTTTCAATCTATGGCCATTCACTAAAAGAGGAGTTTGAAACTCATCAATGGTCTTGATTCTTACAACTCCATTGTTAAAGATCTTGTCAATCTCATATGGCCCAAGCCAATGAGTCTGAAATTTCCCTTGAAAATCTTTAAACTTGGAGTCAAATAACAATGCCCAATCTCCTTCTTGAAACTTCTTTTCTTTGATATATTTTTCATGCCACTTAGTTCTTTGATATTGAACTAGATCAGTTCTTAGAATTGCTTCTTGTCTGATCTCATCTAGCTCATTCAACTGCTCCATTCTATGCTTTTGAGCTTCTGACAAGTCCATTCCCAACTGAACTGCTATCTTGAAGGTCTTGACTTGAACTCAATGGGGAGCAAGACTTCTTTCCCATAAACAAGTTCATAGGGAGAATGTCCTGTTGTATTCCTCCATGTAGTTCTGTAGGCCCACAAGGCTTCTGGAAGCCTTTCTGCCCAATCTCTTCTATGTAGATGAACAGTTTTGGTGATGATACTTTCAAGAACTTTGTCTGTGGACTCCACTTGACCATTTGCTTGTGGATGGTAAGGAGTAGATCTTCTGTGCTTGATTTTGTATTCTTCCATCAACTTCTCCACCAAATTGGATGTGAATTGGCTCCCCTGATCTGTCACAATTTCTCTTGGAACACCAAAGCGAGTAAAAATATCCTCATAAATAAAATGAACAACTGAATTTTCAGTAGCAGATACTAATGCTTTAGCTTCTACCCATTTAGTAACATAATCAGTACAAACCAATATATACTTCTTTTTCTTACATGGTGGATTAATAGGTCCAATGAAATCTAAAGCCCATTTTTCAAAGGGTTCAATGAGTACCTGTGTTTGCAATGGCATTTCATTTGAAAGGGTAGGTTTTCCTACTCTTTGGCAGCTGTCACACCTTTTGACATATTGTTTTGCATCTTTGAAGAGGGAAGGCCAATAATATCCTAAAGAGAGGATTTTATAGGCCGTCCTTTTGTCTGCAAAGTGTCCGCCGCATGGTTCATCATGACATGCCTTAAGAATATCAGGCATTTCATCTTCCCCGACACATCTTCTGATCACAAGATCTGGCCCTGTTTTAAACAATTCGTTAGAAATCCATGAATATTTTGAACTCTCCTGAATAATTTTTCGTTTTTCTCTTGGAAATAAATGTGAAGGTAGTTTCCCTGTAACCAAATAGTTAGCAATATCTGCATACCAAGGGGTCTTAATAGTTAATGCAAACAAGTATTCATCAGAAAATTTATCTTCTACAGGAGAATCTTCTTTAGTATTCTGAATCCTAGACAAGAAATCAGCTACTGTATTTTGTTTTCCTGGTCTATCCAACACAGTAATATTGAATTCTTGCAAAAGTAAAAGCCATCTTGTCACTCTGCCATTAGTAACATGTTTGTTCATTAAATATCTAATTGCAGAATGGTCAGTATGAATAAAAGTTTCATAGCCTGTTATGTAATGTCTAAACTTATTAATTGCAAGAACAACAGCTAAAAACTCTTTTTCAGTCACAGTATAGTTCAACTCTGTGGGAGTCAAATTTTTACTGGTGTAATAAATGGCATAAGGAATTAAATCTTTTTGACCCAACACAGCTCCAAGAGCTGTATCTGAAGCATCTGTAGAAATATGGAAAGGAAGTTTTCAATTTGGTCCTCTCAAGATAGGTGCTTCAGATATTCTTGTTTTCAAAGTTTCAAAAGCGGATTGACAATCAGGATCCCATTTAAATTCACAGTCTTTTGTAAGCAACTTGAAGAGTGGAGATGCTATTTCAGTGAAGTTTTCTATAAATCTTCTATAGTAACCAGTAAATCCTAGAAAACTTCTAACATCTCTTTGACAATTTGGAATAGGCAACTTGGAGATGACTTCAACTTTCGATCTATCAACCTTAATCCCATCTCCCGAAATATGATGTCCTAAAACAATCCCTTCAGTAAACATCATAAAGCATTTTTCATGGCTTAATGAAAGGTTTGTTTCTTTACATCTTATGAGAACTTTTTCCAATTTTTCTAATGCCTCTTCAAATGAATTACCATAAACTGTAAAATCATCCATATAAACCTCTACACAATCATGGATTAGATCAGAAAAAATTCCTAGTACTGCTCTTTGGAATGTTGCAGGTGCATTACATAACCAAAAAGGAAGCACTCGATAGGAAAAAGTTCCCCATGGATAAGTAAATGTGGTCTTATCTTGATCTTCAGGTGCTACCTGAATTTGATTATAGCCACAAAAACCATCCAAAAATGAAAAGTACTTTTTACCTGCTAATGTATCTAATACCTGATCGATAAAAGGCAAAGGAAAGTGATCCTTCAAAGTTGCTTTGTTCAATTCCCCGTAATCAATGCATACCCTCCATTTACCATTCTTTTTAGGTACTATAACCAAAGGAGAAACCCATCGGCTATCTGAAATTGGATAAATGAAGTTTACATTGAGAAGTTTTTGGAGCTCTTCTTTCACTATTTCCCTAAGATTTGGATTCATCCTTCTTTGAGGTTGTCTGATTGGTCTATCGTTTTCCTCAATATAGATATGATGGATGCAAGTATTAGGATCAATACCCTTCATGTCAGTATACTCCCATGCAAATGCAGTAGAATGTTTTTGCAAGATTCTGGTTAGTTCTTCTTGTTGTGACTTCTCCAGATGTTTGTTGATATTTAATGTCTTTTCTGGAAAAATCTCAAAAACAGAATTACCAAATTCTTCCATAGAGTAAAGAGACATTTGTCTTGATGATAAATATTCTATGTCGGATTCCAACTGAAATTGTGTGGGGTCATATTCTGAAGTTATCTCAAAATTTTCTAATGTGTTCAGAATTTGACTATCCTCACTAATTTCAGAAATGGTAAAGACAGGTTGTATAATGTTCTCATCATCGACCCATTCATTGTCTCCTATTTCTGTGATTGCTCTTGCTGGAGGATACAAATTGAATTTATTTGTCGAATTACCATTTGAAATGTACATGTCTCCAGATCTACAACTAATAAAAGCATCAGCTGTGGCCAGCCAAGGTCTTCCTAAGATAATTGGATGTCCTCCTAGATTACTTTTTGGAGTCAAAATCATAAAGTCTACTGGATATTCCCAAGAATCTAAGGAGACTGAAATATCTTCTAATACACCATCTGGTTTAATAACCGATCGATCTGAAAGTTGCAATAAAGTAGGTGTAAAAAGAAGGTTAGGAAGTTTTAACTGTTCCATAGTCTGTCTACTCATAATGTTGATAGCAGCCCCTAAGTCAATCAATGTGTTTGGAATTTCTATCCCATTTATATGTGTCTTGACAATTGGACTTCCTGGATCTACATACTTCTGCATGGTAATTTTTCCCATCATAATGTCCGCAATCTTTCCTACCAGGTGGATTCTTCTTGTGTCCTTTAGCTTCCTTCCTGGTCTTTTGAAACTCAACTCCTTTATGGTTTTTGCTAGAATAGGAATTTCTCGAATGGCTTGTAGCAATGGAATCTTGATACAAACATTCTTCAATTCATCTAGAAAGTCATAGTTAGGCAACAAGATTTGTTTTCCACCCCCTTATCAATTTGTAGTCTTTCCGGAAAAGGAGGTGTAGATGAAGATACAGGTTGCTCGACTATAGGAGTTGTGGATGTTAGCTTTTCTTTTTCTTTTTGAATTTTTGAATTTTGAAGAGATTCTTCCTCAGAACCCTTATTGACTTGAAGAGAGTCCTCCTCAAAGGTATCTTGCTCTTGAATATCTATAGAAGGTTTTTCTAAAACTCTACCAGATCTGAGTTGTACATCGTTGAGAGGAACAATCATGTAGGTAGGAAATTGTTGTCCTTCTACCATATAAGTAGTTTGAGGATTCTTATTGTTAGGATTTGGCAATGGCTGAGCTGGAAGTTGGTTTGTCTTCTGTTGGTATGGGAGCATGAGTTGAGGATTTGTATTTTGTTGAGAAGGTTGTTGTTGTGGAAATGGCAATGAAAGTTGTGGATTTTGGCTTGGAAATTGTGGAGCTTGTTTATTTTGAAAAGATGGAGGATATTGATAAAATTGAGCAAATCTCCCATAAGGATTTTGCATCCCTTGTACCCATGGCTGATATGAATTTTGATGTTGGGGCCAAGATTTTTGCCAAGGAGTCCAATTTGGTGGGGTTTGAAGATTCATAGGGTTATTAAACCCTTGAGATTGTTGTCCCTGCCAAGGTCTCCTTGCGACAAAACAGAGAGATTCTATTGAATTTGGATCTTCTTGAAAAACAGCTTTGAGTCCAGGGATTGAAGGACAATCCTTGATCTCATGATTTTCCGAGCAAATCATACATGTTTCTACAACTTTTGCATCCAAGGGACATTCCCTTAAAGCATGTTTCTTCCTACATTTCGGACAAAAGATGGCTAAAGCATCTGTTTCTGCTTTCTTCTTGTTTTGGATTTTAAGGGTGTCTAGTTGTTCACTAAGGCTCCCTAAGATATCAGCTTTGAACTCATCAAGCATATTACCAATCTCTGCCCTACTTACTGATCCAGTTGCAGATTTGTTAGCCCTAATAAGAGAAGGATCCCTAGGCCCTTTTCCTTTTTTAGATTTTCCTCTTGAGAGATGGACACATAGTTCTGTTATGTCACGAAGTGGAAGTTGAGAAATGTCTCCTTTCCCCATCATGTTTAAAATATCTATCCATTCATCTCTAATGGCTTTTAATATGAGGGCTTTCAAGGTTTCATTATCTAAGTTTCTCATCTTTGCTCTTTTCAAGTTGTATTGAAATCTTTCAATTAAGTCTTCCAAATTTTCATCTTCTTTTTGCATCATTTTGAATACCTCATCCTTGTGATTGGTGGGCATACAATAGTCCAAGTATCTATCCAAAATGTTTGTTTCATATCATTCCAAGTCCTGATAGATTGAGTGGCTAATCCCATGAACCATTTCAAAGCAGATCCCTTCAATGTTGAAGGAAATAGTTTGAGTTTTTGAGAATCTTCCATATAGTCATAAGTTCGGCACACTACTTCAAACTCAAATAGAAATGTTTCAGGATCCTCACTTCGCAATCCATAAAAGTTAGGGAGAACAGATGGTGAGATATTTTTCATTGTTGCATGAGTTTCCTCATCAACTATAGGGAATCCAAGCAAATTGTCCCTATTTCTACCATCATTTCCTTCACCATTGTTATCTCCACTATCTCCTCCTCTTCTACCTCCACCTCTATTTATTACTTCCTCTGCCATGATAGTTTCTTTAGAGTCCTTATAGTCCTCTAGTTCTTCTACCAAGAAAGGATGAGAGAAAGTCTCTTTGTTTTCTAAGTGGGTTTTAGTAGGTGGTATAGGAGAATCCTCTAATTCAGCTGTTCCTTGACTTCCAAGAATCTTAAGGCTAGGGGTAGATGGTGGTGAATCTGGTCTATGCCTTGAAGAAGATGGAGTTGTGAAAATCAAACTCTTGGCTTTAGCTATAAACCTTCCTCTAGAATCTCTTGCTCTATGCATGTCATTTTTTTTTTATTTTTTTTTTAAAGTTGGGCTAATAATCCTCTTTCTGATCTTCCAGGTCACACTAGGTGCAAGAAGAGAGCATACTTAAGAAATTACTAAACCAATAACTCTATTTTCTGATCCTCCAGATCACACTAGGTGCAAGAGGAGAGCATACTTCAAGAAGTTATCAAGTTTTCCCTTCTTTTATGATTTTATGTTTTTTTTTAAGAAATTGGCTACCTAGTTACACTTCCCTGGCAACGGCGCCAAAATGTTTGGTCAATTTAGTGTGTCCTAAATTGCTGCATTTAATTTTTCAATCCGGGAATCGTAAGCTGATGAAGTGCGGCGCACTATATGTGCAAGATAACCTATTTCTTAACTTTTTTCGTTTTTGGTCTTTCTAAGGTGAAATGGAAATTCTAAAATGAAAACAAGTTTGGTTATATTTGTTCAAGGAAGTGATATCCCCTATAATGATTTACCAACTTGAAACTTTAAAAAGCAAATTGAAAATTACAATGACAAGACTTGAAAGAAAGTAAAAGTGTACTGCTGAAATGAAAAGGTGCTGCTAATCTAATGAATCAAAACAGTATACTAGTGAACATGAAAACCAAACTATTCTTGCTGCCAACTAAACACAAAAGAAACTATGCTTAAGGAAATTCAAAATTGCAACAAAATAAATCTAAATCAGATTACATCAATTCATTTTCTGACCCTTCATCATTAGACCAGCTATGACTTTCATAAGAAATCATAAACAACTTGTGTAACTGATATTTAATTTGCAGAAAGTAAACTAATACTAAACCATACACTCATGATTCAATCCCTCGCCATCAGTCCAGCTGTGGCTTTCGGAGGCAACTGAAGATGTCATATATGATTTAATATATCTAAATTTGCAGAAAAGAAACTAATACTAAACTACACATTTCATAATGCAGTCCCTCACCATCAGTCCAGCTGTGGCTTTCGGAGGCAACTGAAGACGCTTATGAGTAGCTTAATATATCTAAATTTGCAGAAAAGAAACTAATACTAAACTACACATTTCATAATGCAGTCCCTCACCATCAGTCCAGCTGTGGCTTTCGGAGGCAACTGAAGACGCTATGAGCAGCTTAATATATTTAAGTTTAACTACTGAATCAGATAAGCAAAACTGAAATGTACAAAGCAAGACCGAAGTTAAACAAAAGCTATGAAAAGCAAACTAGCAGCAGAACAATGTTAGTTTCATGTCATTAGTCAAAATGCTATAAAAATGCCCGGGCTGTCTACCTAAAACCTGCACAAGAAAACTGATCATTGATTAACAATCATAAAACATGTAAGACAGAAATGAAATGGAAATTATGGAAATGTATAAACAGAAATGAAACAACTACAAAGTATGAACATATGGATGGATTATGATACAATGACTTTTAAAAGAAATGAAATGAGAAATGTACACTAATACACAAAACCTTAGTTGAGCAGGGGCCCTCTACACAGCTTTGGTAACGATCCTCAAACACGAATTAAGTTGAAAAACAGAGTCTTCATATTAAAAAGCAGTTCATTACAGAATGGTAGTGTTACGGCTCAAGGGCAGCGTAATCACTACAAAGAAAACTAACAGATAACAGAGTTTATTCACGAACATCAACTATCAACTAACAACTGTCAACTCCCAACTGTGCGTATGCAAACGCTCTATATATAACAATAAACTGTAACTGTCTCCTAAAGTTCATGATAACAGAGAGCACGTAGACCACTACGCCCACGGATATAGAAGTATGGCCGTGTTGGAAAGCGAATCTACGGAAGGTGGATGCTTGAATTCAACTCCATAGCTCTGCACAGATGTCGATTTAACCTCCGCAAGCTTAGAAACGGCCGTATGGATGTTTATTTGCCACGAAACAGAGTCCGGCCGACATGAAACTCCATAGTTGACTTCCACGTGGACGGCTTTGACCACGGCTTCTTTGGACGAGTTTGCTTGAACCAGTAGGACACGAACCATGTCCACGTCATTCCTAGCCTGCCCATGTGGCTCGTTTCCCTTGTAGACACCTGTAGCATATAGTTCCACAAAATAGCTGCGGAAAGTTGGAGCAGCTGCGGAAAGTGGCAAGTTTCCGCAGCTGTATGAACAAAATCTAGATCAAATAGAAAACACAAAAACATAATTAAAAACCATGTTAGATACCCTTTTGCACATGATATTGACAATTTTGGAGGTTTAGGTGAGTGAAAAAAGGTATGGAAACTGGTCCCATTATATCCAGTCGGAGCCACCATCCCAAACGGAAAAGGAGCTGTTTAAGGTCCGGACCGGGTGGTTATCCCCCAATGTTGTTGCAGCGATTTTCGAGGCATCAACATAAGGTTATACTGCCTGTGAGCTTCTATAATGGCATTTTGAAAGTCTATGACGGGATCCTCGAGATCTTCATAGTTGGTTTCGTCCTGACCTGGAGAGCATAACTCTTGCTCTTCTGTTGTGAGGTAAACCTTACTCTCGTTATCAGAACCTATGAGATTCCAATGATTTTTATCAATGGGTTCGGTATCCTTATCCTCTTCTTCCACATAATTTTCATTGAATGGTGGCCTAATTTGTTGGTCATTTTCCCTTGGTCTGTTTGGAGGCTGCTCCCTCCTAAAGTTTTGGTTCCGGTTTCTGTTTGGAGGGTTTGGCTGGCTGTCTCTAACAGGGGCCTTCTCATTTATCCTTTCCCACATTTTGGCCATGGTTTTGACTAAGTCATCTATTCTAGGATCTAGGGAAGGTGATGAAGTGGAGACCTCGTCTTTATATGTGACCTTTCTTTCTGATCTAGTCCTAGCCCTTTTTTCTGCTAAATTGGCATATGCTTTTATTGCTATTTGTTGCATTTCTTCTAAGGTAGGGGGATCTTTGTCTCTCAGATGATATGTCATGTCCGGATCAAAACCCTCAGGAAATTTTGCCAAGGCTAAACCAAGTGGGGGTTTGAAATGAGGTGGGAGGGAGTTATACACATTGTTGAACCTAGTGCAGTAAGCCTGGACACTTTCCCCATTTTCCCGTTTTAGGTTGTTATATTCTGACAGGATTTGAATAGGGTTCCTTCGGACTTCCCACCTATTTCTGAAGATTTGATGTAGTTCTGGGATGTTGTGGATGTTGTTTGGAGTCAAGCTTTTGAACCATGTTTTGGGTTCACCACCCAGGCTTTGGGCGAATATTCTCATTCTGACGGTCTCGTCTTGTACCTCCAGGTATTCATAAGCATCACTCATCCTACTTATATGCTGTTGAGGTGTGGTAGTGTCTTCTTCGGTAAAGTGTGGGATTTTGTCTTGATATTTATTTGGGAGAGGAGCCAAAGGTGGTGGCAACACCAAAAGTGCATACCAGGCTGCCATGACAAGAGCTAATGGATGATGTACAAGATGAGGACTAGTGGGATGAGCTGAGGTGGTTTGAACAGTGGCGGTTTGGACAGGTGTGGCAGATGAACTTGGACTAGTGATCTGGTTTTGAGCAGATCTAGGATGGTGGGAGCCAAAGTGATGGAGAAGCTGAAAATCGGGGGGTGTGGAAGGTGAAGCTTCTATACTAGGACTCTGTGGTGGGTCTAGGGGTTCAATATCATCAAAGTTTATCTTACTATATGATTTTCTTCTGAGAAGAGTTTTTGATGACTTTAATTCAAAAGGTGAATCTAGTAGGATAGTGAGATGTTTAGGTACTGATCTTGTTTTACGGATGGATCTACCAGTAACTAGATGGTCAGTTTCGGAAGCTTGCCATAGAATCTTCTCTGGGTCATCTACTATGATAGGGGGATTTGGGTCTGGATGGGATCTGGTGTTGATTCTTCGTGAAGCCAGATTTTGGATCTAGAGTTTAGAGAGAATGGTATTGGTGAATGTTTTGGATGAGTGGTCTCTCTAAAGTTCTACTAAGGTGAAGGATGGTCAAAAATAAAAGGGATGGACTAGTGGAGTCGCCAGGTGGAACTGGGTTGTTTTTTATGAAGATAGCTATGGTCCAGCACCAGTAACTAATCTGGGAATGTTTTGGATTTTCTGAGTTTATGTGCAGCCTATGGTTTGTTAAAGTATCCTAGAGTTGTTTCAACACTTTGCTAGGGTGATGCGAACAAAAAGAGTTTACTCGTAATGGGTCTATGGGTTGCTTGCTTGTTTATGGTATCTAAAGGACTAAGAGTCTATAAGATTTTGCTAGACTGTCATGTACTTAGTGTCCTACCATCTCCCGCTATGTTAGTGAGCGATGGGATAGATCAATTGGATAGTAACCTAGAGTTTGGTAAAATAGTAAGGCCTACTGGAGGCTAGTGGAGTCGCCAGGTGGATTTTCAGTTGTTTTGAGGTATATTTGTATGGTCCACCCCCAGTAACTGTCAAAAACCAATCTAAGTGAGTTTTTTGTGGTTTTTTCCTGAGTTTTATGTGCAGCCTAGGATGTAAGAGTGTTATAAACCTGATTCATCACTTAGATAAGATGGTGAAATAAAGAGTTTACACTAAATGATTCTAAAGGCTGATGGTTTAAGTTAAAAGTTGAAGGACTAAGGAGTCTATAAAATTTTGCTAGACTGTCATGTACTCAGTATGTCCCACCGTGATCGCCATTATGTTAGGTTCCCATGATTTGGCTGATTGGCAAGCCAAATGACAGTGTAACATCAAACCAAGCTTTGGAGCCCGAGGACCTAGCATTCCTGGACTCAGAGAGGGCTCTCTCTATATGTGTAAGGGATATCTGTGTGTTTGCTTATTTGTGTTCTGATTTTAGGCTAGTTATGAAGTAAGTTTTTGATTTTTTGTTTTTTAAGTTGTGAGGAATGAAACTGATCAAAGATATAAAATAGATAACAAGATGTTAGATTAACTGGGCTATGGGGTCAAAAGGTCAAGAAATCTATTAGATGACGATACAAGGCTGTTGAAGGGCTGATTTTATTCAAGGTATAAAGGATCTTTGGGCAAAATGGAGTAAATGGACATCAAGTTTGTGAACAACAAAGAGTTTCAAGCATCACTGGTTCAATAGATAACATAAACATGGTAGGGCAAACCATTAATCATGCAAAATGTAACTATAAACTAATCAATACATAGAAACAAACATTCAAGCCATGCATAGAAGTATAAGACCCTCTAACTTTGGGAAACGGCTATCAGATTTTGGGGAAAACACATAAGATGGACTAACAACTCAAAAAACTATGCCGGAACGCCTAAACACAGTACTTCAAGTCATTGGGCACTTTGAACAACAAGATTTGCATAATTTTAGGCAAAGGGCTAGATCGGGACTAGGCCTCCTTGGTTCAAACAAAATGATAATCTTAATCAATCAAAGAGATAGTTTCATGGATGGAACTATGGACAGTCATAGGTAAGCAGGGCATACCATACATCCTACTCAACATGCATAGAACTATTAATGAAACTAGCAACAATATCCTCAAGTTATTAAAGAGAAGTTAAGAATTCTTTAATGCAACTAAGGAAGAAGAAAACATAAAAGCTATGAAGATTCAGGAATTTTGAGGTGCCTCCATGGGCATATCTCAAATTTGTTCTCTACTGATCTATAGCAAGCAAGAAACATGTATCATGAATGAAAACTAGAAGACAACAACAAAGCAAGGAACACTATACCATTCTACCATGTCATGGAATCCATCAACAATCCTTCATCATCCATCCAAGAACATTCAAGAGGCAATCCAAAAGCATAACACAAGTATTTTATCCAAAGCTCATATGACCAATATATTGCTTCTCTTCTCAAGTTCAGCCTTGTTTACAATGAGAGCTTGTGGAATAAATAGGCTCAAGTGAGGAAAACCTCATGGTTCAACTTCCATCCTCATTGGCCTAATCAAAATATCTAAACTTGTCCTTGAGGCTTTGCAAAGCACAAGGCACAAAAATATCTCATAAAATATCTAAAAATTGCTAAAAAAGGGAATTTAATTGACTTTGCATCATTTTCCAAGTGTAAAAATAGCTAAACGCACATTTGGAAAAAGCAGTTTTTAGAGGTTCAAAAATTACAAAAATACTTCAAATTTATATCAGAAAAAGGTCCCCTGACTTGCCGGAAACATTTGGCAGCCTTCCTGATGTCGAAACAAGGCTCATGATAGCTCGTTGGAAAGCTCTGAGAGTCTACTTTTTGGTGCAACTGAAATTTCTCCAATCCGATGCCTGGAAGTCCTCCAAATCTGCACCTGTGTGTAAAAAGCCAGAAAATTACAGTCTGCTGATAGACCGGGCAGAGTGTGCAAAATGCGAGCCTTTTTCGCTGTTTTGAAGGGGAAAATGATCTGAAAATGCTCTGAAAATCACTGAGGACATGCTCATGAAATTATGGCATCTGATGGTACCATTCTCCTCCCTTGACGAATCCTCAAAATTAAATGGCGAATTTATGAGTTTTTGATCAAAAACTCAAAAAAGCCAAAAAAACAAAAGTTTTCAAAATGGGCTCAAAATTGGGGTGCATGACCCTCAAGGGTCCTTGGCAACATGTTTCGAAGCTGAAGCCAAAATGTGAAGTGCTGATATGCCTTTCTTCTCTTTCCGTGACGGGCGCTTCCCCTTTTCATCCTTCAGTTTCTCTTGGGTGGCCTTTAGCTTGCGCCGGGAAAACTGATTCAACTTTTGATAGTGCTGTGTCATCTTCTTTTGCAGCTCCAGGTCTCTGTTTTCATTTTCAAGCTTCATCTCTAAGTGTTTATTGGATCTTTCTAGCCATGCCTCCTTATTTTCTTCAATTTCTTGCTCAAGTAGTGCAGTGAGGGGAAAAGATTGAAGCTGGGCTTGTTCTTCTTCCTTTTGCTTTTCCAGGGCTCTTTTGAGCCCTATGGTTCTAGGCCTCTTCCGCCTAGGCTGGTCTTCTTCTTCATCTTCATCAAACTCACCGATGAGCTCCTCTATCCTTACTTGTGCTTTAGCAGCCTCATTCTTGTATTTGATTGCTCGTGCTTCACGGACAGCCATATGGACATTCATTTGTTTATTTTGGATCTCCAAGAAATGATTGAAGGTCTTTGCTCGATGAAGATCATTCTCCAATGCTTCAATTTGACCCTCTCGATGGATTAGAAGGTTTTCAAGAATGCGGGCTTCATTATCGTTGTCATCACTTTGGATTGGAATGACAGCCAATGCACCTCCATGTTCTTGACTTTCTCCTATTTTTCCTTTCCCTTTGCCCTTGAAAGCTAAGCTTGCACTCTTCCTTCTTGGCATGCTAGTGGGAGACCTCTTTGGCGATTTTCTTTTGCTAGGGACAATTCTTGTTACTTTTGGGGTGGCAGCCTTAGGCCCTTTCTTTCTTGCTATGCTGAGCTTTGTCTTTTTAGGAGAGGGAAGCACAATTGCTTTGCCTTTGTCATCTTCTTGAAACTGTTGCTCTCCTTGAGGCTGCTGTGTGTCTTCTTCAGGTTGCTTCTGTTCTTTAATGTCATGATGCTGATCTGTCTCAAATTCTTGTTGCCCTTGATCATCAACATTATGCTGCTACTGTGCTTGGATTTCTTGTTCATTTTGTGGCTCAAGCTGCTGCTCAAATTCCTGCCCAAACTGCTGTTCATGACCTTCAAGCTGCTGCTCTCCCTGCTGTTCATTTTCACTGAGATGCTGCTGTTCAACACTCTTTTCCTCTTGCTCCTGCTGCTGCTCTTCATCTTCAATTTTCTGCTCTTCACCTATTTCTTCTTGCTGTTCAAAATGCTGCCCCTGTTCATCAACATCAAGCTGCTGGTGTGTTTCAACTTCATGTTCACTTTGTGGCTCAAGTTGCTGCCCCTGACCATAAAAATCATGCTGCTGGTCTTCATCAGTTTCTTCATGTTTGTCCTCTTCTTTTTCTACCAGTTCATGTCCTTCTTCTTCATGCTGTCCTGACTGTTCTGTAGTAATCTTGAGCCTTCTAGGAGTAGGCCTGCTGGACAAAGGTACAGGGCGATGAACAGGTGGGGTGGGAGATATATGGACCGGAGGAACAGTGGAGAAGTCTGGGTGACTAATGAAAACATCCCATGGAACCTCTTTCTTCTCTAGCTGGTGTAGGATGATAATTTTAATCAGAGAATGATGGAAAAGGGAATCTATTTGCAGAGATGGAGTCTTCTTCTGGACTGTGGATGCCATCTTCTCGATGCTCTTGTATAAAAAGTAAGGGAGATTTAGCTGCCAAGTTCTAGTGAAATGCATCAATAGTCGGACATGGTAGGCATAAACTCGAGTAAATCTCCCTTCACAAGTAAAATACTTCATTATGACCTTCATTAGAGGAGCATAGCTGGCAAGAAGTTAAGAGAAAGGAAAAATAGCAGTGCAAGTGTCTCTATGCTCAGGCTTGATGAAAGGCTTGTAGTCATCCAAGTCTAGATGGGTCTGTTTGAACCATTTCTCGCCATGATATGGAATTTTGGTGGCTTTAGACACTAACCTTAGGGAAAACTTGAAATCAAGGTCTGCTACCTGGAAATGCTTGCTTTGGAACCTCAGGGCGCATAGGTGTGTCAAGGGCGAGAAACTTTTGACCTCTTGTACCTTCTGGCAGAAATCTAAACAACCTACCTCATGAAAGTTGAAAAGGATGGATGGATGTGCATTGACCTCCTCTGTAGAGATTGGCTCATATCTTTTATGTAAACCACTTCTGCTGTCTTGCCTGGGCGGCATTTTGGGCTAAATAAGCTCTTGAAGCACCAAATAGCCTTACTGCCTTTAAACTGCCTTCTTTGAACCAAACTATGTCAATTTACTATTTTGATAGAGAAACCATGTATTTGGATGAGTTGCAAAATATTTCCTCACAATACAAAACCCCTGCTTCTTTAAAAAGTGGCCTTCCCACCTTCAATATGTATCTCGGCCAGCAGACCCCTTGACAAGAGACAATACAGTGAAATGAAGACAGACTGTTAGGTGAAATTGCTGGGTATAATGTAAAAATCACCTTGCTCTTGTGAAGTTTGGAGATCAACAACCCATTTTTATCTTTGACCAAAGTAAACTTCCTAACTCCACCATCCTCTCCCTGTCTAGTGTGTCAATTAATCAACACAGTTCACACCATATACAGTCAATCTTGAGTGTAGTCATATAGTCAATTTCACAGTTATGGAACAAAGTTGACAGAGCTAAAAATGCTCAAAAAGTTTCAACAGAAGTTGTAGGAGCTTATTCCTTTCAAAAGCCAAGACTCCCCTTTCAATATAGAATACCAGTCCTCCTTAGAAGAATGCATCTATAACCTCTGAAAATCAACTTGACAGTGAGCTTTGAGGTACAAAAGGGACAGTTAAAAGTGTACACAGTGCAACTGTCTTTCTCTGTGGGTGATGGGGTAACCTTGCCCTTTGGTATCTTGAAGAATAAAACACACCTTTGTTCTTTGATATGTAAAGGTGAAAACACACAGCTCTTAGTTCAACACATCTCTTTTCCTTGTAAGTACCTTTATTAGTATGCCCACCACTCCAGCACAACTTTGATCAATGGATACTTTCACAGCAAAAACACAGTTTACAGATATGATGACAGGGTTCGAAAAGTTTTGTAGGCTGTGGTAACAAGACTTATGGCAGTTCAATGTCGAAAAGCTCCTCTTTAACCAAAACCTTAACCCTAATATGCAGCTCAACAGGCATATGAAGCTATATAAACTCAGCAGTGGTGACTTGTCAAGATTTGTAACAAAGCTTTCAGTTAGGGGAGATATGGTGAGTTTTTAAACATAGAACCTATCTCTTTGACTCACACCGGATCGTTCAACCTTTACCCTTGTTTGGCCTTGAAAAACACAGTGATTCTTCCACCCTACAGATTTTTAAAATGTCAAAGATGCACGTGGAGTACCTTGAGATTTGAATGGAAAGGCTTGGCTGATCGTTTGAGTGGGTTTGGAGCACCTTTGGAGGCGTTTAAAACCATCAGAAGACGCGTGGCATGTTTATATGGAAGAGCGCCGCGCAAATTTGTGCCATCGGGTCACTGTTGGGCCGACAGGACCAACACCCACAGGCGCGTCACGCGCACCTACAGGCGCGCCGCGCCACCGTTCAGCCCTGTGCAGATTTCGCGTTTAAACGTGCCGCGCGCTCGTACAGGCATGCCGCGCGACCAATAACCTTTGAAAACCCTGTGAATTTTCTCCGGCTCCTTTCTTCAATCTCCAAGATAATAAGAAGGGCTCTGTGGATGTTTTGAGATGTAAAGAAAAACGCGTGGGAAATGGTTTCCTACTCTTTGCTTTTGAAAAGAGGAAAAAAACCCTTTGGTATACTTAATGAGGGTTTTTTGAAAAAAATTCAAAAGGCCTTTGCTTTTTTGTTTAAAATCAAAACGTGAAGTTCTTACCCCTTTGCGAGATCATAGTTATGACTCTCTTCTTTTTCTTAAATGAGAACATGGTGATAATGCTCATTTAAATGAGCCAAACCTTCCTTTTTGAAGTGACACAACCTTTTTTGGGAAATTTTTCCTTTAGACTTCTAACTGTTTCTTACTTAAGGGAAAAAAGTCTCCTTTGTAACAGTGGTATGTAGATTTTCCCTTCAATGATTTATAAAACCTTGAAAAATATGCCACAGTCCTTCTTGCCTTTCATGAGCTTGTATGCCTGTCTATAATGCCTTTTGCGGAGGAAGAAGGTAAACTGTCATCTTATTTAACATTTCTGGCGCTTTGCTATGAAAGAGGACATCCATGGAGGTTATTTCAAGCTATGTTTGATCATCCCTTGTTCAAGGAGGCGCCTTCTTTTTACAGTCTTTCACCTGCTCACAGTGTGCTGATATGATACCTCTGACTTTTTATAATGACAGGTTTATACTTGTTTTGAAAACCTCCTCAAAATCTGAGAGTATGCCAAAGTCCTTTTATACTTTATGAATCTGTATACTAGCTGCAGTATCTCTTGGAGAACCAGGCTCAGATTTTCTCTGACAACTTATGATAAACCTATTTGAAAAGGCACTTGTTTATAAATGGAGTTGCTTTCATGTTGAAAAATAATGACATGCCTGATTAGCTTTCCATGGTTTTCCAGGGTTTTAAAACTCAGATCATAACCTGTTTATGTCTTTGTGTTGAGAAGACAAACATATGAGGTGTAAAAAGCAGCTAGAGTTACTCATAAACACCAAAGCTCTTATTAGCCATTTTCTCCTGATGGAGCTTTGAAATCACCAAACCTGCTGCATCTGAAGGCTACATTTGTCTTTGTGGTGATGTGTAGCTTGCAACAACTGGACTTACACTGGCGCTTTGACTGATATTAAGATGTCTTATATCTGGGGTTGTGTACTACTTTCCTACCTTTTCTTTATGTTCATCCAGAAACCATGGACTGTATTTCACATTTCAACAGAAACAAAAGAACACACAGAGGTCTTTTTACTGAAGTATTTTCCTGCTCAAGACTGATTGGAGCTATTCATATCAACACCCCTACAGAGATATTTGTTATGATAGCTTTGATCAATGAAGTCTTTTTCTGTTGCGCCATGATGATGACTGAAACTTCAAATGATCCTCTTTCTTAGGACACAAGACCAAAAACTCTGCTTTCTTTTGTCTTGCACATTTCAGGTCTTAGCCCTGTTTTGATCATCACTTTCACTTAGAAACCTAGAGTCACTATTTTACTGTCTAGTAAAAAACAAACCTGTGCTTATAGTAAGTTTTGCAATCCTTGAAGTCAATATTGGCCATCGCCCTCTGCTTGTAGATGAAGGAGGCGCCTTAACCCTCTGCTTGTAGACGAAGGAGGTTCTTGGCCATGACAAATTACTAGTCTGTTTGACAGTGGTGTCTTTCTTCTACTGTGATTTCATGCTGAATGGAAACTGCAAAGTCTTGATGAGTAACTCCTTACCCTGCAGATGTATCTCAGGCTCATGTTGACATTGAGAAGCAGCTATTCTTCTAAATGTGGATTCAAGACTTTTCTCCTGAGATGATGATATATTCCCTGTCTTTGTAAAATCCATAAAACACTGTAAAACACCTAATAATCAGCTTGAGACTGTGGTCTATGCAGTGCTTAGACTTAGGGGTGTGTAAGTGGCACGACTTAGGGCTGTGATCAATTTAATTTGTAGAGTCGGAGGTCTGTTATGATTGGTCTGTAGCAGATGGAGGTTTTTGGCCTTTTGATGGTTGCCAAGGGTAAAATGCCTTAAAGCGCCACTTCCTAACTTAGGGGAGGCTTTTGAAACAGACTTGGATTGTCCTTTTAGAGCTGATGGGCAGACCAGTAGGGCTAAAGCTAGATAGGATAGTGATAATGAGGTTTAACCTTGACATGGGCAGACTGAAAAGTAGGAGGGCGAAAAAAAAGTTTTATGAGGGTTTTCTAGATGACAAATTGACATATGGAGATCAGCTTCTAGAAAACTCAGCTATGGATCTAGTCATCACTAACAAGTGAAAAATACTGATGACTAACATTTTTCAGAATCTCTAAAAATGAAAAATTCAACGAGTTTTCTCGTTTGGACTCGTTAAACCTAATCAGACGGAGCGTAGAGTTGTCTTTTATGATATTTTTCAGACTCTCTAAACATGAAAAATTCACCGAGTTTATCCATCTGGACTCGTTAAACCTAATCAGAAGGGGCACGGAGTTGTCTTTTATGATGTTTTTCAGACTCTCTAAACATGAAAAATTCACCGATTTTACTTGTCTAGACTCGTTAAACTTAATCATACGGGGAAAAATTTGGACAAAATGGATACTACCTCTGTTACATTTCAGAAAATGTCGATTTAGCAGCAAAATTCCTTAACATGGCACTTCCCAGAAAACTCTTTCGCAGTTAGCCGAACCCTACCATCTATGAGTATTAGCCTTCATTTCCCAGTGTCCCTGCACTGGTAAAATCCTAACACACTTTTTGGTGTTCAACAAGCTTCAGCTGCCTAGTACCCTGCTAGAGTGCCTTCTATTGTTCAAGCAGATCTCGCTATCTACTGCTCCTGTTATCAACCAAACCGCTCATTATGCCAGAAATTATTTATCGTCTGACATCCCCATTCACTCTTCATTATCTCAATCATAAACAAAATCAGTTGGTTTCCGTTTCATGTTGACTGATGTAGGACGCCTCAGTGCCTACCTTTCAACAGATATCTTCCTATCGACTTCAACATCTTATCTAGGAAGTTGATCCAGAAACCCATCAGTACTTGGATACTTGCAGACATCAGTGGTAGGTAGTCTTGTGTTTGATCAGGTGTCTTCATCATTGGCTCCTGGTCGAATGATTCTACGAGTGTTCGACTTCAACTCATTTTTCACACTCGCTAGATTGTACTGTGCATCTTAGGGACCATCATCATTATCGGTGGCCACCTTCGCATCTGTTAACAGTTTTCATTATCGACTGGTAATCAGATGATTTCTCACATATTCGACGACAACTTCTTCATTCACATGTTGAGAAATATGCAGTTTAAGTGAATCGGTGGTCAAGACCTTGGGGCAAAGGCTACATCATTAAAGTTGTGTTTCCTTCCCCAAGTTGCGATATTGTTTATGGAGACAGTTTCTTCAGCCTGATCTCATTATGATAGACACTTCCACATTGTGCTTATTGGTGGACAGATTCTTCATATCTCTATTCTAGAGAAATCATGTTGTTTAAGCTACTGAGCATGGGAATTCCTGACTCAAGGCAGATACTATATTTTCTGACATATGTTGTTGTTTCAGGTTTTCCTCAGTCTTTCAATCTCTTTATCTCTACACAAAGTATAAAGTATTTTGGCCATCGTCTTCATCTCTGACCTCACACTTTAGGGGGCATCTGTTACAGGTCAAAATACCTCCTCATCAGCTCAGAGGAGAAGACACATATGGAAGGAATACAAAGACATAAGTTAAACCTATTTCTACCAAGGTAACACCTTTCTATAACAAAGCAGGAGCATTATAACGCATGAGACCAGTAAATTAGCCGCGTTAGTGGCTAGGGCAATGCTCTGTTTACACTAGAGGGCAGCGTTACCCGTGTTTTGAGTTTGAAATGGAAAAAATGCGCGAAGAATGATTTGAATCTCCAGATTTCCCTCACAAGAGAGTCAGTTCACAAAGGAAACTACAAAGCACCAATTCATTATTGGTCACTGCCACAAAAGACTGAACTCCCAAGGAGGAAAAAGCATAGAGATGAAAGAAACATCTTAGTTTTCTCTATTCCAAACTAGTGGAAAGATAAAGGCAACAATGGCTTTCTCCCTCTCCTATAAAGAGGAGCTGAAGGCTCTTAGTTGAAGGTCGAAGGATTGTTAATGTTCCGAATACTTGTGAAGTAGAGGATAGTGTTATAGTGTGAAGGGCAAGAGTCAAAGAGGTTCCTAGAGAGCTTGTTGACTAAGACTTCACTGCTTAAGAGATAGAGATATTGGGAGGTTGAGGAGGGCTTGGTACAACCGACGGTTGTAATCATCCTTCTTTCAAAATTAATAGAACTGTATTTGTTTTGTCCATTCGATGCTTAATATTGTCATTATTGTTTGAATATTTACATAGCATGATATGAATGGCTCAGATGGACATAATTTAGATGTTCATTATATGTTAGCTTAATTGATAGGATATATGTTGTGTTAGAAATTACACGGGTGCTTTGATTGGTTGCAAGACTAATATTTGGAGCCAGTGAGGAAGGACTCTTTCTTCGCTGCCTAGTGCTCTCCAAGGGACTCCGAGATCATCAAAGAGGTAATTTTCTATCGCATTCCGTCAAGTTGTTTTAAGTTAATATGAACATGTATATGCCATCTTTGTGAACTATACAGCTAATCTTACTGTCTTCCTCGGGCACCGGAAAGCCCTGAGAGGGATATACGATAACCAAGAACCCAAGCATTTTACCCTATAGCACTGATCTATGGCATAAAAAACAAGTTGCACATAGATATTATTTTTCAGAAAATTAAAACAAAATGGAAGGCTTAAGATCTGAAATTTCAAAGCACTTCCTTCATCTTTTTACAACTCTGTTTTTTGCTTTTTGTTTGAGCTATTTTTCTTTTATCAACTGGTTTAGATTTTAAGCTGATTAGAACCAGTTTCACCTCTGTTTTGACTCAGAAATTAAAACAGATTGGTGTCATTCCTCTTTTGAAAACTTAGGTTCAAATTTTGAGCATGTTTGAACCTTTAATTTCTAGCCTAATCTACCTACTGATAAGCCAAGATTAAATAGTTTGGCAAATCGAATTCACTATCCTATCAGCAGTAAATTTAAAACTAATTAATCAAGATTAGGCTGTATGACTAATTAGAAGTGTGTTCTTCAGGAGTGGCATTTAAGCTTGCACATTTTCAGACTTGTTTCTCTTTTTGTTGGTATGGGGCTGTACCTTTATTGTTTTTACAATCTGCCCTCTTTTATTTCTTTCACTGTTTTTGTATTTTTGATTTTTCTAACTTTGAATGCAATGGTGGATGAAATATTTATAATGAGAAAAAATATAAAAAGGCTTTCAGAACATGACATGGATCAAGAGAAGTAATGCTTAAGCATCCTGCCATTGACAGGACCCCCAAACAATTCTGCCCCATTCAACTCTTGTAAGAAAAAGGCATCATTACCAGCAGCTGAATGAATGAAGTAAGGGCCAAGCCATAAGTTGTCAAATTTTCCATGCTTGCCCTTGTCTTCTCTCCTCGAGTCCCACTTTAAAACTTTGTCCCAAATACTGAAATTACTGGCCTTTGCTCTTCTGTCAAAAAGCTTTTTAATGTTGTCCTGCTTCTGTAATGCTTTGTTATATACCTCCTCTCTGGTTTGCTGAAGGTGAATAGTTTGATTTATTCTTCTGATCATGTCATTGTCTTCAGACTAAACCTCTTGAATCAACTTCATCATTGGCACACCAAGGCTGGTTGGAAAAATTGCATCAGTGCCATACACAAGCTGGTAGTGTGACATACCAATAGATTTCTTCAATGTCAATCTGTCAGCCCAAAGGGCATGAACAAGCTTTGTGTGCTAAGACTTCTTGTTGTCCTCCCACAGCTTCTTGATTATGTTCACCAAAATTTTGTTTGAGGATTCTGCAAGTCCATTACCTTGAGGGTAATAGGCCATGGAATGCCCCAATGTTATCTAATATTTGTGACAGAATTCCACCATCTTCTTTGATCGAAATGCTGCTGCATTATCAGTGATGATCTTGGTAGGGCAGCAAAATCTAGAGAGAATATTAGTCTCCTTGAATTTTATAATGACAGAATCATTGGCTTGCCTACAAGGGATGGCTTCTATCCATTTAGTGAAGTAGTCTGTGGCAGTGAGAATTCATCTATGTTGGGCAGAAGATGGTGGATGGATTTCTCCTATGAATTCAAGTTCCCACTGTTGAAAAGGAGCTTCAACAGTGATTGGATGCAGAGGTAAGGGTAGCAGCTTCATTTTGCCTTCAAAAATTTGACATTTGTGACAGGCAATGATCATTTTGTGAACATCAAGAAAAAGAGTAGGCCAATACTAACCAACCATCAAGATTTTGTTGGTTGTTGTATTCCAGTATAGGTGGCCTCCACACTCTCCTTCATGGAACTTGTGCTTAACCTTCTCTGCATCATACTCAGGAAAACATTTAAGCAATATACCACTTGCATTTTTCCAATAAAGACATTTATCTATAATGCAATAGTTTACAACTTTCAACTTTAGAAACCTTGCCTTTGTTTTTGTCACACTGGAAGGTGTATTCAAATTAAGCAAAACATAAAGAATATTAGCATACCAAGAGGAATTTATAAAATGGTCTTCAACAATTGGAGTTGAGAATTCTTCTTGGTTATCTAAAGCATAAATCATGTTAATATCAAGAACTTCAAAATTCAATTCAGCCATCAATCTAGCTAGACCTTGGCCTTTGATGAGTTTAGTGGGCTTTATCTCTAAATCATATTCAAGAATAACAACAATCCACTTACCTCTCTTACCATCTGGGTCCTGTGTTAGAATGTCTTTCACAACTAAATTTGGGACAAAGGCAATGATGTGTGAGTGTAAGATGTATACTCTAAAGTCTTTTAAAGCCTTAACAAACACAAAGGCTTGCTTTTCCATAATTTTATACTTCAAAGGAGCATCCCTCAATGCCTTGCTTAAGAATGCAATAGGTTGCTCTTGTCCTTGTGGATTTTTCTATAGAAGGACAACAACTATTGTATGTTCTGACACAAATGAAAAATTATAAAAATATTTTGAAAAATCAGGACTTATTAGAACTGATGTTTTGGTCAAAGCTTGTTTCACCAACTCAAATGACTTCTTTGCTTCCAAGGACCATTTTACCCCTTGCTCCTTCAGCATGTTCGTAATATTTCTAAGGAGCTCAGCCAAGTTGGGGATGAACCTTCTCAAAAAGTTAATCTTTCTAATGAAAGATTGCAACTCCTTGATGTTTCGAGGATGAGAGATTTGCAATATGGCCTCAATCCTCTTTGGATCTATATTAATACCCTCTTCTGAAATAATGTGCCCAAGAAGTTTACCTTCTTGGAGACCGAAAAGTGTTTCCTTAGGGTTTAAAGATATACCAAATTTCCTGCATCTCTTGAAGACTGTTCTTAAATGTTCTAAGTGCTCTTCATCTATCTTTGAAAAAAAAGTAACATCATCAAGGTATATAATGATGAAGTAGCCCAGTTCTTCAGAGAATGCTATGTCCATGGCTCTTTGGAATGTTGCACCAACATTCATTAGACCAGAGGGAATTTTCAAATACATGAAAGTGCCCCATGGTGTAGTAAAATCTATCTTTAATTGATCATCAGGGTGAACTAAAATCTGATTATACCCTGAGTAGCCATCAAGCAAAGAAATTCTTTTAGACCCTCCCACCCTTTGTAAAATATGATCCATCTTAGGTAAAGGGTAGTTGTCTTTTAATGAAGCTTTGTTTAAGTCTCTAAAGTCTATACAAAGCCTAATCTTTCCTATTTTCTTCCTAACTGACACCAGATTAGACACCCACTCAGAATATCTAATAGGGACAATAATACCAGCTTCATACATTTTATTGATTTCTTTCTCAACCAAAGGTAATTGAAAAGGGTTTATTCTACACAACTTCTGTTTGAATGGCTTTTCGTTTTCCTTGAGAGGTATTTTGTGCTGTATTATTTTAGTGTCATAGGATTTAAGATCTTCGTAATTCCACGCAAAAACATCAAAAAATTCTTTAAACAGCTATATGTATTTGAGTTTAATGTGAGCTGGTAAAGTCTTAGACAGTTTGATCATCATAGGTTTTAGTTCATTGCCTATATTGCACTCTTCCACTTTAGTTTCTACAGGCTCCAATTTTGGCTTCTTAGCCACATTGTTAAAATCGAACAACTCTTCCAAAGGGGCAAGACCCTTAGGAAAACTGTGATCTTTAGACTGCAGGGTCTCTAACTCCTCTGTTTCTAATGCTGCAATCATGTCTGTTGTGTTTTCAAGTTTGCTAGAAAAAAGATTAATATTATCAAGCTCAGTAGACTTTTCTTCTTCACTAAGAAAATTTTCTTCACTGTTGCAGTCTGTTTCATAATCTGAACTTGAACTGTGTAGTTCAAATTCATTTTTAAATTGCATGAAGTCTTCTATTTGTTTGTCTCCGTCGAACACTTGCCAATATTTTTCGTTATCAGGAACGACTGGTCTGAATTTAATTTGAGGTGTGCATTCTTTGGTTTCATATGGCATTAAGCATGCTCTAGCTGAAAAAGCTAAGCTGTGGGCCGCGATATTTCTTTTTCTTGGGACGAAAATTAATTGAGACTCCTCAAAAGTTTTGAAAAGATCCACGACATCGTTTCGATAGGCCCTAAGTCGAGGGTGATTAGCGTTGTATTCCCCGTTGACTTGCCTAATGATTAATTCAGAATCTCCATGCACTTTGATTCTTTTGGCGCCTAAATTTTTCAACAAATGTAAGCCTAAAAGCAAGGATTCATATTCCGCTATGTTATTTGAACACTGGAAGTTTAATCTACAGGAAATGATTTCTGTGTGGTTGTTCTCAGTGTTGCATATCCAGACACCTGCACCAGCATTGGTTCTAGTGCATGACCCATCGAAGTTCATACTCCACAGATGACTAGTTTCAGTTTCATATTGGTTACTGTCCTCTCCAACCATCGTGCCTTCATATTGTTCATGAGTATCAACACTTAGTTGAATTTGTTTTAAATCCTTGGGTTTTTCACTGCGTCGAGGGTTGTTTTCTTGACTATCAAGGTGTAAAAGCAATGGATGCACAATTTGTAACTGAAGACCTGTGTTTGATTTACTGTGGTTTAAAGGTTCAGCAAACTGTTTTGACACTTCTGTGTTGTGCTCTTCTTCATCTCTATCGGCTATCAGTTCAGTTAAAGTGACTTATTCACTGAATGTTTCATCGTTAAACAATATAAAAGAATCGAGGCCTATATTTACAGAGTATAGAGGAGAGTTTTATGGTCTGTCTTGGATTGTAACCGTGTATTGCATATGGGACTCCCAGTAAAGTCTTCTTGTCTGATTGAAAACAGGGATGGTCGCATAGGTCATGCCCATCTGCATGGTCCCTTGTAACTTAGCCCCCAAAGATCTTGATAATAGCATTCCATACTTTGGGGGCACATTAGCCACAACAATATCCATGACTAAGCATTTGGTTGGAATATGTGCTAAGTTAAAGCAAAGGTCTTTTATTAATCCTAAACATTTTACTTTGCTCGACTCAAAGGAGTAAAGGTCCTTATAAGGTCTGGTGATTTCTAGACCAAGGCTCTCCATTATAGCTTTAGGCATTAAATTATGAGAAGCCCGGGAATCATGCATAGCGTTGTGCAAAATATTTTCATGAACATTTAAACTTACATAAAAGGGAGGAACAGGTCCCTCTTGATATCTACCTTCAATATTGGGACCAAATATAAGCTCTGGTTGGTCATCGTTAAGATTGACAGTGTCATCATTCTCTTCAATGTTAAAAGCCTTCAAAATTTGGGTTCTATATACATTTTGGGCAGCTAACTCAGTAAGAGGAACAAAGATTTTAATTTTGGAAATTTCCTGCTCTAGGCTAAAAGTAATTTGGTTCTTTGAAGTGCTTGTCTCAGCTTTACTAGCTTCCATTCTATCAGCAACGTCATCTTGCTGATTTGCTCTATTTACATTTGAAAAAATTGTTTTCACATGAGTAATAGCTGAAGTGTTAGTAATGCTAAAGTCTGCACTCTGTTTTTCATTGTTTAAAGTGCCTTTCTCTTTACCTTTATCAAAATTTACAGCTACTGTTTTGTCCTTCTGTTTGACAACCTTGGGTTTACTTACAGTGCTATTTTTTGAAGATTTGTCAGAGGTTTTGTTGATTGGTTTTACTTCTAAGGTAATATTCCCTTTGAGATTCTATGATGACATTTTCCATCTCTTGATAATAACTTTCATCATCATCTCTTTTGTCATCATAGGGTGTGTAAAGACCTTGTTTTCTATCATAATGAACCTCAAAGTCATGATTATCTACTCCCAGCATGTTGATATCATCCTCCCCTATTTGCTCATCTGTTCCTCAACCTCACTCACATAGTTTTGATGAAAGGGAGGAGTGATCTGTTGATCATCTTCCCTAGGTCTGTTTGGATGTTGGTTTCTTCTAAAATTCTGATTTTGGTTCTAATTTCTGTTTTGAGGAGCAGTTTGATTTTGGCTTGCTTGTGCTCTCTCAAGGATGTTCATTTTATTCATCATTTCCTCCATCATTCTTTCCATCTTTGAGCTGCAAGTAGAAGGTGTGGATTCCTCTCTGAATGAAACTCTCTTCTCATTCTTCATTCTTGCTCTTTTCTCCATCAAGTTAACTTCCACAGCAAGAGCTCCTTTTTGCATATCTTCAAGAGTTGCAGGATCTCTCTCTCTCAACTGATAGGCCATCTCAGGGTCAAACCCTTCAGGAAACTTGTTTAGAGCTGAGCCTTGTGGAGGTTTTAGATCTGGGGGAAGTGCACTATACACACTGTTAAATCTGGTGCAGTAATCTTGTACACTTTCCCCAGTGTTTCTGTGGAGGTTCTTGTAATTAGAGAGGATTTGGAGAGGATTCTTCTTCACTTCCCATTGGTTTAAGAATGTCTGATGGAAGTCTTGGAGTTCATTGATACTATGGGGGGCTAAGACTTTGAACCATTTTCTTACTTCTCCCCCTAGACTCTGAGAAAATAGTCTTATTTTGACAGATTCATCATCAATTTCTTTTCCGTCAAATTAGTCATTCATTTTATCCACATGTTGTGATGTAGTGGTAGCATTATTGGCATCATACAATGGTATTTTGGACTGATAGTCCTGTGGAAGATTGACTAATGGTACAGGAAGGACTAAGGGAGCATACCATGCTGCCATGATATGAGGTGGAGGTGGATTTACAAGGGGTGGATTACCAAAACGAAAAGTGGGTTGGAGTGGAGTAGTTTGAATAGTGGATGTAGGATGAACAGATGTGGATGGACCAGGAATAGATTGCTGAGCTGATCTTGGATGAGAGACACCTAAATTGAAGAGGAAATGTAAATCAGGTGGTGTTGTTTCTCTACTACCAGGACGTTCACTTGTTTCAGGAGATGAAAGTGAAGACTCAGAATCTAGCTAATATAAATCATCAAGAGACCTAGTTGTAAATGAATTTCTTAGATTTTCTTGTGATTTTTGTAGAGCTGAAAGATTTTCAAGAACTGAATTAGCTCTCAAGGGTGATTTGAAGACAGTTGAAAATTTGATCTTAGGAGACTTCCTAAGTATACTTTCTAAGTTATCAACTATCTCAGGTGGGTTTGGGTCAGGGTAGGTTCTAGTATAAATCTTCCTAGGAGCCACTATGTTGTGTTTTTTAGACCCAACTAAACAAGAAAAGTTCAACCAGATATGACAATCTTTAAGAGGTCAAATAATCTGTTTTACACAAATTTTAATCCTACAGTCCTCTAACTGAGTTTGAAAGATGTTACAATGATTATGGGTCTTCCCAGTGGAGTATTAAGGACTGTTGAGGATTGTGGAGTCGCCTAGTGGAAGTTTCTAGCTCTTTTGGAGGTAAAAGGTTTTATGGTCCACCACCATTTTTATTGAATACCAATCTGAAATATTTTTGGGTTTTCTGAGTTATTTTTTAGTCCTTGTGGTGTCTAAGCATGTCCTAAATCTGTTTCAAAACTTAGCTATGGTTATGAGACAAAGACAGTCTGCTCTGATGGCTAAGCTAGCTAATATTTCAAGGTTAGATAAAATCTTATGAGAATCCTAGGGTTTGCCTAGTTTGTCACTGATTCCAACAAGTTTCATCATGATTACCGTTTGCTTGGTAGTGCTTGAAAGGGCTGTTTTTTACTCACTGCACAATGTTCTTGAAATTATGATTTATGAGGTCTTAGAAGTATTTATGATGAAAAACACTCACGAGTCCCGAGCGGAGTCGCCAGAAGATGTTAGCTCCCTGTAATTAGCAAGATTGGAAAAGTCCAACTACAGGGAGAAACACTGTTTCAACCACTTTGGGATTCTAGGATCTAGCCCTCCTGAATCCGTAGAGGGATCTCTCCAATAAAGTGAAAATATGGATTTATCTTTAAAAGCTTTTGGCTAATGATATTAGGCTAGTTGTGAAGTCCGAGGGTCTTTGTTTGTTTTGGATGGTTGAGCATGATTATTATTTGAGTGGAAAGTTCTAAATGGAAAGAGTTTCAAAGGTGTGAAGTTGCAAGCAATCAGAACAAGCTTTGGCTAAAAAGATAGATATTTGACTGGTTTTAGTCCATTGGGCTATGGAGTCATAATAGGATTTAATTGAAACAACAAGGCTCAAGAGTGGTCCATGGGGAAAGTCATCTATGTCTAAGGATATCTTTAAAGTTGATTTTATGGAATGAAATGATACAACAAGAAGGAGAATTAAACAAATGAAGAACAAAGAGCAGCCCAAGATCTGGTAAGTACTTTGAAACTAGCCAACTTTTGACATACACTTAAGAAAGACATAAAAGTAATCTAAGATCTGGTAAGTACTTTGAAACTAGCCAGCTTTTGATGCGCTTTCAATAGAAAACATATAAAAACACAAAGGGAAACTTTAAAAGCAACTGTTGGAGGAGAAACTAGAGGGCAGGGCTCACCATAGACCTCCCTAGCTCTGCTTTACTTGGCAAAATTTCAAGACAAACACATAAGATAACAAAGAATGGTCTAAGATTAGGTAAGGACTTTGAACCTAGCCTACTTTCAACACATTCTTAGGGAAACTTTCAGATAGTCTTTGGGGATAAAACTAAAGGACAAGGCTCACCATAAATTCCTTAGTTCATCTCTACTTAACATAAATTGAAAATAACATTCAGAAACAATATTTAGTCTAGACAGTGGGACAAGGGAGCGCCAGCATTCCTAACTGCTTAAACTGAATTAAGTCATTCCTAAACAACACAATTTGGAAGAAAACATATAGATAAATCTTATCAGTCAGAGAAGGGTACTGATATACAGTAAATATTAACTCTATTCTTGCTGTTCTTTATAAGAGAAGATGAACAAAGTAAAAACATAAATAAAATAATGATTTACAATAATAAAAACATCACCATCGACATAGACTAGGATCCCATAAATCAGCTTCTATTGATGCTTCAAACCAGTTACAGCGTTAAGTCCAATGTTTTAGTTTAGCAATCATCTTCACTCCTTAGCTTAACTTATTTAATCACAAGCAGAGCTTCAAGAGCCTTTGAACACTATTTATAAGTAGACAATTCAAGCACAAGTATTTTTCAAAGTTTTGCAACCAACATTTTCTCTTCTTCTACAGGAGTATTTATAGAAGAAATGAGGAGATGGGATCTGATAAAAGATCTTCGAGGTCAATTAATACAGATTAATGCTTCTCGGCCTTTGAGGGGCTTAATGGAGAAGAGTATAGATATTTTCACTGTATTAATTGATTTACATTAAAGGATTAAGCTCAATGGGAGCTTTTGTTGACTTTAAAGCTCTGTTCCATGTTATAATAACTCTGCTGATATTTTTCTGGATTAGTTTCCTTTGGAAAAATTAACTATTCGGCTATGTTGGGGCAGATATCTGATTTTCTGAAAATAAATTCAGCCTCTGTTGGATGCCTCGAGGCGACAGGTGGCTTTGTGGTAGCTGAGAGGAATCAATTGGCCTCTGTTGTGGCGGAGGAGGATTTTTTGTCTGATGATCTTTTGATTTCCCTTTAATTGTGTTTAATTTAATGGATTAGGATTTTGATTTCAGTCTTAGTCGTAATCCATTAAACTGTGTAATAAATGTTCAACTCTTCAATCTCTGCTATGTTTGGATCTTTGACACTGATACTCTTTAGCCTTGATTTAATTGTCCGTGTCTTGTTGATGTGTAGGGCCACACAGGGCTCATATGGCATCAATGCCCATGAAGCATTGATGAAACGTGGATTTGAACCCCGTGGGATGATCTTTCTGTAAGCACAAATGCACAAGGGATCGTCATCCCCAGCCTTTGGTTTTCCTTTAATGTAATGGAAAAACCATTTAATCCTGCAAAATACAGAAAAATGTTATGAAATCCTGTGTTTTTTGGGAAAATTGCTTCAAAGGTTGTGGGGAGGAGCATGGCCGTTGGATGGCAGCATCCAACGGTGGAGATCTGTTAGCGGAGGTCAAAAGGAGAGTGGTGGGAGATTTTAAGTCAGAACCATTGATCTATAATTGACCATGAAGATCAACGGTCAGGATTTGAAGTGAAAAAATAATGCAAAGGGGTCACATTATTTCGAAAATGGAAGAAAATGCGAGGAAATGGGGTTTAAAACCCTTTGGCGGAGGAAATTGCATAGGAAATGAAATTGGGGTTTCGGGATGATCGTGGGTCGTCGGATGAAACCCAGCCACGAGATCAATGGCGAAGATTTCGCGTTAAAAACTTTTGGAAGAGGTGGAAGGTGATAGCGTAAGGCCAGATCAGATCTGAGCCGTAGATCTGCAAAGATCGACGGCAGGGAGCATACGCGATGAATCATAATAGAAATGGGGAAAGGCGGTTTTGGAAGGAAAAACAACTGTTTTCGCGTGATAAAAAGACGGTATTTCCTTTTTGAATGCGATATGCATTAGAGGCTGCCACGTGTCTGTTGAAAACAACCCATATCGCGTGAATTTTGGAAATTAACCTCCGAGTTGAAAGTTGCGCGAAAGTCCGCGTGCGCCGTCAGATCTAGGCCCTTAGATTGAACGGTGGAGAGTGAGCGCGAAACCGACCAGATGTGCGGGGAATAAGAGGCAGGGCGGTTTTAATCTGGGCCGTAGGATCAAAGATTTGGACAGTAGAGATCAGATCTGAAGGGAGGTAGGAAATAATACAAAGGCAGAGAAAAGGTTATTAAGGGCCATTGATCTGCAGAGATCAACGGTCAGGATTTGGCCAAAAACATTCTGAAGCGAGACACATGATTTAAACCAAAGTATGGAAAAGCGATCTGGACTGTCCGATCTAGACACGTGGATGGTCCAGATGCAATCGGAGTTTTGCAATCGGCGGGGCGATGGACAGGGAGGGCACCGAAGCGATTGAGCGTTGGCCATCGATCTGAGGATCATATCGACGGTGAGGAGTGAATCAGAGGGGTTCAAAAGGTGGAGGAAAGGCTTATGATCGGAGCAAACGAGGGCTATCAGATCCAGGAAGGCAGGGAGGAGATCAAGGGCTCATGATTGATCGGAGATTGCCAATCGGGGAGAGGAATAAAATGCGCCTGATAAAGCTTGCGATGTGATATTGCGTTGATCATTGATCGGCTTAAGATCAATGGCAGATATGGTTTGAGAACATGTATCGGCAGAAACCCCTTTATAATATATGAAAACCCAAAGTTTAATGAAAAAAAAAGGTTTTATGTATCGGGCATGTAATATATACCTGGGAAGGCTTGGCACCCGTTTGTGGGGCCATTGGTTTATATGGAGTGTGATAGGCCCAGGGCTTATATATGAGGGCCAATTGGGATTGGAAGGTCGGGCTTTTCAATCTACCCATTTTGATTTTCTCTGATGCAATTAGCACTTCGGGACTTTAACTCTTGGTCTCGGGCGAAAGTTATATGGAGTAAAGCAGAGGGCAGGTTTTTATACAAATGGGGCTTAATCGCATCGAAACTTTGATGCGGGGCTTTTCAATCTACCCATTTATATTAAAAACATTGCTCCGACGGGTTTTAGACCAAAACTTAGGAAAAGTGTGTTTATTGAATTTACAAAGGGAAATATGCATCGGAGATGTGTTTTGAACAATGCTTAGCGCCAAATGCAGGCTATGTGGTTATATGAAATAATAATAAGATCGGGCGTTTATAAACAAAAGGGCTTAATCGCATCGGAGGTTTTAACATGGAAAATAGACTTGCATACTGTGATTTATCCGATGCGATAAACGCCAAAGGGTTTAGTGCTTGGTTCTAGCACCAAGGCATATGGAGGGGAAGTGGTTAGGACTTAGCCCAAAGGGGCTTAAGCCTATAATACAAAAAGTGTATTTTTATGATTTTTTTAGAGTTTTCTAATGGATTTGGGGGTTTCGGCAGAGTTTAAAAATGAGTTTTAAACTTTGTAAAGAGGAATTTACGAAGGGGAAGAGGGGAAAAAATGGAAAATAGAATAATTTCATAGGAAATGAAGGGGTAAAAAATGAGGTTAGATTTTAGTGGAGGAAAGGAAAAATGGTGTTTTGCAGCAGTCTTCTCTTCATAAAATTAGCAAAATTTCAGAGTTTAAAATGGAAACAACAGTGAAGTTTTGAACAAAGGGTAGGATGTCTTCAAG
Organism: Pinus albicaulis; assembly: GCA_034641835.2. Taxonomy (NCBI): domain Eukaryota; kingdom Viridiplantae; phylum Streptophyta; class Pinopsida; order Pinales; family Pinaceae; genus Pinus; species Pinus albicaulis. The sequence continues at coordinate 1,148,519,532 of CM076581.1, forward strand.
AGTCTTCAAGAGATAACATTTTTTGCAATAAAAATTGTTCCTTGAAGGCTCAAAAAATGTTTTTGCCACCATTTGATATGACAAATTTTATGGGTGGCTAACAGTGGCTCCACTTGGGGATGGTGCCTTCTTGAAGGCATCAAGAATTTCAGACTTGCATTCTCTGGGAGGCTGATCAGTGCCTTATCCATTGGGCTGCCTTCTATGTACTTTGGATGATCTTCTTTGTTATGAAAAAATGTAAGCAACCATTGAAAACAATGGAATTTCATCAAAACAAGCTTTCTACCTACCCAATCCTCCTGATTTAACAATTTTTCTTCTTTAGAGTGCATTTGGATTGGCAAACTCTTTTCAAAACATTTTATTCTTTTTAAAGCATAAAAATAATCTAATTCTACTCCTTATTTCTCCATGAACTTAGATTAAACAGTCGAGTCCATATGCTCCTCTACCTAATCTACCAATCTGTTAGGATTAAAAAGTCTAACAGATTTTTGTTCTCTAGTTTCTAAAACAGAAATGCAAAAGCATACAAGTCAGGATTGAACAGTCTAACTTGATGCTGATCTATGGCATAAAAAAAAAGCTACACATAGATATTATTTTGTAGAAAATTAAAACAAAATGGAAGGCTGAAGATCTGAAATTTCAAAGCACTTCCTTCATCTTTTTATAGCTTTGTTTTTTGCTTCTTGTTTGAGCTATTTTTCTTTTATCAACTGGTTCAGATTTTAAGCTGATTAGAACTAGTTTCACCTCTGTTTTGACTCAGAAATTAAAACAGATTGGAGTCATTCCTCTTTTGAAAACTTAGGTTCAAATTTTGAGCATGTTTGAACCTTTAATTTCTAGCCTAATCTACCTACTGATAAGCCAAGATTAAATAGTTTGGCAAATCGAATTCACTATCCTATCAAAAGTAAATTTAAAACTAATTATTCAAGATTAAGCTGTATGACTAATTAGAAGTGTGTTCTTCAAGAGTGGCATTCAAGCTTGCACATTTTCAGACTTGTTTCTCTTTTTGTTGGTATGGGGTTGTACCTTTATTGTTTTTACAATCTACCCTCTTTTATTTCTTTCACTGTTTTTGTATTTTTTATTTTTCTAACTTTGAATGCAATGGTGGATGAAATACTTATAATGAGAAAAAGGATAAAAAGGCTTTCAGAACATGACATGGATCAAGAGAAGTAATGCTTAAGCATCCTGCCATTGACATGACCCCCAAACAATTATGCTCCATTCAACTCTTGTAAGAAAAAGGCATTATTACCAGCAGCTGAATGAATGAAGTAAGGGCCAAGCCATAAGTAGTCAAATTTTCCATGCTTGCCCTTGTCTTCTCTCCTCGAGTCCCACTTTAAAACTTTGTCCCCAATACTGAAATTACTGGCCTTTGTTCTTCTGTCAAAAAGCTTTTTAATGTTGTCCTGCTTCTGTAATGCTTTGTTATATACCTCCTCTCTAGTTTGCTGAAGGTGAATAGTTTGATTTATCCTTCTGATAATGTCATTGTCTTTATACTGAACCTCTTGAATCAACTTCATAACTGTCACACCAAGGCTGGTTGGAAAAATTAAATCAGTGCCATACACAAGCTGGAAGGGTGACATACCAATAGATTTCTTCAATGTCAATCTGTCAGCCCAAAGGGCATGAACAAGCTTTATGTGCCAAGACTTCTTGTTGTCCTCCAAAAGCTTCTTGATTATGATCACCAAACTTTTGTTTGAGGATTATGCAATTCCATTACCTTGAGGGTAATAGGTCGTGGAATGCCCCAATGTTATCTGATATTTGTGACAGAATTCCACCATCTTCTTTGATCGAAATGTTGCTACATTATCAGTGATGATCTTGGTAGGGCAGCCAAATCTAGAGAGAATATTAGTCTCCATGAATTTTATAATGAAAAAATCATTGGCTTGCCTACAAGGGATGGCTTCTATCCATTTAGTGAAGTAGTCTGTGGCAGTGAGAATCCATCTATGTTGGGCAGAAGATGGTAGATGGATTTCTCCTATGAAGTCAAGTCCCCATTGTTGAAAAGGAGCTTCAATAGTGATTGGATGCATAGGTAAGGGTAGAAGCTTCCTTTTGCCTTCAAAAAGTTCACATTTATGACAGGCAATGATAATTTTGTGAACATCAAGAAAAAGAGTAGGCCAATAGTAACTAGCCCTCAAGATTTAGTTGGCTGTTGTCTTCTAGTATAGGTGGCCTCCACACTCTCCTTCATGGAACTCATGCTTAACCTTCTCTGCATCATACTCAAGCAAACATTTAAGCAATATACCACTTGCATTTTTCCAATAAATACATTTATCTATAATGCAATAGTTTACAGCTTTCAACTTTAGAAACCTTGCCTTTGTTTTTGTCAAACTGGAAGGTGTATTCAAATTAAGAAAAACATAAAGAATATTAGCATACCAAGAGGAATTCATAAAATGCTCTCCAACAATGGGAGTTGAGAATTCTTCTTGGTTATCTAAAGCATAAATCATGTTAATATCAAGAACTTCAAAATTCGATTCAGCCATCAATCTAGCTAGACCTTGGCCTTTGATGAGTTTAGTGGGCTTTATCTCTAAATCATATTCAAGAATAACAACAATCCACTTACCTCTCTTACCATCTGGGTCCTGTGTTAGAATGTCTTTAAAAACTGAATTTGGGACAAAGGCAATGATGTGTGAGTGTAAGATGTATACTCTAAAGTCTTTTAAAGCCTTAACCAACACAAAGGCTTGCTTTTCCATAATGTTATACTTCAAAGGAGCATCCTTCAATGCCTTGCTAAAGAATGCAATAGGCTGCTCTTGTCCTTGTGGATTTTTCTGTAGAAGGACATTAGCTATTGTATGTTTTGACACAAATGAAAAAATATAAATTTTTTTTGAAAAATCAGGACTTATTAGAACTGGTGTTTTGGTCAAAGCTTGTTTCACCAGCTCAAAGGACTTCTTTGCTTCCAAGGTCCATTTTACCCCTTGCTCCTTCTTCAGCATGTTTGTAATATTTCTAAGGAGCTCAGCCAAGTTGGGGATGAACCTTCTCAAAAAGTTAATCTTTCCAATGAAAGATTGCAACTCCTTGATGTTTTGAGGATGAGAGATTTGCAATATGGCCTCAATCCTATTTGGATCTATCTTAATATCCTCTTTTGAAATAATGTGCCCAAGAATTTTACCTTCTTGGAGACCGAAAAGTGTTTTCTTAGGGTTTAAATATATACCAAATTTCCTGCATCTCTTGAAGACTGTTCTTAAATGTTCTAAGTGCTCTTCATCTGTCTTTGAAAAAACAGTAACATCATCAAGGTATATAATGATGAAGTAGCACAGTTCTTCCAAAAATGCTATGTCCATGGCTCTTTGGAATGTTGCCCCAGCATTCATTAGACCAAAGGGCATTTTCACATACATGAAAGTGCCCCATGGTGTAGTAAAAGCTGTCTTTAATTGATCATCAGGGTGAACTAAAATCTAATTATACCCTTAGTAGCCATCAAGCAAATAAATTTTTTTATTTCCCTAACGCCCTTTGTAAAATATGATCCATCTTAGGTAAAGGGTAGTTGTCTTTTAATGAAGCTTTGTTTAAGTCTCTAAAATCTATACAAAGCCTGATATCTCCTGTTTTCTTCCTAACTGACACCAGATTAGACACCCACTCAGAATATCTAATAGGGACAATAAGACCACCTTCATACATTTTCTTGATTTCCTTCTCAATTGAAGGTAACTGAACAAGGTTTATTTTGTGCAACTTCTATTTGAATGGCTTTTGGTTTTCCTTGAGAGGGATTTTGTGCTATATTATTTCAGTGTCATAGGATTTAGGATTTTCGTAACTCCACGCAAAAACATTAGAAAACTCTTTAAACAGCTCTATGTATTTGAGTTTAATGTGAGCTGGTAAAGTCTTATATAGTTTGATCATCATAGGTTTTAGTTCACTGCCTATATTGCACTCTTCCACTTCAATTTCTATAGGCTCCAGTTTTGGCTTCTTAGCCACATCGTTAAAATCGAACAACTCTTCCAAAGGGGCAAGACCCTTAGGCAAACTGTGATCTTTAGAATACAGGGTCTCTAACTCCTCTGTTTCTAATGCTGCAATCATGTCTATTGTGTTTTCAAGTTTGCTAGACAAAAGATTAATATTATCAAGCTCAGGAGACTGTTCTTCTTCACCAAGAAAATTTTCTTCACTGTTGCAATCTGTTTCATAATCTGAACCTAAACTGTGTAGTTCAAATTCATTTCTGAATTGCATGAAGTCTTCTATTTGTTTGTCTCCATCGAACACTTGCCAATATTTTTCGTTATTAGGAACGGCTGGTCTGAATTTAATTTGAGTTGTGCATTTTTTGGTTTCATATGGCATTAAGCATGTTCTAGCTGAAAAAGCTAAGCTATGGGCCGCGATATTTCTTTTTCTTGGGACGAAAATTAATTGGGACTCCTCAAAAGTTTTGAAAAGATCCACGACATCGTTTCGATAGGCCCTAAGTCTAGGGTGATTAGCGTTGTATTCCCCGTTGACTTGCCTAATGATTAATTCAGAATATCCATGCACTTTGATTCTTTTGGCTCCTAAATTTTTCTACAAATGTAAGCCTAAAAGCAGGGATTCATATTCCTCTATGTTATTTGAACACTGGAAGTTTAATCTACAGGAAATGATTTTTGTGTGGTTGTTCTCAGTGTTGAATATCCAGACACCTGCACCAGCATTGGTTCTAGTGCATGACCCATTGAAGTTCATACTCCACTGAGGACTAGTTTCAGTTTCATCTTGGTTACTGTCCTCTCCAACCATCATGCCTTCAGATTGTTCATGAGTATCAACACTTAGTTGAATTTGTTTTAACTCCTCAGGTTTTTCACTACGTCGAGGGTTGTTTTCTTGACTATCAAGGTGTAAAAGCGATGGATGCACAATTTGTAGCTGAAGACCTGTGTTTGATTTGTTGTGGTTTAAAGGTTCAACAAATTGTTTTGACACTTCTGTGTTGTGCTCTTCTTCCTCTCTATCGGCCATCAATTCAGTTAAAGTGACTTGTTCACTGAATGTTTCATCATTAAACAATATAAAAGAATCGAGGCCTATATTTACATAGTATAGAGGAGAGTTTTGTGGTCTGTCTTGGCTTGTAACCATGTATTGCATATGGGACTCCTGGTAAAGTCTTCTTGTTTGATTGAAAACAGGGATGGTCGCATAGGTCATGTCCATCTGCATGGTCCCTTGTAACTTAGCCCCCCAAGATCTTGATAATAGCATTCCATACTTTGGGGGCACATCAACCACCACAATATCCATGACTAAGAATTTGGTTGGAATCTATGCTAAGTTAACGCAGAGGTATTTTATTAATCCTAAACATTTTACTCTGCTCGAGTCAAAGGAGTAAAGGTATTTATAAGGTTTGGTGATTTCTAGACCAAGTCTCTCCATTACAGCTTTTGGCATTAAATTATGAGAAGCCCCGGAATCATGCATAGCGTTGTGCAAAATCTTGTCATGAACGTTTAAACTTACATAAAAGGGAGGAACAGGTCCCTCTTGATATCTACCTTCAATCTTGGGAACAAATATAAGCTCTGGTTGGTCATCGTTAAGATTGACAGTGTCATTATTCTCTTCAATGTTAAAAGCCTTCAAAATTTGGGTTCTATATACATTTTGGGCAGCTAACTCAGTAAGAGGAACAGAGATTTTAATTTTGGAAATTTCCTGCTCCAAGTTGAAAGGAATTTGGTTCTTTGAAGTGCTTGTCTCAGTTTTACTAGCTGCCATTCTATCAACAATGTCAGCTTGTTGATTTTCTCTATTTATATTTGACAAAATTATTTTCACAGGAGTACTAGCTGAAGTGTTAGTACTGCTAAGGTCTGCACTCTATTTTTCCTTGTTTTGAGTGCCTTTCTCTTTACCTTTATCAGAATTTACAGCTACTGTTTTGTCCTTCTGTTTGACAACCTTGGGTTTACTTACAGTGTTGTTTTGTGAATATTTTTTAGAGGTTTTGTTGTTGGGAGTTTGTTGATTGGTTTTACTTCTAAGGTCATATTCCCTTTGAGATTCTATGATGACATTTTCCATGTCTTGATAATAACTTTCATCATCATCTCTTTTGTCATCATAGGGTGTGTAAAGACCTTGTTTTCTATCATAATGAACCTCAAAGTCATCGTTATCTACTCCCAGCATGTTGATATCATCCTCCCCTATTTTCTCATATGTTTCCTCAACCTCACTCACATAGTTTTGATGAAAGGGAGGAGTGATCTGTTGATCATCTTCCCTAGGTCTGTTTGGAGGTTGGTTTCTTCTAAAATTCTGATTTTGGTTCTAATTTCTGTTTTGAGGAGCAGTTTGATTTTGGCTTGCTTGTGCTCTCTCAAGGATGTTCATTTTATTCATCATTTCCTCCATCATTCTTTCCAGCTTTGAGTTGCAAATAGAAGGTGTGGATTCCTCTCTGAATGACACTCTCTTCTCATTCTTCATTCTTGCTCTTTTCTCCATCAAGTTAACTTCCACAGCAAGAGCTCCTTTTTGCATATCTTCAAGAGTTGCAGGATCTCTCTCTCTCAACTGATAGGCCATCTTAGGGTCAAACCCTTCAGGAAACTTGTTTAGAGCTGAGCCTTGTGGAGGTTTTAGATCTGGGGGAAGTGCATTATACACACTGTTAAATCTGGTGCAGTAAGCTTGTACACTTTCCCCAGTGTTTCTGTGGAGGTTCTTGTAATCAGAGAGGATTTGGAGAGGATTCTTCTTCACTTCCCATTGGTTTAATAATGTATGATGGAAGGCTTGGAGTTCATTGATACTATGGGGGGCTAAGCCTTTGAACCATTTTCTTACTTCTCCCCCCAGAATCTGAGCAAATAGTCTTAGTTTGACAGATTCATCATCAATTTCATTTCTGTCAAAGTAGTCATTCATTTTATCCACATGTTGTGATGCAGTGGTAGCATTATTGGCATCATAAAATGGTATTTTGGATTGATAGTCCTGTGGAAGATTGACTAATGGTACAGGAAGGACTAAGGGAGCATACCATGCTGCCATGATATGAGGTGGAGGTGGATTTACAAGGGGTGGATTACCAAGAGGAAAAGTGGGTTGGAGTGGAGTGGTTTGAACAGTGGATGTAGGATGAACAGATGTGGATGGACCAGGAATAGATTGCTGAGCTGATATTGGATGAGAGACACCTAAATTGAAGAGGAAATGTAAATCAGGTGGTGTTGTTTCTCTACTACCAAGATGTTCACTTGTTTCAGGAGATGAAAGTGAAGACTCAGAATTTAGCTGATCTAAATCATCAAGAGACCTAGTTCTAAATGGATTTCTTAGATCTTCTTGTGATTGTTGTAGAGCTGAAAGATTTTTAGGAACTGAATTAGCTCTCAAGGGTGATCTGAAAACAGTTGAAAATTCAATCTTAGGAGACTTCCTAAGTATACTTTCTGGGTTATCAACTATCTCAGGTGGGTTTGGGTCAGGGTAGGCTCTAGTATGAATCTTCCTAGGAGCCACTATGTGGTGTTTTTCAGACCCAAATAAACAAGAAAAGTTCAACCAGATATGACAGTCTTTAAGAGGTCAACTAATCTGTTTTACACAAATTTTAATCCTATAGTCCTCTAAATGAGTTTGAAAGATGTTACAATGATTATGGGTCTTCCCAGTGGAGTCTTAAGGTCTGTTGAGGATTTTGGAGTTTCCAAGTGGAAGTTTTTAGCTCTTTTGGAGGTAAAAGGTTTTATGGTCCACCACCATGTTTATTGAATACCAATCTGAAATATTTTTGGGTTTTATGAGTTATTTTTCAATCCTTGTGGTGTCTAAGAGTGTCCTAAATCTGTTTCAAAACTTAGCTATGGTTATGAGACAAAGACAGTCTGCTCTTATGGCTAAGCTAGCTAATATTTCAAGGTTAGATAAACTCTTATGAGAATCCTAGGGTTTGCTTAGTTTGTCACTGATTCCAACAAGTTTCATCATGATTTTCGTTTGCTTGGTAGTGCTTGAAAGGGCTGCTTTTTACTCACTGCACAATGTTCTTGAAATTATGATTTTTGAGGTCTTATAAGAATTTATGATGAAAAACACTCACGAGTCCCCGGTAGAGTCACCAGAAGATGTTAGCTCCCTATAATTAGCAAGATTGGCAAAGTCCAACTGTAGGGAGAAACATTGTTTCAACCACTTTGGGATTCTAGGATCTAGCCCTCCTGAATCTGGAGAGGGATCAATCCAATAAAGTGCAAAGATGGATTTATCTTTAAAAGCTTTTGGGTAATGATATTAGGCTAGTTATGAAGTTCGAAGTTTTTTTTTGTTTTGGATGGTTGAGCATGATTATTATTTGAGTGGAAAGTTCTAAATGGAAAGAGTTTCAAAGGTGTGAAGTTGCAAGCAATCAGAACAAGCTTTGGCTAAAAAGATAGATATTTCACTGGTTTTAGTCCATTGGCCTATGGAGTCATAATAGGATTTAATTGAAAGAACAAGGTTACAAAGTGGTCCACGGGGAAAGTCATCTATGTCTAAGGATCTCTTTAAAGTTGATTTTATGGAATGAAATGATACAACAAGAAGGAGAATTAAACAAATGAAGAAAAAAGAAAAGCCCAAGATCTGGTAAGTACTTTGAAACTAGCCAGCTTTTGATGCACTTTCAATAGAAAACATATAAAAACACAAAGGGAAACTTTAAAAGCAACTGTTGGAGGAGAAACTAGAGGGTAGGGCTCACCATAGACATCCCTAGCTCTGCTTTACTTGGAAAACTTTCAAGACAAACACATAAGATAACAAAGAATGGTCTAAGATCAGGAAAGGACTTTGAACCTAGCCTAATTTCAACACATTCTTAGGGAAAATTTCAGAAGGTCTTTGGGGATAAAACTAAAGGAAAAGGCTCACCATAAATTCCGTAGTTCATCTATACTTAACATAAACTGAAAATAACATTCGGAAACAATATTTAGTCTAGACAGTAGGTCGAGGGAAGGCCATCATTCCTAACTACCTAAATTGAATTAAGTCATTCTTAAACAACACAATTTGGAAGAAAACATATAGATAAATATTATCAGTCAGAGCAGGGTACTGATATTTAGTAAATCCTAACTCTATGCTTGCTTTTCTTTATAAGAGAAGATGAACAAAGTGAAAACATAAATAAAATAACAATTTACAATAAGAAAAACATCACCGTCAACATAGACCAGGATCCCATGAATCAGCTTGTATTGATGCTTCAAACTAGTTACAAATTTAAGTCCAATATTTTAGTTCAGAAATCATATTCACTCCTTAGCCTAACTTATTTAATCACAAGTAGAGCTTCAAGAGCCTTTGAACTCTATTTACAAGTAGAAAATTCGAGCACAAGTATATTTCAAAGTTATGCAACCAACATTTTCTCTTCTTCTATAGGAGTATTTATAGAAGAAATGAGGAGGTGGGATCTGATAAAAGATCTCTTGGGTCAATTAATACATATTAACACTTCTCGGCCTATGAGGGGTTTAATGGAGAAGAGTACAGATATTTCACTGTATTAATTGATTTACATTAAAGGATTAAGCTCAGTGGGAGCTTTTGTTGACTTTAAGGTTCTGTTCCATGTTATAATAACTCTGCTGATATTTTTCTGGATTAGTTTCCTTTGGCAGAATTAACTATTCGGTTGCGTTGAGGCAGATATCTAATTTTCTGATCATAACTTCGGCCTCTGTTGAATGCCTCGAGGCAACAGGTGGCTTTGTGGTAGCTGAGAGGAATCGATTGGCCTCTGTTGTGGCGGTGGAGGCTTTTTTGTCTGATGATCTTTTGATTTCCCTTTAATTGTGTTTAATTTAATGGATTAGGCTTTTGATTTTGGTCTTAGCCATAATCCATTAAACTGTGTAATAAATGTTCAACTCTTCAATCTTTTCTATGTTTGTATCTTCGACACTGATACTCTTTAGCCTTGATTTAATTGTCTGTGTCTTGTTGATGTGTAGGGCTGCACAGGGCTCATATGGCATCAATGCCCATGAAGCATTGATGAAATGTGGATTCGAACCTCATGGGATGATCTTTATATAAGCACAAAGGCATAAGAGATCGTCATCCCAAACCTTTGGTTTTCCTTTAATGTAATGGAAAAACCATTTGATCCTACAAAATATAGACAAATGTTATGAAATCCTGTGTTTTTTGGGAAAACTGCTTCAGAGGTTGTGGGGAGGAGCGTGGCCATTGGATGGCAACATCCAACGGTGGAGATCTGTTAGCGGAGGTGAAAAGGAGAGTGGTGGGAGATTTTAAGTCAGAACTGTTGATCTATAATTGACCATGAAGATCAATGGTCGGGATTTGAAGTGAAACAATAATGCGAAGGGGTCACATTATTTCGAAAATGGAAGAAAATGCGAGGAAATGGGGTTTAAAACCCTTTGGCGGAGGAAATTGCATAGGAAATGAAATTGGGGTTTCGGGATGATCGTGGGCCGTCAGATGAAACCCGGCCACGAGATCAACAATGAATATTGCACGTTAAAAACCTTTGGAAGAGGTGGAAGGTGATAGCATAAGGCCAGATTAGATCTGAGCCGTAGATCTGCAAAGATCAACGGCGGGGAGCATACGCGATGAATCATAATAGAAATGGGGAGAGGCGGTTTTGGAAGGAAAAACAACTTTTTTCGCGTGATAAAAAGGTGGGGAGGTGATATTTCCTTTTCGAACACGATATGCATTAGAGGCCGCCACGTGTCTATTGAAAACAACCCATATCGCGTGAATTTTGGAAATTAACCTCTGTGCTGAAAGTTGCATGAAACTCAGTGTGTGCCGTCAGATCTAGGCCCTTAGATCAAACGGTGGAGAGTGAGTGTGAAACCAACCAGATGTGTGAGGAATAAGAGGCAGTGTGGTTTTAATATGGGCCGTAGGATCAAAGATTTGGACAGTGGAGATCAAATCTGGAGGGAGGTAGGCAATAATACAAAGGTGGAGAAAGGGTTATTAAGGGCCGTTGATCTGCAGAGATCAACGTTCAGGATTTGGCCAAAAACACTATGAAGTGGGACACATGATTTAAACCAAAGTCAGGAAAAGCGATTAGGACCGTCCGATCTGGACACATGGATGGTCCAAATGCAATCGGAGTTTTGCAATCGGCGAGGCAATGGACAGGGGGGGCATCGAAGCGATTGAGCACTGGCCGTCGATCTGAGGATCAGATCGACGGTGGGGAGTGAATCAGAGGGTTTCAAAAGGTGGAGGAAAGGTTTATGATCGGAGAAAATGAGGGCCATTAGATCTGGGAATGCAGGGAGGAGATCAACGGCTCACGATTGATCAGAGATCGCCAATCGGAGAGAGGAATAAAATGCGCCCGATAAAACTTGCGATGCGATATTGCACTGATCATTGGTCGGCTTAAGATCAACGACGGATATGGTTTGAGAACATGTATTGGCGGAAACCCCTTTATAATATATGAAAACCCAAAGTTTAATGAAAAACAAAGGTTTTATGTATCAGGTGGGTAATATATACCTGGGAAGGCTTGGCGCCCGTTTGCGGGGCCATTGGTTTATATGGAGTGCGATAGGCCCAGGGCTTATATATAAGGGCCAATTGGGATCAGAAGGTAAGGCTTTTTAATCTACCCATTTTGATTTTCTCCGTTGCGATTAGCGCTTTGGGACTTTAACTGTTGGTCCCAGGCGAAAGTTATATGGAGTAAAGCAGAGGGCGGGAGTTTATACAAATGGGGCTTACTCGCATCGAAACTTTGATGCAGGGCTTTTCAATCTACCCATTTATATTAAAAACATTGCTCCGACGGGTTTTAGACCAAAACTTAGGAAAAGTGGGTTTATTGAATTTACAAAGGGAAATATGCATCGGAGATGGGTTTTGAACAATGCTTAGCGCCGAATTCAGGCTATGTGGTTATATGAAATAATAATTAGATTAGGGGTTTATAAACAAAAGGGCTTAATCGCATCAGAGGTTTTAACATGGCAAATAGACTTGCACAATGAGATTTCTTTGATGCAATAAGTGCCAAAGGGTTTAGCGCTTGGTTCTAGCACCAAGGCATATGGAGGGGAAGTGGTTAGGACTTAGCCCAAAGGGGCTTAAGCCTATAATATAAAAATTGTATTTTTATGATTTTTTCAGAGTTTTCTGATGGATTTGGGGGTGTCGGCAGAGTTTAAAAATGAGTTTTAAACTTTGTAAAGAGGAATTTATGAAGGGGAACAGGGGAACAAATGGAAAATAGAAGAATTTCATAGGAAATGAAGGGGTAAAAAATGAGGTTAGATTTCAGTGGAGGAAAGGAAAAATGGTGTTTTGCAGCAGTCTTCTCTTCATAAAATCAGCAGAATTTCAGAGTTTAAAATGGAAACAGTAGTGAAGTTTTGAACAAAGGGCAGGATGTCTTCAAGAGTCTTCAAGAGATGACATTTTTTGCAATAAAACTTGTTCCTTGAAGGCTCCAAAAATGTTTTAGCCACCATTTGATATGACAAATTTTATGGGTGGCTAACAATAGTATTTCTTTTCTTCAAAGATAATGTTGTAGCTTTGTCATCAGTTTTACTTTAGCTTTAGTTCAAAAGCTTGATGTTTCTAAAAATTAGCTAGTCTCAATCCACTTAATGGATAAGAAATACAATGTATCTGGTCATATGGATCTCCTTTTCTAAAAAATTATTTAAGTCTACAAGAACTATTAAGAAAGGGTTCGACTGGTTAGGTTGGAAAGGAGAGAGCACTGTGCATATTGTAATTATTTTCTAAATTTTAATAAAATTGGTGGATCAAAAGTACTTGATTAAATATTTTCAGAGATTCATGTGATTCATATCTCTTATGTGTTTTTCCTATTTTGTGTGTATTATATTTCTTCCTATGATATTCAAATGAAAAACTTGTTTCAGAATTCATCTAGTTAATGGTGCTCTGTTGCAGTCTTTTAGATATTCCATGTGTTTTTCTACCATGATCATTTTAAGATTCATCCATTGTTTGATGCCTTGAGATAATTTATTTATTCTTCTCATGTATACAACTCTTAATTGGCATAAGGAATTGTTTCTATATTTCCTTTGAACAAATTTTCCCAATTCACCGAGCATCCACCATGTCATTGATCTCAATTTTTTATTAAATTCATGCCCAATGGATTTCTCTCTGCCCTGCCCCCACACCTATAAACTCTGATATTTTCCAAATATCTAGCCACTATTCTTCATTGAAGTCAATACTTAGTGACTGAGTTGAAAGAGAGAACCCTCTCTGGGATTGGAAAGGATAGTTTCCATATGCAAGTGGTTTGTGGTTACCTCCGGGATTTCTCTCCTCAACCTGGAGAAATTTATGGAGTGCTAAAATATTGGTGCTTTTTTCAGGGACCAAATGGTTTCATATCCCCCGAGAAATATCATCATAATTTATATATAATTGTTGATGGTGGAAAACAATAAAAGAACATATGAGGGCTGAACCATTCACTTGGCGACTCCATTCAAGTTTCAACTTGATCTAAAGACTCCAATGGAAGCAGGATCCAAGAATCAAGATGAGTTCTCAATATATAAGGTATGCTCCCATGAATCGAGATCACATTCAAGGTTTTTAAAATCACATGCTTCATGTAGATTGGAAACTTACTTTCCAAAGTTTAGAGATCATGTAGAAGATGATGTTGCTCTTCATTTGGTCAAATTTCGCATGCATGTATGTAGACTCAAGGTTCAATTTCAGGAGGATTTCCTAATGAAGATGTTCATGGTATCATTGGAAGGAAATGCACAATCTTGGTATGAAAGCTTTCCAAATGTTTGTGTGTATTATCTTAGAGATTTTCATGTTGTATTTTATGAGAGATACAAAGAATGTCATCCTTCCTTGTTGCTAGTCAAAGATTGTTGTACACATTTTGAAAAGCTTATTGAACATTTGGAAAGTTTTTATGAAGATGATTAGTTTATGGAAGATGAGGTTATAGAAGCCTTTCATGAGAACCCTTTTAACCAGGAAGAAGATGTAGAAGTTGGATGTTATGAAACTCAAGAAATTTTAAGCAAGTATTTATTTCTCCCATGGATGAAATTGAAACAAATATTCATTTCAATGATGCGCTTTCTCCTTAACATGTTGATGACACTTAACAACCTTTAGACATTTCAGAAGAACAAGATAGCTTCCAGCAAACAATAAGTTTTCCCGTGACTGAAAGTGAAGTAAATCATCTTTTTGATGCAGACAATTATGACTCATCCTCTAATTTTGTTGATAATTTGAAGCAATATAATAGAAATGAAGATGCTTGTTCTAGTTTCCCTTCATTCTCTTCCTTTTCTAACATTTTAATTCAGGAAGAAATTTGTGAAGATCAAAATTTTCAGTTTGCATGCATAGAAACTCTAGAGAGTCATGATTAATTCATTGATTTTAAAAATAATGTGCAACATGAAGAGACTTATGATGAAATTATTTATGAAACGACATGCATGAATATTTTAGACAGTGAAAATTTTCATGGTCATAACTACCCAGAATTGTAGGAAAATTATGAAAAGAGAAGGTTTCTTTAGACCCCGTGGATGTGAAATTTTTTTATTTTGATAATATGGGTGTCTCAAATGTAGATTTTCAAGAACACACATTTATTTTTGCTAATGAAAATGATAAGCTTGATGAACATATTGTTTTCTTCAATTCTGAAAATTATTTTTCATTGGACAATGTAGAACAGATAGCAGCTAAAAACGAAGGGAGTGCTTGTGTTTTTTCTGACTTTCAATATAGTGTAATGTTTCAGATTTTTGAGGATCCTTTTGTTGATTTGTTGTAGTCATCAGGGAAGATGAATTTTCTAGTATTTATGGATCACGAGCAGAGGTTCAGTGGAAAGTTTGAGTCACCATTTTCTATATTTTTTTTTATGCCCGGTGCAGCTGAATACAAGCATAACTTAGACAGTCATTTCTTGATTGGTTACACTGGAGGCATCATTACACATGATTATGCATGTACTTCTAGCAGGTGTGGACAACTCTCATTGGAGTTTGAAGCCCTAGGAGAAGGCCCTAAGACTTTGGTGATGTGTTGTCAAATTTTTAATTTCCTTTGAAGTTTTCATCTTTATAATCATTTAGTCAGTTTAGTTTTAGTATTTTTATGTTTGACTCCATTTCCAAATCGTCTGAATAGGCTACTAGTATATGGTTTTGTTATTGGCACCTCACTTGGAGGATGCCATCCCTATTGGAGCCAATGTTGGGGTCCTAGGGTTTAGAGATAAAAGGCCTTTGTCTCTTTCATTCATTTTGAGATTTGGTATACAAATTTAGCCTATTAAATGTTGTTGTCATCGTATAAAGAGTCACTATCCCACATCATTATAAGTTTTTCATAGAGGGTCCATAAAGATAAGACAAAGTTTGCGAAAGTCTAAAATTCATGAGAGGGTCATAAAGTCACAATTTCAAAATTGTACTCATGGAGGGAAAATGAGTCATTATGGAAGTGTAGAGGGGTCATGTCATGAGAGTTGGTCATCACAGGTCAGTTTTATGAAGTCATTTACATCATAAGAGTTAGTTTGAAGAGTCAGTTATTGGTTAAATGTGTCATGTCCTTTTCATTATTACAAAAAGTTCCCCTCTCATCACATCCTTTACATCATCAAGTGGTCCTTAATTTGGTGAAGTGTGGGAGTTTTATAGTTTTGAAAGCATAAAAAATGTGTAAAAAGGTTTATGTAGATGATAAATATGCTCCTCAGTTAGTTTTAAGCGGAAAATAATCAATTTCAAATCTGAAGTTCTGCGCAACTGCTACGCAAAAAACTTTGTTTTAGTAATAATGTTTAAACAATGTTTATAACCACATGGAGCCAAATTTCATGAAAATGAAAGAGGATTTTATCAATAATAGGCTAAAAAAATAACCTCCTTCATTTTGTGCACAGGTGTCATAGATCAGGAATTCTGAATGCTTATTTTAAGGATATGTTTCAGACTGTGTAAATTTCATGTTTTATTAATGCTTTTGTAGAACCGTTTCTTATGATTTGAGATAGAATTTGAATAAAACGAGAGAGGTTTATCTCAGGAAACTTTCATATACAAAATAATCCATAATTTTTGTAAAATATATCAAGATTTAGGATATATGAGTTATTATTTAAACCTTATTCTTCCATAAATTCAGTTCCTTGTGCTACGCAACCCTTCACTACTGCGCAAATAAAGCTTCATGATGTTTCTTCTTTTGTATCAATTTCAAATCTTGATGTTATGATGTTGAGGATAGGGAATAGAATTAATGGATAAGAGATCAATTTATTAGATATTATAGTATTTATTTTCGTCGAAGATAATGTTGTAGCTTTTTCATCAGGTTTACTTCAGCTTTAGTTCAAAATATTGATTTTTCTAAAACTCAGCTAGTCTTGATCCACTCAATGGATAAGAAATAGAATGTATCTGGTCATTTGGATCTCCTTTGCTAAAAAAATATTTAAGGCTACAAGAACTATTAAGACAAGGATCGGTTGGTCAGGTTGGAGAGGAAAGAGCATTGTGCATATTGTAATTATTTTTTGAATTTTAATGAAATTGGTAGATCAGAAGTACCTTGTTAAATCTCTTCAGAGATTCATGTGCTTCATCTCTCTTCTATGTGTTTCCTATTTTGTGTGTACTATATTTATTCCTATGATATTTAAATGAAAAACTTGTTTGAAAATTCATTTAGTTAATGGTGCTTTGTTGCAATCTTTTAGACATTCCATGTGTTTTTCTACCATAATCTTTTTAAGATTCATCCATTGTTTGATGCCTTGAGATGGTTATCTAATTTATTTATTCTTCTCACATATACGACTATTAATTTACATAAGGAAGTGTTTCTATCTTTCCTCTGAACAACTTTTCCCAATTCATTGAGCATCCACCATGTCATTGATCTCAATTTTTTATTAAATTCATGCCCAATGGATTTCTCTCTGCCCTGCCACCATGCCTATAAAATCTGTTATTTTCCAAAGATCTAGCCATTATTCTTCATTGACATCAATCTTTAGTCACTGAGTTGAAAGAGAGAGCACACCATGGGGTTGGAAGGGCTAGTTTCCAATTCTGCAAGTGGTTTTTGGTTACCTCTGGGATTTCTCTCCTCGGCCTAGAGAAATTCACAGAGTGCTAACAGACACAATACCACAGTAGTTGACCAAGGTCTCCCAATGTCGGGATGATACTGGAAGTGTTGGTGTTACAGTTTCTGAAGATGATCTTATCATCCTAGCATTTCTATGCCTTCCCAAGAGCTAGCACAACTACCAAGATTTGGTAAATGGGAGGGAGAAGCTACCAGAGTAGGAGAGATTGTGGTCAGAATTGGTGTAGGAAGATATTAGGCAGAACAACAGAGATGGAAACTCATCAAAGCATGATGATGAGGAGAACTGTGCCTTAGCTGGAAAGACAAAGTAAGGGAAAAGGAATAAGCCCCAATCCAAAGGAGATTCCAATCAGGAAGTCAAGAAGAAGGACTTTTCGAAGATTAAATGTTTTCAATGTCATGAGCTGGGACACTATGCCACGCATTAGGGTAATTTTGAGGTCTAAAATGGGCCTCGTAAGGAAATAATAAAATAATAACTAAACCATTAAAATAATATTTATGAATTTGCAATTCACTTTTTGCACCACAATCCATGTAACCATAGTTAAATTTAATTCAAAAGTTGTACCAAAATAAAATTAATAAAAAAACTGTATTGATGTGACTATAAATAAGAATGAGCTTTTCAAGAGAAAGTCATTATCATTGAACAACTAATGCATTTTTCCTTTGTACTTAAATAACTTAAAATAAAATATAAATATAAATTTATAAATTCTTAATTATATTAGATGTCATTAATTAAAATTTATATTATTTAAATTGTATAATAACATGTAATTAATATACTATATAAAATAAAATAATATAATATAATATAATTAATGTATAGGGATATGCATTGTTTCTTTCAAGAAATATGAAATGACAATAATATATTTTTATTCAAAAAGTGTGAAATGACATTTATTATGAGTACTTTACTTTGACTTTAAAAGTACTTAGAGCACTATCATGGTTAACTATGAGTTTTTATCCACCATTGAGAATGTGACAAGTAAGTACTTTTAACTCAAGCAATGCCACCTCAACCATTAGGGATGATGTCATCCCATAAAATGTGATTGGTTCTCATAAAGTGAATTTTGATTGTACATTTTCCTTAGGAGGCCCATTTTAGACCTCAAAATTCCCCTAATGAAGTGTCCACACAAGAAGGCCGAAAATAAGCCCTCAGGAGGAGAGACAGGTGAAGCTCTTGCTTCACAATTCGAATTGGATTTCACACATATTTCTTGCATGGTGAAATCGGTTATGGGTTTTGTGTGGTACATGGATAGTGGAGCCTCATTCCATATGACCAACAACAAATAATTCTTCAGTGACTTGGAGGAGAAGGACCTCGAGATCCACATTGAGATGGGAGATGATGGAAGGTATAGCACAACCAACATAGATATTGTTACTTTTTCGAGGGAGTCTAGTTCTCCTCTCACATTAAAATATGTCATGTATGTTCCTGGTTTTAAGAATAATTTAGTTTCAGTTGCTATGTTGGAAGACCGTGGTAATGATGTGATATTTAGAAAAGGAAAGGTTTTCCTTCGTCACATAACCACAGGTCAAGTGAAGAGAATCAGGGTTTGGATAAAGAACCTATAAAAATTGGATGTAGAAGCCTTTGTGCTGCTTTGAGAAGGAAAGGAAAGAAGGTGCAAAGTTGTGACATTGGTGAATTATGGCATACACTACTTGGCCATTTGCACCATGGTGCTTTGAATATCATGCAACATATTTATACAGGAATTCCCAAGGGTGCACTTGAGCATCATGATACATGCAAAGGGTTTACATTGGGGAAGTACACCAAATCCTCCTTTCATGATAAGGACAGTCAAGTGCAAGCGATCCTTGAAAGAGTTCACTCAGATGAGTCTAGACTGTTGTTCATGTTAAGGTCCAACTATTCAGTGATAAAATGTATTCTTTCATATTTACTTAGTAGTGGTCCTATGGTCAAAATTTTATGTTTCAAGTCAAATTTCAAATAAAATTTTGTTCATTTAGTATGTCTAGGTCTGAAATGCTACTCCCTGCACTCCTTAAATGGTCATTATCATCTAGGAGATCATGTCATCCATTTATCATTTAGGGTATGAGGTCATTCACCACACCATCTAGGTCAGAGTCTAGGTCTCATTTGTTTCGCCACCATAAGATTAAATTCATGTAATGAAAGAAGGCGAATAGAATTTCATTTTCACCATTCAGACCATTTCCATAGCGATGTAGAAAAGATAGGGAAATAAGTGAAGGTAATTTTTCTTTCATCAAATAAAGTGTGTTTCTTCATGAAAGTGTTTCAAAAAAGAGAAATTTCTTCAAAAAGGTTTGTGATTTCTCTAGAAGACAAAAAGTGATTTTATGATGTTATAAAAGGGAAAAAATAGACTTCTTCAACTCATTTTATCTTTTGGTGGTTGATAGAGATCCTCTCTTCTCACCATCATACTCCATAATTGCCAAGTGTTGAAGAAAAAACAAGAATTTTGTCCTTCTTTCGTTCTTCATTCTAAATCTTGTCCTAAACATGGATCCCTGTTGGGATTTGAAACATTGACCATTGTTTTTTCACACTGTGTATAATTCATATATTTCTTCAATAAAGAATTTTGTTCCAATTTCCTCGTGCTACGCTTCTGGAAGTGATGCACTGCACGTGAGGACTAGGCAAATCGTTTACTCATAACATGCAAACTAATTGAATCAATCACTTAAACATAGAAATTGCTGAAAGAAACCTTGACAGAGATATTTAACAATCAAAAGATATTGGGATAATCACAAAAAATCAAGAAAATGGATTTTAGAAAGTAGAATTCTTACTTTTTAAAAATTTTCCAGAAGTCTGCAGTTTCTAATGGAACAAGGTGTGGTACCGCACTTTATTCTACTAAAAATAGCAGAGTCTACTGCTCTGTTTTGAAACAAAAAGTTCAGAATGCTGAAAAGTATAGAAAAAATAAAAAATACAAATTTCTAGTCCATAATTCTATTGTGTTTTGTACCTAGCCCAGTTTCAAGCTAGTCAAAGTCGAAATCTCAAAAATCAAACTGAAAATAATGTTGCATAGGTGCTGCACTACGTTTCTGGAATGCGCTACGCTTTTGGTGTTCGAGCTCCAAATCGGTCACCCAAGTTTCAAAAAACTTGCACAAGGGTTCACTAATCTTCTAAACAGTAAGTGGAAACCATTCCTACCTCTCTCAAGTCAAATGAGTGGTTTCCTTCATTAGGTCATCCCCACTACGTTTTTGGTGTTTTTCATCTTTTTCTTGTTTTAGCTGATAAAAACCTACTCTAACCATTCAAAACCTTCATACAACATCCATACATCATACCTTAACACTCCCTATCACTCACAACCTTCATTTCCATCAATTTCATCAAAACCCTAATTTTCACTTCATTTTGGCAGAAAACTAGGAAATTCCTGTGTTTTAATATTTTGATGACCTACCTCATACCCATTTCCATAAATTTCACTTACATCATATTGCCAACTCATCACCCTACCTCCTAAATTTTTGGGGGATTTTTCCCTAACTTATTTCTACCCCATTTCCACCCTAAAGCTACCTTACCACCATCCCCTATTTTCTTAATTCTACACCTCCCCTACCCCTCTCATCCAGCTAGGGTTTCATCTTGTTGACAAACACCATGGAGGAAGAAAAGAAGATTCACAATGGAGGCCACCATTCTAGTTTTTAACCATCTACCTTGAAATAAATCAATCCCTCTCCTTTTTCCAAGAGATGTTTTGAAAACAATGGTTGTTTGAGGTTTTGTGATAGGATCAAGGAGGTGGGATGTCATGCTCAATTGAAAAGCCTTTTTGCCACTAGCTTCAAAAAATTCAAGACCATCATAGCAAGAATTGATTTTACCATATCAACATATGTCATTACTTTAGCAACAAGTATCTCGAACCATGGGAAAATATGGTTCAAAGGGATGAAATTAAAGCTTGAAAACTATAAAATGTTCCTGAAACCTCATTGTAAAGATGCTCCTCTGCATATCTTCCCTTTCAGGAATTTACTTGATAAATATGCCCCTTTGATGGAGTTAATCATGAAATATTTTACATGTGAAGGGAGATTTTCAAGGTTGCACCAGTATCATGTCAGGTTATTGATGCACTTCACTGCTACTCAACCACTAAATTTTCCCAATTATTTGTTCAGGAGTTTGGTCAAGATGACTAAAAAGGAATAGATCAAAGGTAAAGATCATCACCCTAATTTATTTCATAATGACTTGGTCAAGCTTATTGTTTTGCATCATCTTTCAACAATCAATATGTCTTCGAAAAATTTCATGGAGAAAGTTTCATCAACGCCTTCTACTAGCCCATCCATCTTCCATAGCACATCATCAACACCATCACATCAAAAAGAGGTTGGATCTTCAATTAGGCAAGAATAGATATCAAAGATCCCTAGGGTTGAGATCACTAAAACCTATGAGAAAGGAAAGAGGATGGTTTTTTCTACCAAGACCATCAAAGGAGTAATTGAACCTGATACCACAGCTGAAAAACGACCAACAATAGACCAACCACCTAGTCATGATAGTGAGCCACACATGCATGAGGATGAGTCACCATTGCATCAACATGAAAAGAAAGCACCCATGGAGGTTGACATGGAAGAGAAATTAAAGGACAAGAAAACTAAAGATATCATAAGAGAAAAGGATGCAGAGATAGAAGAGTTGAGGGCCAACCTCTCAAAGGCAAACTTCTTGATTACCTTCCTACAACAAAATAATATGCAGATGAGGTAAAAAAACTCCTCCAAAGAAAACCAAAAGAAAAACCTAAGGAAGATAAGGGTAAAACCAAATAATTGGTGGATGTTGAGAAGCTGTAAGACACTGAGGTTGAAGCAAAGCCTAGGAGGCCAAGAACAAGAGGGTTAACTAAGAAAAAACAACAAGAAAGTGAACCATCTCCACGATTAGCTTAGCTAACTTTTGTTGAGTTAATAACTGCCAAGATTGAACAAGATAAAGATATGTGGCTTGATAGGGTCAAAATTCATATTGAGAAGCTATTGAAGAAGTCAGAGAGAGATAACAATCTTGAAAGGCATATGGCAAGGCACTGTTTCACAAGAAATCAAATCGCCAAGGTGAGGGTGAAAAACTTGAGAAAGAAGCTAAAGGAAACCCCAATGAAGCTTAAGGAGAAGGAAAATTTGGATCTAATTTATGAGGCCTCCTTAGTTGTTTAGCCCTTCATCCCAGGACATCATAGAAAAAAAATTGGAGGTTTTTGAGAAATTTTTGCATTTTGGGGGATTTTTTCAAAATTCTGGAATTTTGGCTTTAACAGAAGCATCACGTAGCGAAGTGAAATTTTTTCTCAGAGCACCCAAATGGATAAAAATATACATGTATGTATGCATATTCAGTTATACATCACATATATGACATCAAATCAACATGTCATCCTCCTATTTTGAAGAAAAATGAAAAAAACGTCACCTTTTTCATGCTTCTGCCACCTTTTTTCACCTCTACACAGTGCTTCTGGAGTGAGGATGAGAGAGTCAATTTTTGAAGGAATTCAGATGGGTATTTTCTCATTTTTGAGGGTGCATTGGAAAGAAAACACACAGGGATACCTAGCCTAATTTCCATATTTTCAAATGGGCACTTAAAGTCAGTCAAAATAAGCTCCAAAGTAGGTGCGATGCTTCTGCTGGGAGGCATGACACTTCTGCTGGAGGCACAACACTTTTGTCATTGTATTCCCTTGGACAATTTTCAACTCGAAAAATTTCCAAAATTTGAGGTTTAGCTATCCCATGAGGTGTCTTTTGGGTGGAAGAGTTTTTTTTTCCTCTCTTTATGGAGGAATGATGTAATTAATCCAAGAGACATGAACTCCTAGTTATTAGCTAAATTTGAGGAAGTAGTTTCTAACTTCCCTAGATTCTAGGTAATTACTCATAAAAAACATTTATGATGTTTTTTGGATCATATTTCAACCCTATGAGGTGTCATGAGCTCTATTTTCTATAAGTAGTCCACCTCAAGTCATTTGAGAGGTTGGATAGTTGTTATTTGCAGTGGATCTATTGTATAAACTCTTTTTTTCAGTGAAATCAAATGATGTTGCAGCTATGCTCTTGAGATTCCAGTGGTATTCTTTTGAACATTGTTTCTTCTCCATTTCTTCATCACATTAAATGTTATGTTAGCTTTTTCATCACATGCATGCTTTTGTATGTTAATATTATGAGTCTACAAACACAAATCGTTGCCTTCTATGATCTCTTTTATAAGGTTTTCATGGATGTGTTTACTCTTCTACTGAATGAATTAATTTAAATGCTCATTTTGACTCCTCTTTCAAAACCCTATACACAATGACAAATGAAGTATGTTCACGAGTTTACCTACTTGGCCTCATCCTTGTTTTTGCAATTTAACCTTTGAAATCAGACCTAAATCCTAGACCTAGTTCCTTGACTAATATTTCCTATCCAACAAAAAATTCAAACAAACAAAACCCTAATATTTGGAGCATCATAAATAGCCTAAGATCATTATATATCCAGTCATCTCATTGGCTGCAAAGTGACATTGAGATATCCCTCTCTGGTTTTGGTAGGGCTAGCTACTTGACCTAAAGGTCGATTTGTGGTTACCTTCCTTCAGTTCCATTCTCACCCTTGGGAAGCAAGGGGAAGTGATAAAATTTTTCACGCAGAGCTCGGGGAGCGATTGAAAAACTTTCCTTGGGAATACTTCTTTTAGTTTATTGAAAATTAGACTTGTGGGTGACAAGTTTTGACATTCGAAGAAGGTTGAGTTCTTAAATTCGAGCCAAAGTGAAAACTCTCTAAGAAGCTGGTGCCTAAAAGACACACAAGGTCAAATCTAGACCCAAATACTTCACCTATTACTAAGACCCTGAGAGTATTTTAAGAAACAGAAAAAAAAAAGTCTCAAAAAATTGGAAAGGCTATTCCTCCACTTGTGAAATAAAACTCCTTGCTTACGAGGCTAATTTCTCCAGAAATTTCATCCTATAATCTAGTTTCTTTTGATTCAATGATGGGGAATTATTTTTCGGGAAAACAATGTGCCATTATAGCTCTCACAATATCTCCCCCCATGAGTAAAAGCATAATAAATTCCATTTTCTCTTGCTACTAGAATTGGTACTCCATCGGGTCTATGTCTGAATCCTTTCTCTCAGACTGTCTTTGACCCGCTCAATTTTGAGACTTACTTTCCATTTTCTGAATCTTCCTATTTCGAGCTTGAAAGATAAGTTTGGTCTAATTTTCATAAAATTCAAGGATTGGTCGATAAGTTTCAGGTAACTTCAAGAAAGGATTATTTTCAATACCAAAAATAATATTTTTCTTCACCACCTACTATTACACCTTCTCACTCAACTACATCATCATCTCTCACTTTCATTCCATCCTTACCTCTACAAGTTTTCACTCCATCAACACCTTCGTAACCCCTCCATTAGTCATGGCCATATTTTCTCTGTTGATCCTACCGACAAAACTCACTTGACTACCTCAGAACTATGGTCAAATATTGCCTCTTTTTGATGGATCATCAGAGGTTACTGCTCACCAACACATTGTCAAAGTAATTTATTTCATCAAAATTGAATAAATTGACAATGATGATGCCAAGATGTGCATCCTAGCACAGAGTTTATCATGAGAGGTAAAGAAATGGTTTCACTCCCTAACATCTAGTTCAATAGCTAATTCACAACAGTTGATCGACTTGTTTATGGCGAAATGGGAGGGGAAGAAGAATCCATTACAGATTCTAGCTGAATACAGAGCCTTGAAAATAAATCCTAATGAGTCCGTACAAGACTTCACATCTAGGTTCGACATAATTTATGATTCCATTCTTGAAAATATCAAGCCTCCTCCAGGACTTGCATTACTTTATTACCCTGATGGTTTCGATCATGACATGGCTTACCAGCTGAGAGAAAGAAACCCATCTACCCTTGAAGAAATGTAGAGAAATGATGTGAGCATTGAAGTGAATCAGATTATCAAAAAGTCAAAAATAAAAATAGATAAAAGGGTAACCATCAAGGAAGAAACATCTACTTCATCAGAAGGAAAACTCTACACCTTAATCAAAACAATGGACAAAATTACCATTGCAGATAGGCAAGTTGAACCCTCAATTATAAATCCCAATTTCAGGGGTCAAAATCAACAACCTCAACATAGAATCAGGCAAAGGGAACAGAGGGGTCAGGATCCACAAAGTAAGCAGAAAATTCACACTCCATTCTAGAAAAACTACATTGAAGGTCCTGATGAAGAAGAAGTATATATTTCAGGTGAAAATCATTTGTTTGACGAAAATTAGCAGCCTATTCTCCTCACTGAAGAATACCATTTTTCTACAAAAATGTATGTACCGAGCGACCAACAATATGTCTTGTCAAATGATGATATGTTATCAGTGTAGACAAAAGTTACCAGAGGTAATATCAAAAATCTCTTACTCAAGTACATAGGTAGTATGGTTTGAGGAAGAGGAATGTGTTTATCACCTCAAGTGAGAAAAAACATAATTCTCAAACAAAAGCTCATTTGAAAAAGAGACTGCTACTTCAAATTAGAGAAAATATAAAGGACCTGTTGTTCCTAATCATGCGAAAGGAAATGAAGCTTCTACCAGTGGTCAGAAGAAAGATAAAGAAGTTCAATATGGAGGACAGAGAAAGGAGAGTCCACACAAATATCATCTCGAGAAGAAAGATGCATCATCCAAAGAGGTAAAAAACATTATGCTCTATTTCACCTTCAAAATGAAATCTCAAAATTAAATGTCTCCATTCCTTTATTTGAAATAGTCAAGAATGACCAGTATAAGTTTCAAGTAGCCAAGTTGCTTAGGTTATATCATATGTCTGATATGGTCAATGTGAGTGATCATCACCCAAAACTTTTATTAGGTCTTGTTGTTGATGGTGAAATAGAAGATAGTGAAGTCCCTCCTTTTTATCTTAGCCTCAAAATCCATGATTTTATCCTTCATAATGCCATGCTTGATTCCAGAGCATCTCACAACCTTTTTCCTAAAGCCATAACGGAAAAACTATTTTTGGATATCACAAGGCCCTACCTGTTGAAATATTGAAAATTCCAGAATTAACAATGGAGAGAGTAAACTCCCCTCTTCAACACAGAGAAATTAAAATTTTTCACTCACAAGAGACAGAGTTTCAACTCAGAAAAAACGTCTATTTCATAAAAAAACTTTTTACAAATTATTCCTCACAAAGAGGGATTTACAAAGTAGTGACTACTTCAAACACAATTCACGCACAAGACTTCACTGTCTTATTTAAAACTCTCTCTGTCTCTCTGAAAAATACGCTGCTGTGTATTTTCAATTCACACTGATGTGTATAAGAACGACTCTGTTCTATGTAAAAAAAATTACTTAATAGCCTCACGGGCCTTTGCTTTATATATGCACCATGCATATATTAAAATTAAACATAAAAACATAAAACATCGGGTCCTTATTTTAAACAATCAAATGCGCCTTATAACAAAAGTTCCGATCACCGATTGGCAAACAGATGCGATGGGCATTGTTTTAAATCCACCCTATCACTAGAGAATTTGGCGGAAATTCAAACGGCCAATTCGTCGCTATTCCGACACATAGTCGTCGCAAGAGCGACAGTTCGGGGGCGGAAAAACCGTGGTTTGTCATGCCGTCGCCGTTCCGACGCAAGTAAAAAGTGTCGCACTATCGACACTTCTTCCGTCGTTCCGAACAAGCGTCACTCTTCCGACGTCTCACAAACCGTCGCGCCTCCGACGTTTGTAAACTGTCGCACTTCCAGTGAAATGTGGTTCGACGTTTGGAACGTCTCTCTTCCGACACTTATAAACTTTCGCAATTCCGACGTAGCATGGTCCGACGTTTTGGACGTTGCTCTTCCGACGCTTATAAACCGTCGCAGTTCCGACTAAACGTGGTCCGACATTTTTGCGTCGCTCTTCCGACGCTTGTAAACTGTCGCAATTCCGACTAAACGTGGTCCGACGTTTTAGACGTCACTCTTCCGACGTTTGGAACGTCGCTCTTCCGACATTTTCATACTGTCTCTCTTCCGACGTTTCTGGGTTGTCACAGTTCCGACGTCTACAAGGCGTCAGTAGACCGACGGAGGGTTCAATTTTAAAAAAAAAAATTAAAATTTTAAAAGACGAGAAACGCTGTTTTGAAGATATTATATGAAGTAAAACAGTCCATGAAATTGAAATAGCAGTATGTAGAATAATAAAGCAACAGAAAGAGTACCGACGTCCATTGTTCCAAATACAAATTAAAGTACCCAAAACCCTACAACAGTGAAGTAAAACAGTCCATGAAAGTGAAATAGTAGTATGTAGAATAGTAAAGCAACAGATAGAGTACCGACGTCCATTGTTCCAAATACAAATTAAAGTACCCAAGACCCTACAACAGTGAAGTAAAACAGTCCATGAAAGTGAAATAGCAGTATGTAGAATAGTAAAGCAACAGATAGAGTACCGACGTCCATTGTTCCAAATACAAATTAAAGTACCCAAGGCCCTACAACAGTGAAGTAAAACAGTCCATGAAAGTGAAGATATTATATGAAGTAAAACAGTCCATGAAAGTGAAATAGCAGTATGTAGAATAGTAAAGCAACAGATAGAGTACCGACGTCCATTGTTCCAAATACAACTTGATATAAAACCCATTAACGGTCCACATGGAGATTATCGACAATCTGAGAAAGCATCCAAATATGCCCGAGGCATCTATAAGAAAGTGAAATAGCAGTATGTAGAATAGTAAAGCAACAGATAGAGTACCGACGTCCATTGTTCCAAATACAAATTAAAGTACCCAAAATCATGCAACAGAGAAAAACGCTAATGATGTGAGGAGTGTGATATGTCCAAAATATAAAAAGACCATCAGACCATATCAATAAACCAGCAACATAGACCAGCATCGCTAGTTTTGAAGGCAGAGTGATAAACATTAATCATTTTTTTGTCACAAGAGAAAAAACGTTGTTTTGAATATATTATATGAAGTAAAACAGTCCATGAAGTCATTACATTTTCACATCTGAAGATTGGAACCCAAATATCCATCTAGAAAAGTGGAAGTCCCACCCCAGACAATGATAGAAAAATACCCCATGTCACATACGGGGACATGATATAAAATCCAGTAACGGTCCACATGGAGATTATCGACAATCTGAGAAAGCATTCAAATATGCCCGAGGCATCTATAAGAAAGTGAAATAGCAGTATGTAGAACAGTAAAGCAACAAATAGAGTACCGACGTCCATTGTTCCAAATACAAATTAAAGTACCCAAAATCCTTGAACAGATCAAGAAAAACGCTAATCATGTGAGAATTCAAAGTAAAGTTAATTTATTAACATTGCGAATAAAATTACACCGAAGTCAAAAACATTGCCTGGCCATACTCATGGCAAATTTGTCATCAAAAAATCAAAAAATTAAGAAGACTGCCCTCATACGGGGAAACCAGTCTTGAACGTTTAATTTACAGAATTCAAAAATATTACTTAAAGGTCCAGCACGGTAAAATAAACTAAAAGCAGCCCAACTAACTGGGCCTGCTAAGCAAGAAAAACAAATTAACCAAACTAATCCTCCGCTGGTTCCTCCACGATTCGGCACCATCCTTCGGAAGGTCCAGGATCGCTAGGTGCTACCTCCACATGCATGCCACGGCTCCCCTCCTGAAGGCCCGAATGCTGTCCGGCTTTTTCCGAGCTCAGACCCGCCGGACGGGTGCATTCTTCCTCCGTTTGGGCCTCCTCGCGGAAGACCACGGTGACTACAGCTGTGATTCGCGGGCGGTTGAGAGTGCAATCAAAGGAAAATTGCGCAGTGCGCGTCGTGGGAGAAGGTGAACTAGCGGTGGGGAAGCCAGGAGCAGGGGAATCCATACGGTGGCCAGATGCTACAAGCCGACCCCACCCACTCCTAGTATTTGGATATCGACCTAAGTAATAATCACTGGACTGGCCGGAAGTCATCTCTGTTGAGGTGCTGGAGGGAGCGCGCCGGGATTGACCTCTAGTGCTCCCCTTGCGGCAACGCATCCTATGACGCACGCGAGGCATGGGTGCAATCTCAGGCGCAGGCGCAGTGGGCACAAGAGACGAAGAAGCAGAATTCCAATTAACAGAGGAAGACAGACAGAGACAGAACTGAGAGAAATGGAAATATGCAGCAAAGTCTAGGCAGAAGTTCCGCTGGCCACTTCTCCTTATCGTCACAGTTACCAGACAGTGTAATCCAGCAACCGGCTTGTCTGAAAAACCATGGCTAAACGCCATTTTGTATGTCGACCCGTTTGCAATGAAATCAAAGGACGCCCGTCATAATGAATCTCTGATCATTAATAATGAGAACCGAAGGCCGGATCAAATTGGAGCGTGCGGAATCGCTCAGAGGAGTGGAGGTCCGATCTTGAACAGTGTTAAAAATTAATTAATGTAGATTTGATGTGAAAACTTAATTGAGCAGCGTTAAATGTTAATGCGAATGATATGAAATCGCCATATCCATGTCCCATCACCTTAAACGCCATCGAATGCACCCGCAGCCGGGAGCAGGGCAAGTTTTATTGAGGACACGTGGCAGAAATTGATTGGAGCGGATCTTTGTTTGGGCCGCTCGCGCAGTGGAAATCCGGACCCGTAAAATATCAGGGCGAATTTGATAAGAAATTCGCGTCACAAAATTGGCCGACGTCAGCAGGCTATTTTGGAACGCGAATTTGGTTTGAATTATGGTTTATCGCCGTTTGAAGTCCGGCGGGCTCGACTTTTCAACAATTTTCATATAAAATTTGTGTTGGTTGTCTTTGATAATACACATATTAAAATCTCGCTTAATAAAGAGACAAAGTTGTTGTGCTTTCGGAACCTGACCCGAGGATTGGACATGAGTTAACAAACAAAAGGATAGCGGAACCAGACATGCACCCGTGGTCAAGCCCTCTACCAAAACCACGAGCGGAATCACAAAAGCGGGTTGCCCATATCGCACCGCTTTTGTGGAGTAGGCAGTATTTCCTATTCGCGAGCGATTCCATAGGGAATGCGACACGTGGCGAAGTGACCCCCGGAAAACCACCGTTTAACCCGCGCCATCGCACGTTAAAGCACGACGTTGGAAGCCGAGCGAAATTGCCAAGAGTCGTTGATTTGGAGAAGGGCCATCGGACGGTGGTCGCACGTTGAACTTGCTCGGAGGTTAACTAAGGTGTGCGGAGGATAGCCAGGTACGATACGAGTGTTTGATTGGTTATTGATATATATAGGTGGGGCCGGAGTATAATGAAATTGTTTAATTAAACGATTAGCGGATAATTAGCATAAGTCTGGAGCGTGATTGTTGTAAGGCTGGGTGGTGAAATATAGAGCCGAAAGTTCATTACAAGTTATTTATTTTAAAAGAAACGTGGAGTATAAATATAAAGTGTTGAAAGTTAAACATTGGTTATAAGGCTTGGAGATAATATAAAGTCGGGAATATAAATTAAAGTCCAACCATTGTGGATAGTATTTATTTATCAAATTCTACGAATTTGATAAATAAACCAGAAGAAAGAAGAAGTCAATTAAGACTCAGGCTGGAGGAAAAGAACGGGGTACACCAAGGGAAAATGCTGACACAGCGATTGTAGACACACCAGCTCTCCTTGGGGGTCCAATTTCAGTTTTGTTGCGTCACACGATGATCTCTCTTCTCTAGCATTTACTTGTATTGAAGATCACTATTCTAGGAATAAGGAGTTATTTTCTCCAAAAATAACCCTAGCCAAACATTGACAATGCATCGAGGATATCTTTCTATGCTTCATAAGTACATATGTTCTACTTCTAAATCATGTCTTGGAAGTGGTTGTTTTGCTGGAAATTATTCACCAGTTGGTTTCATACCAAAGTCTTTTTCACATTTTCAGCATCCAATACATGAAAAAGATAATGGTTTAAAACAACATAAATATTTGAAATTTTGCAAGAATTGTCTGGCACACTTTGAATATAAATTTTGAAGTCAAGTGCATGATGTTGTATAGGATCAAGTGTCATTTTGAATACCAAATGTTTCACAAGAAACTTCTCAACATGCTACCCTGCAGTAAGGATTAAATGACAATATTGCATCAACTATTTCCATAATAAAAGTGCACCTCGGCCATAAGACTAAACAACTACAAATGTTGTAGATCTAACAAGACTACACAATCAAATGTATTCCACAAGGCCAATACTGTATGAAAAATGAAAAGGAGTTTGCAACCAAAAATACCTTAGGCAACTAATTCAATTAGATACACCAAACCATCAGCAAAAAGGAAAACCAGCCTACTCAAAAGGCAAGCGTTTACCTCCTTTGACAAAATTTTGAGTTCCGAAACAAGGGCCTTTATTGTCTTGTCGATGCCCCTAGTAATTTGAATGGGGTTTGCACCTGCTGCAACAACCTAAACAAAAAGGTTTCATTTCAAATTATTTTCCACAAATTTAAGATACAACCATTGTCGGTTTTGTATTTCCTAACAAGCTCATAAATTTTGACAAAAGAACCAAAATTTTTTAATACCTGATAGCAATTTTTTCACTCAAAAACTATCTTAGACTCAATAAGCCCAACCCAAAACTAAAAAACCAAACACCATAAGACCCTACAAAATGAATAGATGATCTTAATCCAGTACTATCGACAAAAATTTACCTTTACACCCTCACTTATTAAACCCTGTGCTGTTGAATTTTAACTTCAACTGCTGCAGCAGAAGGACGGATGCAGCAGCAACATTTTTTTTTGGAGGTTGCTTGCATGCCATCCAGAAATTTAATTCAGCATTTAAAATTCCTACAAGTTTTTTTTGTAGATGGCCGCAGCCATATTTCTGTACAGGATTGTATTTAAACACAACAACCAGCATTAACGCAATTCACCAACCAGAAATTAAACAAACAGAAATTTACCCGACAGTTTTGTAAATTCAAAGGAGGACACGTGGAGCATTAATATTGGATCGCATGAAATTGAAGGGAATCTGAAAACCTGAAAACCGGACCCGAATTTTTTATAGGGCACATTGGATTGAGAATTCGATTTAAAATTAGGCAGACGTCAGCATCCCATTTTGGAACGCGAATTTGGTTTGAAATTCAATCTATTCAGACTTTTGAAGTCCGACGGAAAGGGTTCTTTAATGTTTTGATAGTTTAATATATACATATGTTTTAAACATATGTTATATATATATCATATGCAAAATGAAAGGTAAGCCATAGAATTTAGTTTTAATTTTATTTTTTTAAAAAGAAGGTTTATTATAATATGTTTTATATGTTACGGCATATAAAAATAAAAAGGTCGAAAAAACTTGGTAGTTTTTTTTATAGACAGTACGTAAATTTTTTATTACACAGCAGTGTGTAAAAAGTGAAAGACTGAGTGTAACTTTTTAAGTGTGTATGCACTGCAATGCGAAAGGGAAAAACACAGCAGAGTGTTTTAGAGACAGAGTATGTTTGTTTTGAACAGACAGTGAGTTGGTTTTATGCACTACGTTTTGTAGCAGTCATAATTTTGTAATCCCTCTCAGTGAGGAAGTGGTGTAATAGTTTTTTTTTGAGTTATTGAAGGGAATAGAAGTTTGTTTTCAAAGTATTGAAACTCTGTCTCCTGTCAAAGAAATTTTTATTTTGTGTGTGTTAGAGGAAGGGAGATTTATGGGTGGTTCTTATGAATCAACCAACCATTCAGAACATGCTCATCAATCCAAACCATAAGTATTATGTGACAATATTCAAGCGGGCACTCAATCGGATTTCTGAAGCTATGTTAGAGAAACCCTAAACTCTCACTGAAAATAGGTGAAATGTGGCACCACTCAGAGATTGACATGTGCCAATTGGTACAAGTGGTAGACAATTGGCATGCTCGAACAACGAGGTGATGCAGGAATGACATGAGGGAGAAAATATCAGAAAAGCCCCAAATCTGGAGAACTAAAGCTCATCACCAACCTGAGATTGACAACTTTACATGATGTAACCTATGAAATCGTAAATGGAGAAATCATAGTAACAATAAAAGTAACCTATGTAACAATAAATTCGGATTCATCCTGGGAGTGGTAATGGGAGAAATCATAGTGAACAACAGGAAACATGCATAGTTGCTTACAATCAAATAGATGAAAAAACACATACAAAAAACCTAGATAATAATCTTGAACAAGCTTAATATTGAATTATGAACTGTAAAGGAACTTACAAAATGTGACATTACGAACCTGGTCAAGCGCACAAGCAAAAATATCTTGGACATGACCCTGGTTGACAAGTTGTATTGCTCATGATGCAAGAGGATTTGTACCTGCATTGCCAAGTCAATCAAAATCCATCATTATCTATACAATAAATACAAGTAATTGATGTAGTATATTTTACTCTAAGATGCATTCTTATGATAATGTTAGAACATATGTTGAAAATGTCAAAACATACCTGAATAAGCTCCTCTTCGTTTCAAGAACAATTTATTGGAGTCGCATGAACTTGGAACAAACCTCCCACGATCTGAAAGAGTAGCAACTAAGTCAACAGTGACTTTTTTGTTGCTACGCTGGATCGAGGGAGGTTTGCTCCAAGATTAAATCGCTCCAATAAATTATTCTCTACTAAACGGGGCCAACCACGTGAAGGTGAAAGCTCTTATGGCTCCTCCCCCCCCCCCTCACATCACTCTCAATTCCCCAATACCCAATCTATATTTCATTTTTTACTTTCATGAGCATAAAAAAAATATTCAATAACTAATAGAAAAACAATTCAACAAAAAGTACGCAAGGAAACATTGCAATTAATGCTTGACATAAAAATAGTATGATAAATGAGTTTTTTATATAACGCAAAAAACGTTCCAAGTATGGTAACGTTTGTCTTATAATAATACAATATTTTACATTGTCAAATTTTCTTTTTTCTTCTTCCTATTTTTAAAGCTCCTAATTACATCATCAATATCATCGTGCTCTGCTCCTGTTTCGTGCCTTTCAACCCGCACTGCTGACCTAGTTGCGTATTCACGATGTCTGGGCTCATCCAGTGACGGGGCATCGCCTACAAAAACAGATAATATTAAATTTTAATTCTCAGTTTTTAAATATCATTGAACTAGTTCGGTAATATTAATAAAAAAAATTGCAATGAGATTATTTACCTGGTGCACCAGTTGTCGCCGCTGACCTAGTTGCATTGTCACGATGTCTGGTCTCATCCAGTGACGGGGCATCGCCTCCAAAAACAGATAATATTAAATTTTAATTATCGGTTTTTAAATATCATTGAACTAGTTCGGTAATATTAATAAAAAAAATTGCAATGAGATTATTTACCTGGTGCACCAGTTGTCGCCGTTGGGACTGTTGCCCTGTCTTCCTCTCTGGTGGTAAGATCCTCAAGGGAAACATTCTCTGTCATTTAAACAAAAAAAGTTATAAGGACAACCATCAAGGTATCATTAGAAAAAATTATAAGTGGAAATTAATTACCGTCACGGCCCTCACTGATAGCAGCATTGTCGGCCTGGTCCCCACTACAATGATCGGGTTGCACGAGAGGATCATCTACATCTGGCTCTAAAACTGGGTTATTTACCTCGTCGGTAGTGTTGCTCCCCTGATTTAAACAAAGTTGTTAGACATTAAATTTATGGACGAAAACAAAAATATTGAAAGGTTAATGTTTTACCTTATCAGGCATTGTAGATCTTGGGACCTGCCCCAAGCTTCTGCGACGTTCAACTACGGCTTGATAGCCAAAACGGAAAGCAATATTTTTATCTTCCTCTGTAGTTATTGTTCCAAAGTCATCACCCTACATTATATATGATTGTGTATTTTTAATCATATCTGATAGGATTACAAAAACGTTGGAAGGCGATACAATTAATTATAAGATGTTTAGCTACTTAATTACAATTCTTGCAGATAATTTCAAGTAGCCACCCTGGCCGAGCTTGTGATGGCCCTTTTTCTCTATCCTAGCTTTGGTTGCCTTTGAGGTGTCAGGCAACCTAGCATCAAAAGATTGAAGTCAGATATGGCGTAGCACACTTTTATTTTAGACATAAAGAAAATTAAAGCTATTGAATTAAAGTTGTAATTTACCTTGCGGGTCCAGTTGGCATTTTTCCTTCTTTCTTTACCCTTTTCTCTTTTCCGTCATGGATGAGTGCTCTCCACTCACTCTCTGAAACTGCGAGAGGACGCTCATATCTAGGGTTAAATTGCAATTGTGTCCTATAGGTGTCCCTGGTATATTTCAAATATTTGCCGGCTACCTGAGCCACCGCTTTTCTGTCAAATGTGCCGACCCCGAAAAGGGCTTCTAGATAATCTAAAAGTTCTTTTTTCAGGTTGGAATTCTGGGAATTCCACCCTGTACGTATGGTTGGGCCAAAAATTACCAACGCATGGCTCTCCAGAATCCTGTAGAACTCATTGTTTCCTACACAGAATAAAACCAAAAAAAAAAAGAAAGATATTATCATTAATTTAAAAATAAAAATCATGATAAATATGTTTTAGATAAAGTACATGAAATAGTTAAAATATTAAAATTTACCTGGGAGTTGTACATGCTTTATAGGGACACCCTCATCGTTCACCAACAATGTGCCATTAATGGTCCCTGTGGAGCTGACACGTGTAGCTCCAGGAAACGCAATAATGTAGTTGGCCATATCAGCCTCATCATTGCCAACACGTTCAGCAGTTGGCTGGGTGTCAGCTTGGGCAGGGTGTGTTTCTTGGCTAGCACCTAAAGGAGTAGAAGGTGTAAGAGAGGGTTTTTGGGCAATATCTTGCCCTTGTGTCCCACTACCACCAACACCGGGTTCAGCAAATGCCAGAAAACACTACATACAAAAGAACTTTTTGTTAGTTTAGTCAATGTAAAAATTAAAAATCAAACTATCACAATTCATCTCATGCAGAACAAAAAAAATATCCTTTTGACTTTTTATTATTACCTGATATCTATTTAGCTGCCTCATAAGATGTTGTATCCTCTCTTATGTTTCAGGTGTTTGAGGCGCGTCTATCAAAGCATTAAATTCCGACCTTGCATCTCGTGCCTTTTTTTGCAACAAGAACACTGGAGATAGGGATGAAGAAGCTCTTCCTCAAAGAGGGAATCATCAGGCGTACCATGGCTAGGTGTCTGCATATTTGAACAAAATTAATATTATTTCAATTATGTAAATAACTAAAATACCTAAAGATAGAGCAATGTTGGCACTTTACATGTTCTTCCGCTGGCCTCTTTCCGCGATCATCCCGTCTCGGGGTTGTTCCTGCACTGCTCTGATCAGTCTGCCACATTGCAATAAAATTATAAATGTAAAAACTTGAAAGCAATATCTAACTTGAAAACACAAAATGAAAACTGAAATAATTTCTAATAAGACATCGGAAGATAGAGTTAGAGTTTCAAATATGCCTTGCATTGAATTCAGTCCTGGAAACATGTCATTGCACATTAAGGCACCCAAACATTCAATCCACAAATGATATATTTAAGTAGGCTTCTCCTATTATGGGAAAACACCATACCTATAATGCATTCACTTGCATGTATAAAGGGAAAGGAAAACATGTTTTCATACAATGGTGACAAAGGCATCTTGGGGAAAGGTATCTTCACTTTTTATTTATGTTGTTCACCCACACCACTCTCGTGTTTTCACTAATCTGTTTTGTCATTTTTGGATTCAAATTAAGTTAAGGCCTTAAGTATTTTTTGACCTTTCGGTGTAGTTTTTATAAGTGGCATGTATGGATTTTCCATTAATTCTGCACTTTTTCTCTTCATGCGCATGTTTCCCTGGAAATCAAATGCATGATTTAGTCCCATACATTTAACAAGTTGTTGGATCAACTCCATAAGAAATATCATGTTTCCTATTCAATCAAAATTTATCTCAGTTAGGGTAGGTAGGAAGGTTTTCCCTTTGTATTAATAGGGCACTTCTAGCTTGCATTTTTATTATATCTTTCAAAGTTAGTGTCGTTTCAATTAGGGCATGAATTTTTGCAACTTTCAAGGTGAGAATGAACAAAGACAAATTTTTGTGATGGATGACTGTATATGACTCCATGGCGAGAGGAAAAGGCACTAATCTACTTCTTCAAATATCTATAGTTCTCATTCACCTCATACGGAGATGGTCCCTGATTTTGAGCCAAATGTTGCAGCAAAAAGTTCCCCCCTCCATAATTTGATATTCAATGGAAATTTCTTAAATTGATGATGGGGCAAGATTATGGAACATTGGCACATACATATGTAATGGAATTCCAAGATCATGATATATGTTTGCATATGTTTATGGCAATGTTCCACCAAGTCCCCTGGAGGTGGGAACGAGGGGACGAGGGAGCGCGGGAGCGGCCTATGCAAAAGCTCCCTACCAATTTTCAGGAAACGTGGGGGGACGTCGGGGTCATAAAAATTATAAAATTTAATATTTAAAATGTAACTATATTTTTGCAAGGAATGTATATACGGTCATCATACACTTGCATCATGAAAGATAAATCATAAATGATAAAATTACAAATCGATGAATGATAAATCATATAATTGAAACAAATTTAAAAGTTAAAAGTTAAAACATACATCATACAATCATGCATGTAAGTTTGTAAGTTTGTAACTATATAATCATTAATGTAACTACTAAAAATGTACAATGAAAATAAAGTTTAAGATATCATATGACATATTATATCAAGATTCAAAATAGAATTTAAACTGAAGTTTACAACTCAAGTCTGAAACATAAAACTTAAACGCAAATAAGTTATGTCTGAAACATAAAACATAAAACATAAAACATAACATATGAATATCAAATGATATCATCATACTGATAAATGAGCATAAATGCTCAATTTAATGCCCCACTAGTCTCTGCATCCAACTTCTTCACGAATATATCAAGATCAACCATGTCACCATCTGAATCAGAATCACTTGGATTCTCAAATATGCTAAGTGGCACATCAACTTTTAACACGAAACCATAAACTAAAAGGGGCGGTGAGGGGACGTGAGGGCGCGTGAGGGAAACATCCCCTAGAAGTCCCCAAGACCCCGGAGCGCGAGGGGGCGAGGAATCTAGACCCCTAGGTGGGGGGGCGAGACCCCGTGTAACATTGGTTTATGGAGGTGGTGGAGCAAAAAAGAGCTCAAATAGAGCTGAAATTTTTCACATAAAAAGGACTGTGGGCTTGACTAATGGTTCCATTTAAAAAATGATATCTAGGCAGAGAATAAGTGTAGCATGCAAACATGCATTGAAAATCCATCTGAGTTTGCATTGTATTACTTATGATGGATTCAAATTTGGGTTTCAAAATGCCAGGTTATGGCATGATTTTGTCGAGAAACCCTTAGTTGGGTTCTCATGTTGGTTTAATTTATATTTTAAGTTTGTTTTGCAATCTTTGGGTGATAGTAACTCATGAACTAGGTTACCAATGTGTAACAATCATATTTCAAAAATAAAGTTGTGATTTTTTTATATTATTATTATTATCTATTAGCTACGAGTATTGACACCTAATGCCTGGAATTTTGACATCTTGATAGCATGGATAATTTCGAAAAATGTTTCTAGTAATGTTAACATAATAAATATCATTATGTGTCTTCACTTTTGTCACCATAATAGACCTGTGATATGGACTCATCACACAACTTCATATGCTATGTCCCAACAAGTTCAAACTGGTTGAACCTACCTCATAGTGTGGTTATTAAGGACAAGTTGCTTGATATATAACTCGATAGCATAGACCACGTTGCGGTTCTAAAAAGAATCCTCAAGTGTCAAAAAAACTTCACAATATGTTCTACTATAAAGCCTTTTGGGATACCTGAAATAATATATGTATCATTGATGACTTTTAAAGTATGACAAGATCCAGAGGGAAAGGAAATCAATGGAAGAGTGATCCACCAATGAGAACCAAGAATTTAGCATCAGATGAGTTAGAGTCTAGGAAATTGAAACCCTATAATTTTAATTAGTGATGAAGGACATCACATAGGTAATTATATTTTCATGTAGAATAATCTGTTAATTCAAATTTAAACAACATAATATGAAAGGCATACCATAAATTTTTCCACGTAAGTCCAAACAACCTATAAAAAGGGAAAACCTTCTTTTTCCATGGGAAATAATTTACCTTTCATTTTTCAAGATAATCTAAATCACAAAAAATATGAACTATACTGCACACATTCTTGGATAATGTGAAAGTGGAAAAGGAATACCCTACACAAGTGATGCACACATGTACATTTGAACACTAATATATTTTTGTAGTTGAAATGCAATGCTTGTTTTCATTTAAATGTAGGGTTTTTAAAACAGGGAGAAATAATGGCTGCCAAATTAATAAGCGTTTCTTTGGGAAAAATTTAAATCTTGTATTGGGTGATGAAGATAATAGAGGGTATTGAATCTTGATTCTTGACACCTAGAGAGAACCATACAACCTAACACAATCCAATAGAATTGACCAAAAAAACCCAAATAGAGTCAACCCTACTATAGGAGGAAGGGCCTGCAGTAAGAACTTACCATTTTGCAAGAGCTGAGAGCGAATGTTGTTCTGCAAGAGCTGAGGGCGAACGCTGAGGGCGAATGTTGTTTTGCAAGAGCTGAGGGCGAACGCTGAGGGCGAATGCTGAGGGCAAAGGCTGTGAACTTACCATTTTGCAAGAGCTGAGGGTGAATGTTGTTCTACAAGAGCTGAGGGCGAACGGCGAGCGAATGTTGCGGGGGCGGGGGTGAACGGGCGAATGCGCCGGGGGCGAAGAGGCCCCGGTCGCAAGAGCTGAGGGCGAATGCAGGGTGAATGCTGTTCTGCAAGAGCTGAGGGCGAATGCAAGGCGAATGTTGAGGGCGAATGCTGTTCTGCAAGAGCTCAGGGCGAATGCTGAGGGAAAATGTTGTTCTGCAAGAGCTGAGGGCGAATGCTGAGGGCGAATGCTATTCTACAAGAGCGGAGGGCGACTGCGCGCGTGATATCAGACGTTAATGTAGCACACATGTACATTTGAACACTGATAGATTTTTGTAGTTGAAATGCAATACTTGTTTTCATTTAAATGTAGGGTTTTTAAAGCAGGGAGAAATAACGGCTGCCAAATTAATAAGCGTTTCTTTGGGAAAAATTTAAATCTTGTATTGGGTGATGAAGATAATAGAGGGTATTTAATCTTGATTCTTGGCATCTAGAGAGAACCCTACAGCCTAACACAATCCAATGGAATTGACCAAAAAAACCCAAATAGAGTCAACCCTACTATAGGAGGAAGGGCCTGCAGTAAGAACTTACCATTTTGCAAGAGCTGAGGGCGAATGCTGTTTTGCAAGAGCTGAGGGCGAACGCTGAAGGCGAATGCTGAGGGAAAATGCTGTTCTGCAAGAGCTGAGCGCGAATGCTGAGGGCAAATGCTGTTCTGCAA
This sequence comes from Pinus albicaulis, assembly GCA_034641835.2. Taxonomy (NCBI): domain Eukaryota; kingdom Viridiplantae; phylum Streptophyta; class Pinopsida; order Pinales; family Pinaceae; genus Pinus; species Pinus albicaulis. Next base: position 1,148,560,404 of record CM076581.1, read on the forward strand.
GAGTAGAGGGCGAATGCGCGCGTGATATCAAACGTAGCTATTGCGATAAATACGAAACATTTTTATGTAGCGCGCATATAAGTTTCGAATTTTTATGTAGGGCCCATATAAGTTTGGTGTTTTTATGTAGCGCGAAAATAACTGTCGCTATACCGACGGCGGAAAAGGCGTCGCTATTAGGACATGCCTCCAAACGTCGCAATGGCGACACCTAGACATTGTGTCGCAGTTGCGACGTTTAGAGTCATCTCAATAGCGACGCTTTGGGCCATGGTGTCGCAATTGCGACGTCTTCCTTTAAATGTCGCAATTGCGACACTTGTTTAAGTGTCGGTATTGCGACACTTTTCTATAGACGTCGGTATAGCGACGGTTTCGGGCGGGATGGAAAAAATTTGGGAAAATTTTCGACATTTGGTCAAAAGAGTCGGAAACAGGTGTCGGAATTTCCGCCAAATGTAGTAGTGTATAAACAAATTGGGTCTGTGCCATTTAACAAAACACGAAACCATATCAAAATTGCGATTGCGATTGAACTGCAGATGTGATGTAACTTATACATTATACCGCATAAACTACGTCGGGTCTAGAACTTCAAACAAAATGCATGACCCGCCGACCTTCCGATTGCGATTGGAATCCGGACGCGATTCAACAGTTAAACTCCGATGTGGTACAGTCCGTCGGGTCCGGGCTTTAACACAAAACATGGTCCAAATGAAAATTGCGATCTCCGATGGAGCATCGGACGCAATTGACAAATAAACCCGCCATAATAAAAATAGATCGGGCCCGCCCTTTGGTTAATGCAATTGGGGCCACAAACAAAACATCCCCGATTCAATACTTGTGATCCAATGCTTGCGATCGTATTTTTGACTGCCGCATGGTCTTGTGGACCCACGGGCCTCGGCTGTAGTGGGAGGGCGATTATCATATAATACATGCGATTTGTATTATCGCATCGGCCAAAAACAAAAGGCCATTGTAATATATATGTTTGTTCGTTCCGCACGTGGAACTCACCACATCAACAAGACACTTGGATATAAAATTCTTTCACCGCCTCATCCATTTAAATCCGCCGATTTTAAATTGGTAAGGCTTTAAAGCCCGTTCCAATCTATAATCAAAGCTTTGCTTGCTGGCGAGACTTTGAGTCTTGGTATTTAACTTTGCTGTTAATGAAAAACGGCTACCGCCCTGTATAAAATATCAAGGGAATCAGATCCCATCTATTCTATACTGATCTTGTGAAGCTTTCCAATCCTTTTGCAATTTGGTTCAAGACAATAGACAACTACCTTTTCCTAGGCTTCAATGTGTCGCTGTTCATTTACTCTGAAATTACTGCTGATTGACTTCAGCAGTTGGAATTAATTTCCAACACTCCCCCTTAATTTCAACTGCTGGGTTTTTCTGCAGACCCAGGCATTTCATGAAATGTTCAAAGCTTTTCTGCGCAAGTGGCTTTGTGAGGATATCTGAAAATTGATCCTCTATTCTGCAATGCTGCAAAATTATCTCACCATTTTTAACCAATTCACATATGAAATGAAACTTGGTGTCAATGTGCTTTGTACTTTTATGAAAAACTGAATTTTTAGACAATGCAATAGTTGAGCTATTGTCACAAAAGATCACTGTCCCTTTTACCTATTCTTGGCATAAAATTCTCAACACTTTTCTCATCCAAACTGCTTGACACGCTGCTGCTGTAGCTGCCACATATTCCGCTTCTGCTGTAGATAACGCTACAATGGGCTGTTTCTTAGAAGCCCATGACATGGCCCCTGAACCCATGTGAAAAACATAACTGGAAGTACTCTTCCAATCATCAACACTTCCAGCCCAATCACTGTCAGTGTATCCAACTAAATCTAAACATTCTGAAGCAATATAAACAATACCAAATCTTTTAGTACCTTTAACATACCTCAAAATTCTTTTTGCTGCCTGCCAATGTGCATCCTTTGGATTTTCCATGAATCTGGAAATCAAACTAACAGCATGCATTATGTCGGGCCTAGTTGCAGTCAAATACATAAGGCTACCAACTATGCTCTTGTATAAACTAGAATCAAAATCCTTGCTACTGTCCTCTCTGCTGAGTTTTAATCCCATCACTGTGGGAGTGATTGTTGCTTTGCTTTCCTGCATGTTAAATCTTTCAAGCACCTCATTAACATACTTTGCTTGTGAGATAAAAATCCCATTTTCATCTTGTTCTACTTCTATTCCCAAGAAGTATCTCAACAAACCCATGTCAGTCATTTCAAATTATTCTTTCATGACTATTTTAAAATGTTCAATAAGGCAATCATCATTTCCTGTGAAAATAACATCATCAACATATAAGACTACAATCAATATTTTACCATCCTTTTCTTTGATGTAGAGGGTGGGTTCTCCCTCACATTTTTCAAAACCATTTTCTAGTAGATAGGAATTTATTCTACTGTACCACACTCTTGGCGCTTGCTTCAGCTCATAAAGAGCTTTCTTCAACTTGCACACTTTGTGCTCTTGGCCTTTCTTTTCATAGCTGAGAGGTTGTTCAATGTAAACCTCTTCCATTAACACTCCATTTAGGAATGCTGACTTCACGTCCATTTGGTAAACTTTCCACTTGTTTTGTGCTGCTATGGACAACACTGCTCTCACGGTTTCCATTCTGGCAACCGGTCCGAAAGTTTCCTCATAATCTATCCCATGCTTCTATTTATAACCTTTGACAACAAGTCTTGCTTTGTGTCTCTCTATTTTGCCTTCAACATTACTCTTGGTCTTGTAGACCCATTTAACTCCAATGACATCTTTACCTTTTGGGAGTTCAACCAAATCCCAAGTCTTGTTTCTTTCTATGGCATTTATTTCCTCATCCATAGCTTCTATCCATTTCTCATTCTTGATAGCTTCTTCGAAATGAACAGGATCATCAACATGACAATATAAAGCAAATAAAGAGTTGATACCTTCATTTTCTATATCTTTTTCATAAATATCTTTCAAACTTCTGAATTTCTTACCTCTTTCATTAGGTGTACTAATGCTTGAAGATGCACTTGAATTTCCTCCTTATGGTGTGCTTGGAGAAGCGCTGTCATTTCTCCTCAAGGGTGTACTATGTTGTTCTTGTGTTGGTGCTGCTATTTGGGGATGTATTTCATCCAACTCATCATTATTTTCATCATAAGATAAACAGTGTTTTACATTCACTGTTTTCTCTATGCCTCCATCCCAAGCTTCCTCTTCAATGAACTGAACATCTCTGCTAACAATAAAATTCTTGGTGGATGGGTTATACAACCTATAGGCCTTGAATTCCTCACTGTATCCAATGAAAATACATTTCTCCCCCTTGTTGTCCAACTTCTTCCTTAGCTGATCCGGAATGTGTGCATAAGCCACACATCCAAAAACCTTCATATGTGTGACACCTTGCTTTGTGCCACTCCATGCCTCTTCCGGCACTTTTTTCATAACAACTTTTGTAGGGCATCTATTCAAGATGTACGCTGCACAATGTACAGCTTCAGCCCAATAATCATTGGGCAAATTCTTTGCCTTTAACATACTCCTTGCCATGTCCATTATGGTTCTGTTCTTCCTTTCGGCTACTCCATTTTACTGCGGAGTATATCTAGTTGTAAACTCCTTATGAATACCATTTTCTCTAAAAAAACGTAGAAAATATTTAGAGATATACTCACCTCCTCTATCAGTCCTTAGGACTTTGATGTGCAGCCCACTCTGGTTTTCAACAAGTGCTTTGAATTTGAAAAAAATTTCGAACACTTCACTTTTGTTTTTTAAAAAGTAAACCCAAGTTTTTCTTGTAAAATCATCTAAAAATGTTAACACATAGTGGTTGCTAGCAAGCGATGGAGTTTGCATCAGTCCACACAAATCTGAGTGGAAAATTTCTAAGGGTGCTTTTGCCCTTATGCTTTTCCCGGAAGGAAAACTTTCTCTGTGTTGTTTCCGCAAGATACAACCTTCACAAAGGCTGTCCGGTTTCTCTATCAATGGTAAACCACTTACCATTCCTTTTCTGTTCAACAAATTAAGACCTCCAAAGTTGAGATGTCCAAATCTCAAGTGCCATAACCAATTATCATCTTTTGGTTCACTTTGGAAAATCTCTTGTGTCACTGCTGTAATCTTTTCTTCATTCTTCAAGTTTGCTCTCATTCTGAGAGGGAACATTATGTTCTTTGTCATCTTCACTTCAGCAATACACTGTTTTCTGGGTGGTTTGTCCATGATTGTACAAACATCATCTTCAAAGAAAACATTATACCCCTTATGGACAAGTTGTCCAATACTTAAGAGGTTACACTTCATTCCTAGAACATAATAAACATCTGCTATGGATTTCTTTGCTCCTTTCCTTTTTAAAACATTTACATTTCATTTTCCCATAACAGAAACTTTGCTATCAGTTCCTAATGTGACTTGTGACTGCACACTCTCATCTAACATAGAAAACATTGCTATGTTTCCTGTCATATGGTTACTACAACTGGAGTCTAGAAACCATAAATCCTCTTTTTTTTCTTCAGCCATATTACAAGCTAAAAACAAATTATTTTGGCTGATATTTTCCTTAGTAAAATTTGCACTAGTTCTACTTCCCATATCATTCTGCTTCTTTCTACATTCATTTTCATAATGACCACATTTTTTACAATAATGACATTAGACATTGGATTTATCATACCTTTGTCCTTGAGTATTTTGCTAACCACTCTGATGGCTGCTGCCTTGGCCGTGGCTTTGACTTTGACTGTTGCACCTTCCATGTGAATGTGAAGGGCTGTTCCTTCCACCTCTGTTTTGGCTTCTGCCTCTTCCTCTCTTGTTTCCTCTGCCTTGCCCTCTTCCTCTTCCGAAAGACATCTGGGACTTAAAGGCATGTTCAAGAGATGAGTTCTCACTCCTACCCAATCTTTGTTCATGAGTCATCAGTGATGCATGTAGTTCATCCATTGAAAACTTTGTGAGATCCTTAGTCTTCTCTATGGTGGTGACAATCACATCGAATCTTGAGGGTAAAATTATCAAGAGTTTTTCCACAATCCTCTTGTCTTCAAGAGTTTCTCCACGTGACCTTATTTGTGTGACCATTCCAATCACATGAGTGAAGAATAAGTCAATGTTATCTGACTCCTTCATACAGAATGTTTCAAAGTCTCTCCTCAACAACTGAAGTTTTGTTGTCTTCACTTTTTCCATACCTTGATAGGCTGTCTTGAGAGTTTCCCATGCTTCTTTGGATCTCTTGGCTGTTGCTATCCTTGGAAAAACACTCTCATGCATTGCTTGATACAAAAAGAAAAGAGCTTTGGAGTCTTTATTCTTATTGCTCTTCAACAGTTCTCTTCCTACCTGAGTTAACATTTGAAACTATTCTTCATCTGCTGGCTCTTCAAAGCCTTCCTCAACAAATTCCCATAAGTCTTGGGAGACAAATAAAGCTATCATAGTTATTGAACTGTAGTCATAATTTTTCCCATTAAACATTGGGAGATGGATATTTCCCATACCCATACAAGTGCTGGCTCCAGCCATTCTGCACTCTTAATTATGATTCAAAAAACACTTGACTGTGTATTTAAAAATTAACTGATTGTTCTGCAACAGTAACACAATAAATGTATAGCGAAATACCTTTGGATTCTATTGGCTGAGTCTTCACACTGCTGGAGAATCTGCTGCAATAAAGAAATCCTTTCCTTCAGCTTTTTTGACCCTCAAAGAGCCTGGACTAGCTTCGATACCATGTTGAAATATTGAAAATTCCAGAATTAACAATGGAGTAAACTCCCCTCTTCAACACAGAGAAATTAAAATTTTTCACTCACAAGAGACAGAGTTTCAACTCAGAAAAAACATCTATTTCATAAAAAAAACTTGTTACAAATTCTTCCTCACAAAGAGGGATTTACAAAGTAGTGACTGCTTCAAACACAGTTCATGCATAAGACTTCACTGTCTTATTTAAAACTCTCTCTGTCTCTCTAAAAAATACGTTGCTGTGTATTTTCAATTCGCACTGCTGTGTATAAGAACGACTTTGTTCTATGTAAAAAAAAATTACTTAATAGCCTTACGGGCCTTTGATTTATATATGCACGGTGCATATATTAAAATTAAACATAAAAACATAAAACATCGGGTCCGCATTTTAAACAATCAAATGCGCCTTATAACAAAAGTTCCGATCGCCGATTGGCAAATGGATGCGATGGGCATTGTTTTAAATCCACCCTATAAACAAATCGGGTCTGTGCCATTTAACAAAACACGCGACCATATCAAAATTGCGATTGAGATTGAACCATGGATGCGATGTAACTTATACATTATACCGCATAAACTACGTCGGGTCCGAAACTTCAAACAAAATGCATGACCTGCCGATCTTCCGATTGCAATTGGAATCCGAACACGATTCAACAATTAAACTCCGCTGTGGTAAAGTCCTTCGGGTCCGGGCTTTAACACAAAACACGGTCCAAATGAAAATTGCGATCTCTAATGGAGCATCAGACGCGATTGACAAATAAACCTGCCATAATAAAAATAGTTCGGGTCCGCCCTTTGGTTATTGCAATCGGGGGCACAAACAAAACATCCTCGATTCAATACTTGCGATCCAATGCTTCCGATCGTATTGTTGACTACCGCGTGGTCTTGTGGACCCACGGGCCTCAGCTATAGTGGGAGGGCGATTATCATATAATACATGCGATTTGTATTATCGCATCGGCCAAAAACAAAAGGCCGCTGTAATATATATGTTTGTTCGTTCCACATGCAGAAATCACCACATCAACAAGACACTTGGATATAAAAGTCTTTCACCGCCTCATCCATTTAACTCCACCGATTTTAAATTGGTAAGGCTTTAAAGCCTGTTCCAATCTGTAATCAAAGCTCTGCCTACTGGCGAGACTTTGAGTCTTGGCATTTAACTCTGCTGTTAATGAAAAACGGCTACCACCCTGTATAAAATATCAAGGGAATCAAATCCCATCTGTTCTGTACTGCTCTTGTGAAGCTTTCCAATCCTTTTGCAATTTGGTTCAAGACAGCAGGCAACCGCCTTTGCCTAGGCTTCAATGTGCAACTGTTCATTTACTCTGCAATTACTGCTGATTGACTTCAGCAGTTGGAATTAATTTCCAACACTACCATGACCTTTACCCTTTTGATTCAGGGAGGGTCAAATGTCTTAGCCCCATTAAATATCTAGTGGTGTCTTTAGAGAACATTCCAGCCAAGAATGTCCTCATGGATGTTGTTTTGGTTTATATCCCTCCTAGATATGGAATGATGCTCTCTCGGTCATGGGGATCAAAACTTAGAGGCACCTTGTAGCTCGACTTTTCCTATGCTACAACACTGGTCTTTGGGAAACTTAGAAAAATATACCGAGAAAGTGATATGAAATACATGATCGGTAGAAAATAAAAGAATAATAATCACCCCATACATGTTGTTCACACATATTTAAAGTCTTTTATCTTATTTAATGATGAATGTTCACATCTTTAGAAATTTTGATGGAAGAAAAAAGCAGAAAATTCAGAATTTTCAAATTATGTTTTAAAGATTTTAAGTACATAAAAGAAATAAATGATGCTAAGTGGTTTGGAACCAAGCGCATCACCCAAAAAGAGAAATGAAACAATGAAAGAAACAAAACCTATTGGTAAAATAGATATTTCTCAAGCAGCTAGTCAAGATCAATCATCCAAATCGCATCTTCTCGATGAAGAAAATGGTTTGTGGACCATAGATTTCGATGGAGCCTTAGGTAAGGAAGGAGCTGGGATTGGACTGTGGATTCACAGTCCTATCAATCAGTCACTTAAAATTCTTCCTAATGTTTCTACGTATTCTTACAAATTGGCATTTGATTCTTCAAACAGTGAACCAGAGTATGGGTCTTTGATAACCGATCTGAAAATTCTCAAGAAATTAGGTGCCAAGAAAATTGTTGTGTATGGAGAATCCAAATTGGTAATAAAGTAAGTTAAAGGGGAATACCAGGCCAATAATCATAGAATGTGAGCTTACCGAAATGCAGTGCTAGATATCCTCAAGACCTTCACTGAGTATACTTTGTCATTGATTCCAAGAGACAACAATGTTATTGTTGATTCTCTTGCCACTTCAGCTATCATCACTACAAGGAAAAGACCCTCTAGCAGATGTTTTTGAGGAACCACAAAGAAAAACACCCCATACATCCATTTCTAGTGAAGGTTACTAGAGGAGGTTGGCTGGCGGAGGGTTTTGCAGATTTTTTCCTATCGGTGCTCTTATTGTTAAAACTCACCCCGATGCTCTCAAAAAAAGAAAGCACCGGTGCAGACAAAATCATTAGCACACCAGAAACCGTGCACTCTGTACACACCCGCCCTATGCGTCATAATATAATAGAGCACCGGTGCCTCAAAACTCATCCGTGCCGGTGCATTATAAAACACAACGCCAACACCAAAACCACCTGGTGCGGTAGATAGAAACCACACTGGTGCATCATAAAAAACGCGCCAAAACACCAACCGACCAGTGTGTTTGTAGAAAATAGTACCGGTGTGCCTATAAACAATGCGCACCAGTAAAGGGTTAAATTAAAAAAATATTTATGACAAAATACTGGGATTTTTCAGTTTTCCAGTGCTCCTAAGCTATCAATTACTGGTGCACACGATACCATAGAACACACCGATGCGCACCGAACATTGGCACACAAGACAGCGTGCACGAAGTACACGCACCGCCGGGCGTCCAATTGCTGTAATGCACCGAGGCGTCAATACTCTTCCACGCCAGTGCATCATAAAACACCGCGCCAAAATAGAAACGAGCCATACGTTCTTCTCTAAGAGCACTGGTATGCCAAAAACCACATGCACTGGAATAGCGTCATATATAAAAAAAAAAATTAAGGCCAAAAAACTGGTGCTTTGCGACTATTACGCACTGGTTCTTTACCATTACGCCGCCCCGATGCATCTTCAAATTTTCGCGCCGAAACTAAAACATCCTAGTGCGCGGTTAGGGAAACGCCCCGACGTGTTATAAAATATGCACCCAAATTGATACCGCCCGGTGCGGTTTTATTTAACTGCACCAGTGCGCTTATAAAACCTCGCGCACCGAAACAGGGTTAATTAAAAAAAAATTACGGCCAAAAAATTTCATTATTCACTTTCCTCAATGCTCCAGAGCTCTCAAGCCCCGGTGCTATTTCCTTATTGCTAAGCCACCCTGACATCGGTGCTCTCATTACACCCATTGCACGCACTACTGCTCTGCATTGGCCACCAATCTCCAGCTTGCATTTTGAAAAATAGTGGGAAAATTTTATTTTCCAAATTTTATAGCAAATATGCCTCCTCGACTACGAAATGTATAGGTATTTTTCTAGTTTTTCTATACTTAAGCCTTTTAGCAGATTAGAAATTGAAATAAACTTAAAAATAACCATTAAAAAAAAAAAAATTTGTCGCGCAGTGTGCTCGAGTTGTTTGGCTCACACCGGATAGCGGTGCTACCTATAAAATTTACAAGTAGCACCGCTACCAGTGCTAACGGTAATTGCACCATTTCCGGGGCAGTGCCGGAAGGCGCCCCGAATAATTTATTAAAAATAAAAAATAAAAAAGGCGGTGTGCTCATTTATCCAGGCGCACCATTGACCCCGGTAATCACAGTGCAGTGCAATGACTTCATTTTCCGCCCCCATTTATGTTAGCACACTGCATTTTGCATTTCGAAAGGGTCAACAGTGCAGCTGGGTAAAAGACCGCACTGTCAACTATGTCATTGTCATGAAGTCAGTGCACTGACACAACTATACGCGCCGAGGCATATATTTTAGTTAGCGCACAGCTATTCTAAATTATAAACAGTCCACGGTGCTTGAAAAATATGCATCTGCACTGAATTCGGTGTGGTCTGTTTCATTAGGGGCCCCATGGATGGTGCACTAAAATATTAGGACACACCGGCACCGGTGTGTGACTATTTTTATGGAGCACCGACTTGTATGTTTTTTTTTTTCAAAAAAAATTATATGTGTATATTTATAAATACATTTCTTTTTTAATAATTTTTTTATATTTAATATGGCAATGATTCAGAGAGAACAGGAGAAACAACAACAACAACAAGCAGAACAATATGACATGATTTGCCAATGGGAGGCAAGAGAGAGGGAGAGAGATGGATGCCCTCGCCCTATTATTGCAGATAGCCAGGAGATCCTTATGCAGGTAGGCCTCCTCAAGTTCTATGAGGAGGCTATTTTCGGCCTAAAGGCCCATAGTGTGCTTTTGAGACATCTTATCGGTAGGTGGAATGCCCACTGACATGCTTTTCAAGTTGGTCCCGACCAGTGGTACACACCCACTGAGGAGGACATTTATTTTATTACAGGACTATCGAGGAGAGGGGTGGATTTTCACTCATTCCCAGACATGCCAGCTAGTTGTGTAGTAGGGAGTCAGTTAGTTTACTCCCAGAGATACATTGGAGCACATGTACTGTCTCCTTCAGAGTTTTAGGTACCTGGAGGTCAGTTACGTATAGGTGCTTTTGGTAGATAGGACGTGCAGTGCCTCTCTAATATCGCTTCGATCATCTCGCACAACACCAGTGACGGGCAACGCATTAGTTGCTCGCTTTTATATTACGTTGATTCTTTGGTACAACAACCACAACTTGTCAGGTGGTCTGCCATTTTTTTGCGACAGTTTTGTACGAACTTAGATTGATGTCGTTCTCATGCACAAGGGAGGGTCAAATTCCCTTTTGCTTCAAAGCTGTTTTGTTTATTTTTTGAGAGGTTTCCAGAGATGAGGCCTAGTTTTGTTCGACAGCCTCGTAGGTCGATGTTCGAGGCCCGAATGTGCATGTGGGGGCAGATGATGCCCAAGAGGGGAGACACTATGTTTCCAGTGAGGATATCACATGATTTGCTAGACTTACTAGCTAGTGTTGGCGGGCTGCATCCCTTCATTATGGTCCCATGTCCTTATGCTGGACTAGATTGGCGAGGGTGTCCCAACATCCTCTTCACTCCTGATGAGCAGCCAGATGATAGAGGTAATATTACTTTTTTATTTATATTTATTCTAGCATGTTCTTTAATTTTTTTTTATTAAATTGTGTAATGAAATTGTCTAATTATTGTTGTGTACTTGTATATATTTTGCAGACATTTGCTCTTTTGATGGAAATGAGATGCCAGATCCACCACATGATCTAGGTGTTGATCCAAATGATTACGATCAGGAGATGGCTGATGTGCCGGAGGATGTGGCTGGTGGCGCAGCAGAGAGACGTGTTGATCCTGAGCCTCATGGTGCACCGGTACCGCCTTTTGCTAGGTGTGGTTGACTTGAGACCAAATACCAGATGGAGTTGTGCAGCCAACTCTGTGGATTGATTTCAGATGCGGGCATCAGGCTCGCTCATTACAGAGAGATACATGGTGATGATAGAATATTATGGATGTGGAGAGGCATGCCGCATGAAATGTACAGACTGATGCGGCATGTCGTAGGAGCTACGACAACTGTTACACGATTAAGGAGGATTTTCCGTAGCTATAGGCGTAGTTGAGCTATGGCACGTGATGGACAGTCCGCCAACAGTGACTCAGATGCATCTCATGATCGTTCAATTCGCGGCGCGCCTGATGATCAGCATGAGGCTGCAGTGGCAGCATCTGATACTAGTCATCATGGAGATGAGGCTGGACCATCGGCCACGTCCAGTCAGCAGCCTGCAACATCCATCATGAGTACTAGTCACGATCATCATGAGCAGGCTGGACCATCGACCGCCTAGGCTGTAGTACTATTGACTGAGCAGGCCTCCACTACTATTGCGCCTCATATTGATCATGTTGTACTACCACTAGCGGATACATCCATCATTACTAGTGATCATCATGATCATGAGCAGGCTAGTCGACCATCGACTATCGAGGGTGCACCCAGCTTTACTGAGCTGACCGCATCCACTTGTATTTGTGTTATTGATGTTGTTATACTACCATCAGCACCTGATCCATGAAATTTATATTACAATTGTATATTTTTAACATTATTCAGCTATATATATATATATATATATAGTCTATGTATTTTATGTTCATGTTGCAGTTGTACTTAATTTTCATGTTGATGATTATCATGATGTGGCGCATATTGTTAGTCATGTTAGAGATGTTCATTTAATTTTTAGTTTGCAGATAGATGTGTATATGTGATAGGCGCATGAGTTATTTGACATTATATTGAGATGTATATTTGATGTTGTGTTGTGATGATGTTAATATATAATGTTAATTTGATGTTAATTGAATGTGTTTATTAGTCGAATATCATGTTTGTACAATGGTTATCATGATCGTGATGATGTTTATTAATTAATTTAATATTATTAAATGACCATGATATTCATTAAATATTATGTCGTGAATGTAATTGTAATTTAAATTTTAATTCTATGTAAAATTGTAAAATTGTATTTGTATTTGTACTAATTGTAATTTGAAGTGTAATTGTATGTAAAATATTTATTAATGTAAAATTGTAATTGTAATTATAATATTTAATTTATTCTAAAATGATTGTAATTGTATATATGAAAAATTGTAAAATTGTAATTGTAATTCTAATTGTATTTAAATTTCACAAATTGTAATTGTATTTGTAATTGTAATTTTAATTGAATTGTATTTAAAATATTTGTAAAATTGTAATTGTAATTGTAAATGTAATTCTATGTAAAATTGTAAACATAATTGTATTTGTAACTGTAATTTTAATTGTAATTGTAATTGTAAATGTAATTATATGTAAAAATGTAATTGTAATTTTAATTTTAATTCTAATTGTAATTTTAATTAATGTAATTGTATGTAAAATTTTAATTTGTAAAATTTTAATTCTATTAATGTGAAAATTTTAATTGTATTAATGTGAAATGATTTTATTAAAATATTTAAATTTGAAAATTTGAAAATAATTGTAAAATAACAAATCTAGAATAATACGAATTTTTGTAACAAAAAAATTAGAAAATAATGAAAATAAATTCATGTACTTTATAATTTTTATTATTTTATTATGATTACATATACAAAGCTTAGAAAATAATGAAAATAAATTCATGTAGTTTATAATTATCATTATTTTATTATGATCTTACATACAAAAAAAAAAAAAAAAAACTTTAAAAAAATCCGGTGCGCTTATCATCCTAACAGGGCCCAGTGCGTTGTATTAATACAATGCACTGGTGCGTCACATTTCCGTGCACTGGAAACGAATAAACACAAATAAAAAAAACGCAACTCTATTTTGTTTAAGTTAAAAAAAAGCAGCAATCTGAAAAATGGGCGGCAAAATATTTTCGAAAATCTAATTTGATAAAATAATTCTTTAAATACTAAACACTTTTCATTATTTCACTACTTTTGCTAAACATTTTCATTCAGATTTTTGCAGGAGATAGACCTGGAGTAAGAGAGCATGAGGGCACTGTGGATGGCGAAATACGTTCGAACAAAAGTATTCAGAAAATCTGAAACCAAAAGTCTGGTGATTCAAGCCTTTTATCATAGAATTTCAAACCATTTCGTGATTAAATTTATTCTTTTTTTTACTTTTTTTCTGCGGTTTTTTATATTTTCCTGCAATTTTATCCATTTTTACCCTAAACCCTTCATTTTTTTGTTTTTTTCCTTTCTTCTCCCTATTTTTGTTATTTCATAATTAGGGTTTTTCATTTTATATTGACGTCCAACCCACGGGACGAATTGCATAGTCAAATCCCAATCCATTCGGTCATTGCGTGATTTTTTAAAAAAATGGTTTTTTCTTTATCGGTGCGCCCTGCGTATGCCACCGCACCGGTGCTCTGTATTATTACAGCGCACCACACAAGTTCTGTGTCGTAAAAAATTGAAAACATTTTTTTAAATCCGTGTGCCAAATCTGAAATAGGGCACCGATGCTCTCTTTAACTAGGAAAGCACCGTATGGTGTATTACACCGTTTTTGTGGTGCGGATTTCATGAAAGGCGTACCGATGTCTCGAGATTTATTTTATACCTAAAAAATTGAGAATTTATTTATAAATATATTAATGAATGATATGCTACAGGTTTTAGATTGATAAAGAAATGATTGACAAGATATCAAGTAACAAAAATACTGTTAACCCATCAAGAAAAGCAACAAAGGCAAGTTCTTTGTAAATTATTCATAAAAAATATTATTTTTGAACTATATGTAACTTTAAATAATATGTATTGTTTACTGTGTATCATGTAGAGCCACAAAATGACGAATCTTGATATGATTAGTTCTGATCTACGACCAGAAGAGCGTAAAAGTTTAATGGACAAATTGCAAAAAGATTAATCAGGTGAATGAAACAATACTATCGATCCAATATGAGTTTCTTTTTTTAATTATCATTAATAATATACTTAAAATTATTAGATAACATGTGTCAAACAGTCTACTAATTCATATCTGTTTAATCTTCTATAGGGACCAACAACTCAGAAAAGGAATGTTGTTCTAAGAAAAGAAAAACATAGAACATGCAAATGAGAGTGAATTTCTCCTTGGCTCATTTGGAGTGGTGTTGGAAGTTAACGAAAGGGGGAAAAGATTTTACAAAAGTTTGAGGGATCTAGTGGAACGAATACAACAACGTGCTTCAAATGTAATATCTAATCATTGAATTTTTCGATAATTAGGTACAAGAAATAAACAATTTATCATTAAATATTAATTTTCAAGAATTTTCTTGCAGAAAAGAAAAGAAAATGGAACCCATTCAACACATAAAACAAAACGACAAGGAAGAAACTGGTTGATCTCTAAGTTTGTGAGTAATTGTTACTTCCTTATAACAACTTAATTAGATTTCATTTTTGTATTTTTTTAAGTTGTTTTAAAAAAATCATCATTGAATGTCTTCAAACAGGTGCCAACATACAAAGAAGAACCATCAAACGAATTGATTGAAATTGGGTTAAATATGGGTTGTGAGTATATGTTGCCATATCAGAATTTAATTGTGAAATTTGTAAGCATCTATCGATCTTGTTTTAATTAGCTCCATTTATAATTAATAGAACAAAAATATCTTTTATATTAAATATATGATTTGTTATGGAGTATAAAACTTGCAGGAAACAAAGTATGGAACTGCGCCAACATATGAAATTTTGAAAGATGGCATGGTACATGGTTTTGAAAGAATGTGTATAGTTTATGAGTCAATTGTTGCTATGGTACATCATTTTTCTTTTCGATTTACATTGCTGTATATTATTTAATATTGGAATTTTCATTATTCTCACCAATGTATATACACTCATTTCAGTTTATTTTTATGTTTGTAGATGGAAAGTGAAGAAGAAGAAAACAATCAATGCCATGAACACAAAATTCCTGAAAATAACCCAAGTCATGAAAGTAGCTCTAGCAAGTGACAACAATTCAAGCGAAGAATGATGATCACTATGTAATTTGGATATCAAAGCAAGGTGTTTTATTTTTTGAAATATGTCTATGAAATCAGACATTTTGTTTAATGTAATGGACATAGTGTCCCAATTGAAAGACAAAGGGATACGAATAATTGTCCCATTTTTTATGATAAATACTGTCTTATTCATATGTGTGTGTGTATATATATAATATGTTTTAATTTATTCTATTGTGTTCTCCATTGTCGCTATTGCGTTCTCCATTGTCGTTCTCAATTCCACTAATAAAAATTTAATTCATATGAATATTGTTATAAGATTATATATATGTGTCGACTTTTGATGAATAATGAATTTTAAAAAACCACAATAATTCTGATATGATATAAAAAATTAATCCAAACAACACATTCAAATGCATTAATAAAAATGTAATTAATATGAATATTTTTATAAGATGTGTTGACTTTTGATGAATAATGAATTTTAAAAAATCACAATAATTGGACTGTCAGAGGTGGATGTTTCTAAAAAAAACAAAATGAAAACCGGTGCATTTATGATTCTATGGGCATCGCACTAATACCGATTCCAGTTATAAATATCGGTGTGTTTGTGTGATACTACGCACCGAAGCGTTTATGTATCTATAAGCGCCAGTGCATTTGTAGATGCCATGTTCATCGCACGAATACCAATACCAATTATCTCGGTTCCTTTCTGTGATACGGAGCATCGATGCCTCATAAAGATACATGCACCGGTGTGCTTATACAACCTATGGGCACCGCTCAAATCCCAAGGCCAATTAGAACGGCCCTGTGCATTGTATCACCAACACCAGGCCCGGTGCTGTTGTTTTCCTTAACGGCTTGGTGCATTCTCCTTTGACCGCCCCGGTGTGCTGTCTACCGATACGCACCAGTGCGTTAAAACCTAATAAGAGAACTGATGAAAAGACATTCGTAATAACCTTCGACCACCCATTTTTTTTTATTTGTGTTTAATTTCTGTTAAAAGCTCTGCCAAAACCTCCGTTACCATAAACGGATGTGGTAGCATATGTTTTTTTAACAATTTTGGCGAATTTTATAACACTAAAAACCTCCTTTATAACCTCCGCTAGAGGGTCTTTTCCTTGTAGTGCATGTTCAAAATTCTACTTTATGCCAACAAGAAGTATGAAATTAATGTCAAACATTGGCCTCCTGTCCCAGATAATGTTTAGTATTGGCAATTTTTCCAAGATGACAAGAAAATCAAAAACTTATCACAGACGGAAGAAGATTTTGCGAGTTCACAAATAGATGATCAGTTTTATGAAGATGACCAAGAGATGCAAGAAGCAGAAATGAAAGTAATTCAGTTGAAAGATAACTCTATTCCAAGAGGTCTTGTGCCTTTGGAGGATAATTTTTACCAAGATGATGTTGCACAGAAACTGACAATGATGCCAACATGAAGTAGGAGTAGAAGACCTCAATCTTGGCACTCTTGAAAAGCCCAAGATGGTCAAGATTTCAAAATACTTGAGCTCTTAAATGAAAGGTAAATATGAATCACTCATGTATCAGTTTGATGATGTTTTTGAATGGGAGTCTTCTGATCTGATAGTGTATGATAAGAGCATAATTCAACACACCATTCCTTTAAAGCCTGATCAGAAACCTTTTTTCCAGAAACTAAGGAGAATGAATCCCAAGTTGCGTCCCTCCATTCAAAAAGAGGTAAAAAAGTTGCACACTTCTAGTATTATTGTTCCTCTTCATTTTTCAAATTAGATGTCGAACTTAGTGCTAGTAAGAGAGAAGACCGATGCGATTCACTTGTGTATATATTTTAGAAATATGAATAAAGTAGTGTTGAAAGACAACTACCCACTTCCAAAGATGGATCATATTCTGTAAAGTGTGGTTGATTCTTCTAAACTTTCATTATTGGTTTGATATTCTAGGTACAATCAAATTTTCGTCCATCCAGATGAGCAGGATAAGACAACCTTTACAACACCATGGGATACTTTTATGTATGCTAAAATGCCCTTTGGATTGAAGAATGCAGGAGAAAATTTTCAGTGAGAGATGGATATCACCTTTTCCCATGAAAAGGATTCATTTTTGGTCATTTATCTCGATGACATTATAGTTTTTTCCAAGACAGATGAAGAGAACTTATAACATTTGAAGGTAGTTTTTAAGAAATGTAGAAAAATTTGGCATATCACTGAATCCAAAGAAGACCTTGTTTGCTATGGAAGAAGGGAAATTTATTGGTCATATCATATCTAAAGACGAAATCTGAATAGATCCTTCAAGGATTGAGGCAATTCAAAATTTGGACTATCCTAGAAGAAATAAAGAAATCCAATCATTCAATGGTAAAATAATTTTCTTGAGAAGGTTTATTCCTAACCTTGTTGAGCATATAAGAGAAATCACTAACATGTTGAAGAAAGATGACGAGGTGAATTTGTTTGATGAGGCAAAGAAATCATTCAATCAAGTTAAGTTTTCCTTATTTCATGCTCCTACACTCATCAACCCTGATTATACACTTGATTTCATCATATTTTCCTTTTCTCGGTGAGCATACTCTCTCTGTTGTCCTCATGCAAAAGAAATATCATAAAACAGAGCAACCCATCTTCTTCTTCAGTAGAAACATAAGAGACACAACCTTGAAATACAATATCATTGAGAAACAGGCCTTGGTTCTATTCAAAGCATTGAAGGATTTCCAGGTGTATTTTTTCACTCTCATGTTCTTGCATATGTCCCAAACGATGTTGTCAAAGATGTGCTCACATAAAATGATCCTGAAGGTCAACCTAGAAAATGGATAGCTACCATGTTGGAGTATGACTTGGAAATCAGACCTACAAAGCTTATCAAAGGAAAAGGCTTCGCTGAGCTCATGCCAGACTCACACTTTCATGCTTTGGACATCAATTTTATTTCTGCATCATCGGAGGAGCAAGAGGTTGATCCATTACTTCAAGTATCTGAATTTTTTTCTTCATCGCCATGGTATGCTGATATTATTCATGTGTAGCAACATTTGGATCCTCCTCCTCCCTTTACCAACAATAAAGGTATATCTATGAAGTTGAAGGCTCTTAATTATTTCATTCTTAACAATGTTTTGTATTGGAAAGATCCGTGTGGAATTTTGTTGAATTGTTCGGTAGAACGAGAAGTGGATAAGGTGATGAAATACTTTCATAAAGGTGATTGTGGTGGTCATCTTTTATAGAATACTACAACAAACAATATATTGAGAGCTAGATTTTATTGGCCCAACTTGTTTTCCAATGTTTATAAGACTGCCACAAGCTGTCATGAGTGTCAAATATTTCAGGGAAAAAGAAAACTCTTACCACTTCCCTTGAAAGCAATTGTAGTTCAAGCACCCTTCCAGCAATGGGGTCTTTATTTCACTGGCAAGATCCATCCTCCATCATTAGCTTAGCATAAGTGGATACTCACCAGCACCGATTACTTCACAAAGTGGATTGAAGCCATCCCCACGAGGAAAGCTACAAACACTATCATTATCGGTTTTTGGAGACCAATATCTTGTCTCGTTTTGGTTGCCCACAGAAAATTATCACTGGAAATGAAGCTGCCTTCAAGTCCAAAAATATGATTTACTTTTGTGATAAATATCACATAAGGCTTTTTGCAACATACTATCCTTAAGGCAACGAGTTGGCTGAATCGTCAAACAAATCATTGGTGAAAATAATCAAGAAATTTCTCCAAGTGAACAAAATAAATTGGCATAAGAAGCTCATAAATTCTCTATGGGCAGACAAATTTAGCACAAAGAGATCAATCAACATGTCAGGTTTTCAATTAGTGTATGATGTTGACATAGTGTTTCCCACTTCTCTAGAAGTTTCGGTGATGAAAATTCTACAAGTGATCGACAATGAACCAAATGATATTCAACGAAGAATGAATCAAATGATTCATTTGTAGCATTCAATAGAAGAAGTTTTCAATCACACTTCAAAACTTTAGGAGAAAATCAAGAAGATCTATGATAAGAAGACCAAAGTTGGTGATTTCAAGTTAGGAGATGTTGTTCTGCGATGGGATGCCCGAAATGAAGACAAAGGGAAGCATGCTAAGTTTTATAACATGTGGAAAGTTCCATACAAGATTACAAAATTCAAGGATAATAAATAATTTTTGTTAGAGGATCTTAATGGTCAATAAATTCTGGGAGGACTAATGAATGGTAGGTTCCTCAAACATTATCTTACATAATCTTGCATAAAATGGTTCACTTTCATTGTAAATATCAATTTTATTTGTTGTCGAAGAATAAGGAATCTGTTGTAGAAGTTTGAAGCCCGAGGAGAAGGCCATGAGGCTTCTATGATCAAATGATGTTTTTCTTTTAAAGGTTCAAGCAATCACGTCAGTTTTAGAGTCAAAGCAATTTATGTTTTAGTTAATCATTTGAATCAGTTTGTCAAAAAAAAATTTCAATTTCTAGTTTTGACTCCATTGCCCAATGGATGAGGCTACTTGATCTAAGGTGTTCTTGACACCTCCTAAAGGAGCTTCCATCCCCAACTAGAGCCAATGTTAGTGTCAAAATGTTCAGTGACTAGATGTACTCTTTCAAATTTGCTTACTAGTGGCCCTATGGTCAAAATTTTTATGTTTCAAGTAAGTTTTCAAATAAAATTTTGTTCACTAAAAATGTCTAGGTCTGAAATGCTACTCCCTACATTCCATTCATGGTCATTATCATCTTAGAGGCCATGTCATCAATTTATCATTTAGGGTCTGAGGTCATTCACCACACCTTCATCTAGGTTAGAGTCTAGGTCTCATTTGTTTCGCCACCCTAAGAGTCAATTTATGTCATGAAAGAAGGTGACTAGAATTTCATTTTCACCATACAAGCCATTTGCATAGGGATGTAGCAAAGATAAGGAAATAAGTGAAGGTAATTAGCATTTCATCAAATAAAGTGTGTTTCTTCATGAAAGTGTTTCAAAAAAGAGAAATTTCTTCAAAAAGGTTTGTGATTTCACTAGAAGACAAAAAGTGATTTTATGATGTTATAAAAGGGAAAAATGCTCTAAAAGTGAATGCTAGTTAATGATGTGCTAGTTTCATTTCAGATATAAATTTTTCTTTGCTTTGTTCTACTTATCCTTCATGAGTTTGTTTATGAGCATGTGATTGCAAAATAATGTACTTAGTGAAATTATGATTTTGTCATAATCTTAAAAAGAATAATTTTAAATGACAGAACACAAGCAATAGTAAAAACAAAAAACACATATAACATATCTTAACACAGAAAATTTTGATAAAGGAGTTCACCCCTCCTCGGCTACATCTCCTTGGTCCAACTTCATAGTGTGACCTTTGTATTAGCTTCAAGTGTGCTCAAATTTCTGTTACAAGCTTCAGAATCTCTTGGACCCTATTTCAATGAGTTTAAAACATCACAGTCTTCCAAAAATGAGTATTTTTTTGTTGAATTTGGACTCTGGATGCTCTGCCAATGACCCCAACACCTGGTGGCCATGGCCTTAATAAATCTTCAAATGCACAAAAACACTTTTAGATGACCTTTTCTGCCTTTATAACGTACTTCATTGAGTTCCTAGCATGCCAATTAGTCTACAAAGACTCTTTTTGAGCTCATTGGTTGAAAATTGAGTGAGTTATGGCCAAAACCAACTTTGCCCCAATTTCTCCTCCAAAACTAGAGAATCTGCCAATTAATTTTCTAAAATTGGCATTCCGGCCAAGTTTGGCTCTGCCTCTGAATTTTCCACTAGTCTAAGCGCCAGATTAATTAGCGCTAATCCTGGATTGCGGGCATATAAGCATGTGTTTATTGATAAGTGTGGTTTATGCACTAATTGCATTTTATCGACTCTAATCCACATTTTAAATTAATTAAACATAATTAGAAAATTACGCTAAATTAATTTGATTGGCACCTGGTTCTGAGTCATGGCCACATGGGGAGGGGGCTGGCCCCTTCTAACCCCCAAACAGTCGGCGGTTAAAGTTTAAGTACAGGCATAAGACTATAGGGGTAAGAACTACCCTGGAGTAGAGACAGTATGGTGCACGGTTTCTAGCGAGAGGTCAGGGGTTCAAGCCACCGCTCCACCATAAAGTTTTACATGGATTTTCAATAGATCCTCCGCCAGGTTTTTCAACTTGCCTCCAGACTTAGCCTTCCACCAGGTTTTTCGAATTGCCTCTAGACTTAGCCTTCTGCCAGGTTTAGTTAGTGAACCTACCATATATAGTTGAACTCTGCCATGGTTGATAACTTTAATATATATATTGTTACACAGTAATTTTTCACCATCCTTGCAATCCTCATCCCACACATTGGAGGGCCTATTCTGTGACCTATGAGCAGTGACATGACCTGAAACAACTTTCATGGCATCCCCCTTGACAAGGAAAATCATTCCCCTGAAGACAATTTCCTGTGAAAAGCCCTAAAACATAGACCTTTTGGCCTTGGCGCAACTAGCCAGTTCAGCCCTCGTGCCAATGGGGGAAATCAACCAAAGAGGGGGCGCCAAATGGCACTCTGTCCCAGTGTATCACTCATGCCAGGCTTAATAAGGATTGTTTTTTTAAAAATAAATGGCAAAAGTTTGATTCCAACCAACTCTTGAACGAGTCTCTAAAATGGGTTGGGAGGTTTGGCTTCGGATCTCCATGTAGGGGAAGTGGTTTTCCACCTATCATGGAAGATTCCTTGAGGATAGGGCCAATCCCACCATTGTAGGGATCCCAAATCCCCTTCCACCATCTATATAAGCTTGTCATTTTCCCTTTGCAAGCTAGCCTGAATAGAGCTGAATCAATAGTAAGGAGATTATCTTTAGACAGCCGAAGAGAGAGAGACTTGTCCCATTCCCGACGAGCATTACCGAGACGTACTCCACTGTCAACCTACCAAAGGAAGATCCAGCGTCAGAGCTCAGGTTTTATCTTTCTTTGTTCTGATTAATAATAAACGACTTCGATTATGGTTCCACTCAGATGTTCATGTTTTATGTTATGAGTTGTATCTTCTCTGACTGATACATAGTTCCATGTATTAGGTTTTACGCTTGTGTGTTTGTTGTTTCTTCATGTACGTGCAAGTGTTCGAATGTGCTAGGCGGGAGAATTGTGATCTCCCATAACGAAGGACAAAAGCACCATCTTCTCTGCAGGCAATAGCAGCGTAGGACTTAAGGTAGGCCTCTTGTCGCATCTTGGTCTTTTGCAATTAGGAACTTGCGTCTTAGCATGACTCGGTTGTTGCTAGGCCTTATCTAGGCTAGTAGGGAACGCCTCTGTCCGCGGAGGGGATTTACCTCTCCAACAAACTGGCGACTCCACTGGGGAAACATTGATTGGAGTTTTTCTTATCTTTTCGGTTGATTTTGGTCTTTTCTTGCTTGATCAGCGCTTTTGGTTCACTCTTTTCTAGTGTTAAACTTTTGTTTAGCCTCACCATCCCTGATTTGCTCCTTGCTTGCTCTTTTCATCTTTTGCATTAGTAAACTCGACTGGCGCAGTTTTTGCCCTGACAGTCGTGCTTGCTGGCGCATGTTGCCAGTTTATCCCCCGCGCCAATCCTATTCTGGTGCTAGTTGCAGCCTGACAGTCGCGCCAATCCTGTGAGGTGCTAGGGTTTGCTTCTTTCTGAGCTTTCTGAGCTTGATTTGTGGTTTTGGTGTCATTTTTTTCGACTGCTTCAGTGTTCTGGAGCCTTGTTTGACTGAGTGTGACCTTCATCCTCTAGTTGTTTGCCCTCTACTATCGATTTTACATTCTATCACTAGGGCATCTAGGTGCTATAGTGTGTCGAGCCTCCCGTGGGAGTTTTTGTTCCTCGTTTGATCAGTGATCTTGCTCGTCTTTGCTCTTTTTCTATCACTTCTCAAATTCTTATTTTCATTGGTTTTCATCTTGTTTAGTGCACTTTTCTCTTAAACATTGAAAATGTAAAAAAAAAAATCTCTTTTTATTTTGATTAGTTAATGTAAATTAAATATTTTTTGTGTTATTAGTGATTTATAACTCTGAAAGAAAATCTTTTAGTTTTCGTTAGCATGCATTAGAGACACTAGTGGTTGTTTTGTGATCATTTTTTTATTGTGTGAAAGCTCTCAACCTTCCTGTAGTTAGCTGTTCACCGAACGAAATGATACATTGTGGCATGTAGTGTGAATTTAGAGGATTTTGAGACATAACATTCCATAGGGCCTGGAAATTGAAATATAATTGAAGATCAACACTAAAATTTATTCAATTTACCTTAAGGCAACATTGAATCATTAACAAAATATTTAGAGGTCTAGGCTAGTGACGTGTTCCGGTGTCGTTAAACCTAGTAGTTGTCATTCGCCTCTTGGCTTTAGACAGCGCTAGTATGGAATTGTGCTCCCCGTACTGTCGTGTATATAAAGGGAGACCCCACTAGGTTGCTATCCTTTATCCGTAGGAAGCTGAGTTTGCCGCCTTATACCCATGATACACCAGAAACAACATTCAGGGAGATTACCTGCATGTACGTCAAGTCCTTGGTTGATTTATCTTTAATTTTTTAACCAAGCTGTATATGGCAGTTCACGGATATCTAGTACACCCTTCTGTCTAGATTACCAGAGCAGTCATTTCAATCTTTTCTGACTTATTAAATTTGAAAATATCATCAAGTGCTTGTCCTTTCACGCTTGTTTCCAAACTGAAAGAGATAGATTCACCTTTTGCTTGTTTCTCGACTCTTAAAAGATGAAACAACAGAGTTTTGTTTCAATGTTTTAAAAATTAACCGACCACGAAATATCCCTATTTAAAGTTATTTTCCTTAGGGTGTTGTTCTAAGATCATTCTCGATGGCAACTCTTTCGAAGTTCACCAACCAAGGAATCCCCTCTGATGGGAATCCGGGTCCTTTTCCTCCTTTTGGGAATGTTGGTGCTCCTTACATGGCAACGTTGTCCCTTCTTGAGTTAACTGTTGGGTTGCCTGTTTGGTTGTTTTCAACCTCTGTGGTCCCAAATGTCTCGACTACTGTTAAATCAGTTCCTCCGCATGAACAACATCATGTTGATTCCAAGGTGGAACTCTCCCCTTCTTTGCCTGTTTCCGCGTCCTCCTCTTCTACTTCGTCTGGTGAAAGTCTGGATTCGAGTAACTAGGTGGCTAAGAAGAAGAAGAAGAAGACAAAGAAGAAGAAGTCTGATAAGAGAGAGGCTAAAGCTGCAGCTACTGCTTCTAAAACATCTCCTCTTGATGAACCTCCCAACCCTCCGCGGAAAGTCAAGTTCCCTTGCATGTTGTGCACATGATACCATCTTCTTCGAGACTACCCTGGCATTCCCAAGGTGCTCAAAGTATGGTCCAATGATCACCCACTGTTGCCTATGGCTTCCAGGAGTCAAGTTGGGGGTACATCTTCAAATGGTGCTGGAAAGGCTCTTAAGAAGCAAGGTAAGATTACCAACCCTTGTAAGTTGTGTGAAGGGCACCATGCCATTCACCTTTGTCCATATATGGATGAAGCCAAGAGAGTTTTGGACAACTCAACTGTTTCTACACCATGCCTCCCGGCTGGTTATAAACGACTTTCTTTGAGTCCTCCACCAGCTGATCCTACGATTGGTCAAGAGTTATCCTTGGTCAATCCCACTTCTCCGAAAATTCAAATTTAGGAATCCATCCCCGACCAACCATTGGTCGTGGGATTGGTTGAACTGGCCCCGTCTGTGGTGCACTAGGTCTTTTCCGTTGAGAGTGGACCTCACATCCCTCAGGTTCTTCTTGTCTCTTCAGATTCCTCGGACTTGGAGAAAGATTCTCCTGTCCCTATCTCTCAAGAAGCTGCTCCTCTGCCTCCCATGATGGAGGTCCCAGAGGATACTCCTCCCGCCTTCGAGATGGAGGTCATGGAGGATGCTCTTTCTTCTTCCGTAACACCAGGGGAAGACCATCTCAATTCAATGGTAGCCCCTCCGAGTAGTTTGGTCGCTTCCTTTGACTAGAGTCGATTTGCAGGATACCGCCTTCCGTCTTATGTGCTTTTTGAGATCACGGTACAGGCCTCCCATTTGGTCATAACCAACACCATTATAGATGAAGGCGTGTCTATTAGTATTTTATCCTCAACTACTTGGTAAGCTTTTGGTTTGCCGCTGCTTATGCTTGTTACACAAAATATGTTGGCGTTTAACAGAAGAACTAGTCAACCATTAGGGATCCTTCCAAGGTTACTTGTTACTTTGGGAGGTAAAACCGTCCATATGGGCGTGATGGTTGTTCCAGGCCCCTTGGATTTCAATCTGCTCTTGGGGCACGATTATACCTATGCCATGGGAG
This sequence comes from Pinus albicaulis, assembly GCA_034641835.2. Lineage (NCBI taxonomy): Eukaryota > Viridiplantae > Streptophyta > Pinopsida > Pinales > Pinaceae > Pinus > Pinus albicaulis. Next base: position 1,148,586,318 of record CM076581.1, read on the forward strand.
CGCTTGTCTCCTCCCTTTTTCGTGTGGTCTGTTTTCCACATGAAGGATGGATCGTGACCATTGATCAGCTTTTGTTCTTTGGTCCTGATGTGGCAGCTGGCCCGCCACCATCCCTTCCTATTTTTTATCCACTCGTTGTATCTGTCCCACCGTAGGTCAACTATGTGGCTACCTACCCCATGCCTGTACCCAGTGATAGTGCCATTATGCATCAGGTGTTGGGGGCATTAGGTCTTGATTTCCAAGATGTTGTTCTCCCATCCGATGTGGAATTCTTGGAAGCCATGAATTCTTATTCATTATGATGAGGTTTGTCAGAGCATGGTTAATCTACTTGTGTCAAGCTCCTTAAACCATGAAACAAGGTCTTCAGAGCATGGTTCATCTGCTTGTGTCAAGCTCCTTAAACCATGAAACAAGGTCTTCGAAGCACAGTTCGTTTCCTTGTGTCAAGCTTCTTAAAAAATGAAACAAGGTCATCAGAGCACGGTTTGTTTCCTTGTGTCAAGCTCCTTAAAAAATGAAACAAGGTCATCGGAGCAAAGTTCGTTTCCTTATGTCAAGCTCCTTAAAAAATGAAACAAGGTCATCTAAGGATAGTTATTTTAATGTGTCAACCTCGTTAAAACAATGAAACACTTTCCTGTTCAATTCGAGTCTTTGATAAGATCTTGTAAAATCCTAGTTGAGTCTTTCTCTTGATCTCGTAACTTGAACCTTCACTCCATCTACCTTTCATATGGATTGAAGCATGGGGGGCATGTACCTCGAATTGAGTCACCATGCTGGGGGCATGCTTACTATTTCAAGCATAGTTTGTTTCCGTTTCAATCTTGTGTAAAAATGAAACTGATTTCAAGCATAGTTTATCTTTGTTTCAAGCTTGTGTAAAAATGAAGCCATTCCCATTTTACCTCTTGTGATTGCCATTTTATCAGCCTATTTTTCCAGATGAGCCTTGGTTTTCTCACTCCATCGTCACTATCTGCTTGGCCGATCATATGCCTTCACTTGGTTGTTTTACCCATTCTGGAGGAACCGCTGTGATGAGTGGTCTTGTTAGCGAGCCTCTTAACCTTTACTTGTTCTAAGCAGTTCCACCATTACCAGAACCAGTTGCTACCCTTTATACGACTCGTTCCTCCAGGAGGAGTCACCTTTCAGCTCTTTTTCAACTCTCTAAAAATGAAAATATTGCCGAGTCGCTTGTCATTTTGATCTCGTTGAATTGGCTACAAAACGACATCTACCCAGTATACGTTTACCCCTTTTTCGGTCTGGGATAGATTATTTGCGAAAAAGGAATACCCTAGCCTATCGTGACTAGGACGTTTTCTCAGACACAGTTTTCTACCTTTTTGGATCTGAGGAACTATCTACGAAAAGGGACTGTTGGAGTTTACTTTTCCACTGTCTTTTCAAACTCTCTAAACATGAAAAGACGCCTATTTCTTTCTTTGTCAGACTCGTTAAAACCTGATGACATCAGACTCTGTTGCAATGACGTTACTTGAGTTCCTCCTTCCTAGGGCTCGTTAAATGTACTAGGATGGATTCGTCCGAAGGACGAACTTATACTACAAGCATATGCTATCCCCTTCAAGCTTGTTTTAAAAAATAATTGGGGTACTTGCCAGAAATGGTGGGGAAAATGGAACCAGTATCGTCGTCGTGTCAGCAGTATGTCGCTCTTGAACATGGCACTTGTCTGCATTCGTGTCGGGTTGGGGACATCTCATCTCATTCTCTGTTTGCCTCCGTGGGTTTGGGTAATCCTTTTTGACCTCTCATCTGCTCTTTGCCTCGTCATCATGACCTCTGATCTTTTGATGTCAAATACTGCCAAATCCACTATTGTGCTGCCGATATGTTCAAGAAAAGTTGACCTCTGCAAATTTAAACCTTCCTCTGATTCTCGTCTGATCCTGATTCACAAACGTTATATTCCTCTGTCTCGCGTCGATGCTGTGGGAAACACTATGGCCCACCTTCGATCAAGTTCACTTCCTATCGACTTCAGCTCATTATCCAGGAAGCTGATCTAGAGACTCCCTTTTGGTACCTTGGAGCCTGCATGCCTCAATGGCAGGTTCTTTGCATTCGACACAAGGTTTTCATCATTGACCTTCGATCAGATGATTCTGCGGGTGTTCAACGCCAGCTCACTGTTCACATTCCGTGGATTGTACCTATAGTACCTTGAGGGCCATTGTCATTATTGGTGGTTCCTCTCACGTCTATTAATAGCTTTCATCATTGGCTGGTAATCAGACGATGTTCTTGCATGTTCGACTTCATCTCACTTATTCACATGTTAGAATTTGTACTCTATTCGGATCGAGATGGAGCACAAGACCCTGGATTTTGTCTGTTAGAATCCAGGCTGCAATTTTGTAGATTATTATGATTGGTTACATGACTCATTGATTGGATGGCTATGACCATACCTGAGTCTATTTATCGATCCTTACTGGATGGCTGCATCCATGGCTTGGATCTTGACTATTGTATACTCTGTTATGGATGGCTGCGCCTATACCACATATATCATGTATTCGAGATATCAGTTGTACTTGCCTACACAGGTGTTCCGACGGCAGTGTTTTCAGTTGGACACATTCTCATAAAGCATTTCACCTCTCTCTCTCTTTCGGGCCTCATGTTTTAGGGGGCATCTGTTACACAATAATTTGTCACCGTCCCTGCAATCCTCGTCCCACACATTGGAGGCCCTGTTCCATGACCTATGAGTAGTGACATGACCTGAAACCACTTTCATGGCATCCCCCTTAACAAGGAAAATAATTCCCTTGAAGACAATTTCCTGTGAAAAGCCCTAAATATAGACCTTTTGGCCTTGGCGCAACTAGCCAGTTCAGCCCTCGCGCCAACTGGTGCTCTGTCCCAGTGTATCACTCGCGCCAGGCTTAATAAGGATTGTTTTAAAAAAATAAATGGTAGAAGTTTGATTCCAACCAACCCCTGAATGAGTCTCTAAAATGGGTTGGGAGGTTTGGCTATGGATCTCTATGTAGGGGAAGTGGTTTTCCACCTATCATGGAAGCTTCCTTGAGGATAGGGCCAATCCCACCATTGTAGGGATCCCAGTTCCCCTTCCACTATCTATATAAGCTTGTCATTTTCCCTTTGCAAGCTAGCCTGAATAGAGCTGAATCAATAGTAAGGAGATTATCGTCAGACAGCCGAAGAGAGAGAGACCTGTCCCATTCCCGACGAGCTTTACCGAGACGTACTCCGCTGTCGACCCGCCGAAGGAAGATCCAACATTAGAGCTCAGGTTGTATCTTTCTTTGTTCTGATTAATAATAAATGACTTTGATTATGGTTCCACTCAGATGTTCATATTTTATGTTATGAGTTGTATCTTCTCTGACTGATACATAGTTGCATGTATTAGGTTTTACGTTTGTGTGTTTAATGTTTCTTCGTGTACGTGCAGGTGCTCGAACGTGCTAGGCAAGAGAATTGTGATCTGCCATAACGAAGGATAAAAGCGCCCTCTTCTCTACAAGAAACAACAGCGTAGGACTTAAGGTAGGCCTCTTGTCGCATCTTGGTCTTTTGCAATTAGGAACTTATGTCTTAGCGTGACTCAGTTGTTGCTAGGCCTGATCTGGGCTAGTAGGGATCGCCTCTGTCTGCAGAGGGGATTTACCTCTCCAACATATATATATATATATATATATATATATATATATATATATATATATATATATATATATATATATATATATATATATATATATATATATATATATATATATATATATATATATATATATATATATATATATATATATAAGCATGTGTTTATTGATAAGCGTGTTTTATGCACTAATTCCATCTTATTGAATCTAATCCACATTTTAAATTAATTCAAAATGATTAGAAAATTACGCCAAATTAATTTGATTGGCACCTGGTTCTGAGTCATGGCCACATGGGGAGGGGGCTGGCCCCCTCCAACCCCCCTCCAACCCCCAAATGGTCGGCGGTTAAAGTTTAAGTATAGGCAGAAGATTATAGGGGTAAGAACTACCCCAGAGCAGAGACAGTATGGTGCGCAGTTTCTCGGCGAGAGGTCAGGGGTTCGAGCCCCCACTCCACCATAATTTTTTACATGAATTTTCAATAGATCCTCTGCTAGGTTTGTTGACTTACCTCTAGACTTAGCCTTTCGTCAGGTTTAGTTAGTGAGCCTGCCATATATAGTTGAACTCCGACGTGGTTGAGAACTTTAATATATATATTGTAATATATATATATATATATATATATTAAATAATTCACCATATAGCTAATGTTAAAAACCTTCATATAATCAAATAATTCGACCCCCATAGGTTAGGAGGTGGCCCACCTGAGAGGACATGTGGCACCATTTGGTTTGGTTATACTCCAACCTTATAAAAATTTCAAATTCCAATTTAGGAAGAAATGGAGGTCATTGGGAAATTTCTCTCTTCACTTAACCCATCTGGAGAATCTGAATATGACACTTGTCATAGTGCCACTGGCTGCAATCTGGAGAATATTCGTGAAATGTTGACTGTACCTACCACATCAGCACTATACCTGTTCTGCTCCTTTTTTACCTATTTGGAAAATGAACAACAGACGACAACTCAATCATACGAACTCGGATTTTGATGAAACAAGTTGCGCCATAATCCTAGCAACAAACTCTGTCCGATCGTTCAGGTTTGAAGAAATTACAAGAACTTCCAATTTTTACCTAAAACTTGAGCCTTAGATCATTCCTTCCCACTAGAAGCCTTTTAGACTCCAAAATATATTATCAATTGTTCAATAAGTGAGGGTACAACTCCCTCACTTTTCCAATCTCCAATCATTTTTCCTTTGAAGGATTTTGACCTTTGAGTCCAACTCTAAGGTATTCAACATTCCCTCTTCTTGAAGTTCTGATTCTTCTGTCAATTATGAGATCTTGCTAAAGTTCATCAAGATATTCTGGAGAGAAATCATCTATTGATGGCAGCTGAACATTCTCTCCTTGATCATCAATCAAAGGAGGCTCAAACAATCTCAAATTCTCAACATTAATGACAAAATAAATTTTCATATAAGTAGGCAAATGTAGCTTGAATGCATTTGTACCAATATTTTCCATAATTTTAAATGGACCATAACAGATTGGTTTGAGATTTTTACCTTCCCCTCGCAATATTTCTTTGCTTATGTACAACAAAACTTGATCACCAGGGGGACGATGGCGATAGTAAGGGTTTCAATCAGGTTTCAGCATTTCTCTGTCGCCGCTGAGAGCGCCGCTCCTGGTGTTTCAGGCCCGGCGAAGGTCTGCATCAGTGCAAACTTAGTGCTTCCAGCCCAAAATCTTGCAGCTTCAAGGGTATACAGAGATCCTAGAATCCTCGCAACTCAAGAAGCGACTCTAGATTCTGCTACAAGCCTGAAACTCTAGCTCTTAGCTCCATGAGCCAAAAATTGCAAATGAAGAGCTGTGTATATAGATCTGGAATTCAAGACGAGGGACGAGATCCAAATATGGGTTAACCACCAGACAGACCATTCATATCTATCTCTCCAAGGCGATGAAGATGCTGAGAATGATCGGATCCAAAGCCCTTTCAATGAAGGCAAGGGGATCAGCGCAGTTTGGGGAAGAAAGCCGACCGGAAACTGCAAGAATAAACAAGGGTTTATGAACATAAGCATCGCTAGCGACAGATCTATTTGCAGCATCAAATATGGGCTTTTGGGACGCCACTCTGTCCATTTCCAACAACCAGCGATTGGATCCAATGCTCCCATGTTTTTTCTGAGAAAAAATGCAGCCCTGACTAGTGTCTAGTGGGTATTGGGAAATCAGCTCCAGGCCAGACTGCAATGTATCTCCTTATGCAAAACGAAATTCAAGGTGACGCTAATGACTGGGGAGGCTTGGATGGAGAGCGATGAAGCACTTAAGGGAAAACCACACATCTCTCTCTCAGGCCATTGCTAGACTAGTAATGCATGGGCAGACAAAAACCTGTCACAACAGAAGATAAAGATCCTTGGCGGACTGGGGCAAATTCCTTTAGACCTCCGGCAATAGGTAAATTTAAACCATTTTTAGATTTTCATCAAATCTCCTACGGGAAAATCTTACTTAGTCTGGATACAAGAAGAGAACTCCATTCTGCACCTAAAACAACAAATCTAGAAATTGATGGGATTCCCGGTCCCGATCCAACATTTGGTCAGTGGCAGATACTCTCTTCAAGACAATAAGTCTCTGAAGGAATATGGAATTAAAGATGAAATGACCATCTCACTAAACCTTCAGCTGAGAGGGGGTGCAGCACATCAGGGAACACCAAGTTCTGCAGATGGAGATAAGGGGAAAAAAGCCACATCCCAGCACCAAGAAAATGGCAGCCTCTCCTACAAAAATATCCTACAAGGTAACAAAACTGCAGGGTCACTGCCTACTCAAGGAGGAGCTGTACCACGGCCATACATTGTGGAACAGCTAGGAAAAACACCTACTTTTAAAATCGATATTCCAGAAACAGAGGATTATGTCAAGGCATATGAAATGCAGGCACTCATTTTCCACTTTAATTGCTTCTGGCCAAAACCAATGGACCTCTTCCATTGGATCTTCACACAATGGACCATGGAATGTGATATTCACCTCTGCTCCAAAGGGTTCTTCAGTGTCAAGTTTAAATCTTCGGAAGTTAGAGATATTATCATTAGAGCAGGACCTTGGTTTTGGGGTTCAATGAGACTATTCCTGACCCCATGGTTTCCAGATTTTGACCCAAATACCATGACAATCGCCCGAATGCTGGTATGGGTCCTTCTATATAATCTCCCTCTCCACTTCTGGAGTGATCAGGTTCTGGAGGGAATTGGAAATAGTATTGGGAAATATATCAAAACTGATATAGAAAGAATTGAGGAGAGGATCTACACCTTTACACGGATCTGCATCGAGGTAGATCTGAGCAAAGGATTGCCAGAGAATATTATGCTATCTTATAAGCAACAGAACTGGATGCAGGGACTAGATTATGAAAATACTGCATTCAGATGCAAAATTTGCAGAATGACAGGACACTTACAAAGCACATGTCCAGAAGCAAAGAAAGCAAACAACAAAAAGAAACAGAAAGGAAAATAGAGAAAAGGGTGGAAATATCCCCCTCTGGATTTAGAGGACGAAGAATCTGAAGCAAAGGAGGATCCCACTCCCACCGGAAATATTGAGACTACTCAAGGACAAGAAATTCAAAGGAAAGAACTATCAGGCCAAAAGGACACTTAGCACTATTAGAATCAATCAGAAAGGACTAGTGAGGACACGGGAGCCGGAGGAGTAAAACGACAACACTCCTTGGATACTTTAGATTCAGACAAGGATACAGGACCACAGGGAACAGAAAATCAGTTAGTCCTTGTAACGACTGTGCCTCCCCAGAGTGAGTGGCGCAAGGTTGAGAAGAAGAAGGGGAGGAAAACCTGAGTTGTGGGACAGTTACTCACTCTCTGGCAGTAGTGGTTCCTTTTGTGGGCCATCTAGTTTTTTCTCTGGCCTTCTCTCTTGACTCTTCTCTCTCTTTTCTCTTTCTCTTCATCTTTCTTCTCTTTTGCAATGGTAGCCTTGCTACATTGCTTTGTGTGCCAAAGCACATGAGCGCTCTGGGCAGTTGTCTGAAATGCTTATGCATATGCTCCATGTAACTTTTCATTTTTATAATAAAAAGTTACTGATTTTTTTCTGTGGAAAAAAAAAAAAACAAAACTTGATCACCAACTTGAAATTTGTGATCAACTCAATGTTTGTCATGCCTTTCCTTGTAGCTACGTTGACTCTTCTCAAGTTGCTCTTGCACTGTGTGATGTACCAACTGAATTTTCTCAATTAACTTTCTTGCTTTATCTATGTCATTATGTTTATCTATAGCAACATCTTTCTTAAAGATAAATTCCAATGGCGATCTTGGCAAGTAACCAAAAAATGCCTCAAATGGCAAAGTATTTGTGGAAGAATGTTTTGCTTGGTTGTATGTAGTGTAACTATTCATCCCACAACTTGGGATGCTTGTTGCAATAGCCTCTTAGAAGATGAATAACAATCCTATTTACCACCTCTGTTTGACCATATGTTTGTAGATGAAATGATGAACTCTTCTTTAACTTTGTATCCATCATATCCCATAATTTTGACCAAAAATTCCCAAAAAATCAAGAATCTCGATCACTTACAATAGAAGTAAGAAGACCAAAATGGATCCATACATTTTGAAAGAAAATATTAGTGGTTTTTTCAACTATAATAGTTTTCTTACATGCCATCAAAATACACATTTTGTTGAACCTATCTACCACAACATACAAATAATCATGACCTTTCCTTGACATAGGAAGGCCTCCTACAAAATCCATTGAGATGCTCTCCCAAGGATGAGAAGGAACTAGAAGTGGTGTGTACAAACCAAGCTTCCTATTGCTAGGCTTACTTGTTGCACATAAATAACATCCTCTAATAAAATGAGAAACACTTTCATTCATGCGTGGCCAATAACAATACCTTTGCAGATGTGCTATTGTCTTGCCTACACCGAAATATCCTGCAATCAATGATGTGTGTGCCTCCCTTATTATATTTTTTCTTTCCCCCTGTGGTATACATAACTTGCCCAAGTGATACAAGAAATTTTTATGCACATGATAATCTAACTCTTCACTTTGGTTTCCCTTACTCAAGTTCTCATACACATCTTGGAAATCACTATCATTCACATATTGTTCAATATAACTTTCATGCATAATAGAATTGTGCTTGAGAATAATAGCTAAATTTACAATAGGCCTAGAGAGCATATCAACTACCTTATTGTAGATTCCTTTCTTGTACCTGATAACCAAATGAAATTGTTGTAGAAAAGCCATCTACCTGAAATGTCTTGATTGCTACAATTTTGACTATGATTGTAAGTACTGCAATGGTTGATGGCCGGTATGGATAATGGTCTCTTTTCCCATCAAGTAATACTTCCATTTCTTTACACTTTGTACCAATGCATATAACTCTTTATCATATGTTTTATATTTAGTCACAGCTCCATTAAAAGTTTCATAATGAAATGAGATAGGGTTACCATGCTGCATGAGCACTGCTCCCATAGCATAATCACTTACATCCGTTTGGATCTCAAATGGGTGTCTTAGATCTATAATTTATAGTACCAATGCCAAAATTATATTTTCATTTAAAGAATCAAATACTTTCTGCTACAAATCTCCCCATTGGAAGACTTTCTTTATGCTTGTTAATGCATGTAATAGTGTTGCAATGGAAGAAAAATTAGCAATAAATTTCCTCCAATACTGTGTTACCCATAAAAATATTCTTACCTAGGTCATTGTATTGGGCTCGGGCCAATTAAAAATGACCTCAAATTTGTAAGGATCAATCTTCAATTCACCTCCTCCAACAATTTATCCCAAATATACCAATGAAGTCTTACCAGATTCACACTTTGACATCTTAAGAAACAATTTATTTTTTCTCAAAACATCAAGTACCTTGTTCACGTGCATGCCATGTTCTTCTCTTGATTTGTTGAATATGAGTATGTAATCTAAGTAAACAATGATAAATTCATCTAGAAATGGTCTAAGTACATCATTCATTACTGTCATGAAAGTAGCTGGTGCATTTGTTAAGCCTAATGGCATAGCTAACCACTCATACAATCCTTGTCTAGTCTTGAAAGCAATTTTCCAAATGTATTCTTCAGCTATCCTAACTTGATGATAACCACTTCTCAAATCTAACTTAGTGAAATAATTTGCATGCTTTAACTGAGCAAACAAATCATCAATGTGTGGAAGTGGGTATCGATTCTTTACCGTGATTTTGTTAAGTGCACAAAGATCGATACACATGCGCCAAGTCACGTCCTTCTTTGGAACCAAAACTATTGGAGAACCATATGGCGAAGTAGATGGGCGTGTGATACGATACATACCAATATTTGGAAGTGGAATATCCTTTTGTAGTTGAATCTCATGCTGAATTCCCCTCTTGGGTGGTAACCCCTTTGGTTCTTGAAACATCTCGCCATGCTGACTTACCACATCAAACAAATCATATTTCAATTTTTCATCACATTCTTCAAAAGATTCATAGTTCACATCTTCCTTTTTCTTTATCATAAGAAGCACACAATTTTTACTTGCATTTACTTGTCTCTTCATTTGCCCTACATTAACTAAAGAGATATTCAGTTTCTTGTGATGAGCTCCCACAATATACTCCACTCCATCTTTGATCAAATGATATTTGTTCTCATGTCGGTAGAAGACCACTTTCCTGTCATACACATATGGACTACCCAAGATAATCCCTAAAATGTCAAGTGGAACCACATTTAATGCATCTTCATCAAAAAAGTTTCCAGTAATAGAAAATCTGAAAATACATTTCCTTGTCACTTGTAAATTTGCATTGTTAACTATCCAACCCAAAGGGTATGGCTTATGATGAGGTACAGTTTCAAGGTTCATTTTTTTAACTAATTCTTTTGAAATCAAGTTTTCTTGTGACCCTATATCAAATAAGGCACCAATATTTGTATGATTAGAAATTACTTCAACATGGAATAATTCTATCCTTGTATCTTCATTTGAAGTGTTATTGTGACTGTTTGAGGTACTAGAACTTGCGCTTTCTATTGATTCTTTTCATTTGTTAACCATAACAGCTACCTTGGTTTCATCTCCTGAATCAAATCCAAGATCTTTTTGTGTGGTGGCAGTCGTCTTTTGTTTCCCTTTGTTGTTTGGTTTTCTTGGTCTTAGTTCGGGATGTAGTTTCCAACAATGGGCTTCATCATGCCCCTCTTTGGAACAATGCTTGAATGTTATTTTCTCCCCTTCTTTCTTCACAGTTGCATTCTTCTTTCCTTTCAATTTTCCTCCTTTCTCTTTTCCCTTACCCTTGAATTGATTCTTCTTAATACCCTCTTCAGAAATTTTTTTACCCATTGCTTCAGATGTGTGGCTTGCACACATACTTCATCTAAGTTATTTGGGTTAAACATGATAATAGTGTGTTTTAAGTAGGAATATAGACCTCCTATATACTTCAAGAGTGTATCTTGTGAGTTTAAGTCTACTCCAAGTAGTCAAGCCCTTTTCTTAAAATTTTGTGTATACTCTTGGACACTTTGACCTTTGAGCTGTCTAAAGTTTTGCCAACTCATTACTGCTTCCTGCATACAAGCTAATGGATAGAATTTTTTTTAATGGAAGAAATGAATTCGACCCAAGAAATGGAAATATTACCATGGATGCACATTTCCTCTTGTGTCTTTGCCTCCCACCAAACTAATGCTGCTCCTTGTAGCCTTAATGAAGCCAATTGGATTTTGATATCATTTTCTAGCAGATTTTTAATTATACAGTAAACTTACAATTGACGAATCCAATTATCTAGTTTTTCAACATTAACTTCTCTGTTATATGTAGGAAGTTCAAATTTTATGTCCAACTTGAGTAATAGAGTCTTACCATTTGGGATATTGGAATGAGTACGGGTATGAGTTTTTGTAGTGAATTTGGAGGATGAAGATTCGGATGATGATGATGATGAAGATGATGGTGGTAGAGAAGGAGGTGGTTTTCCACCACTGGCTTTTGAGCTCCTCTCTTCCTCCTTTTTACTGTTTAAAGATTCTTCTCTATGAGGGTATTTCGAACCTTCTCCAGTTTCCTTTTCCATAAAATCTTCATACATAATTTTCATCATCCCTTTCATTTCTTTGAACTCCTTATTGGCATCCTCTTCTTTAGAATGTTCATGAGCTCCTTCATGGCCTGACATTTTGGCTATAGATTCAACCTCTATCTCTGGAGCTTGTATCTCTTGAACCACTTTAGCCTCTTATGCAACTAATTCCTCTTGTGCTTCAAGTATTGCCTTGAGTGGTCCTTTGGGTGAGGATTATGCTTTCTCAGCCTTCTTCCTTATTTTCCTAACTTCTGGACTAGCTATCAGTAGCCTCCCTTCTCCTGTCTGCAATCCCCATCTTGTAAGCATCAGTAAATTTGCACCATTCAAAACCCTTCAAGTAAAAGAAGCAAGAAACCTTATGCTCTGATACCAACTTGATCTAAAAATGAATGCTAGTTAATGCTATGCTAGTTTCATTTCAGATATAAACTTTTCTTTTCTTTTTTTTACTTATCCTTCATAAGTTTGTTTATGAAGATGTGATTGGAAAACAATGTACTTAGTGAAATTATGAGTTTGTCATAAGCTTAAAAAGCATAATTTTAAATGATAGAACATAAGAAATAGTAAACACATAAAACACATATAATAGAGCTTAACACAGAGAATTTTGATAAAGGAGTTCACCCTCCTAGGCTACATCTACTTGGTCGAACTTCATAGTGTGACCTTTGTATTAGCTTCAAGTGTGCTCAAATTGATGTTTCAAGCTTCATAACCTCTTGGAACCTGTTTTAGTGAGTTTAAAACATCATAATCTCCCAAAAATGACTAATTTTTTGTTGAATATGGACTCTGGATGCTCCAAAAATGACCCCAACACCTAGTGGCCATGGCCTTCAGAAATATTCAAATGGACAAAAACACCTGTATATGACCTTTTCTGCCTCTGAAACTTGCTTCATTTAGTTCCTAGCATGCCAATTAGCATAGAATGACTCTTTCTAAGCTCATTTTGGTCAGAAATTGGGTGAGTTATGACCAAAACCATCTTTACCCCAATTTCTCCTCCAAAACTGGAGAAAGTGCTAGTTAATTTTCTAAAATTGGCATTCCCGCCAATTTTGGCGCTGCCTTTGAATTTTTCTCCAGTCTAAGCGCCAAATTAATTAGCACTAATCCTAGATTGCGGGCGGATAAGCACGTGTTTATTGATAAGTGTGTTTTATGCGCTAATTGCATCTTATCAGCTCTAATCCACGTTTTAAATCAATTAAACATGATTATAAAATTTCATCAGATTAATTTGATTGACACCTGGTTCTGAGTCGTGGCCACATGGGGAGGGGGTTGGCCTCCTCCAACCCCCAAACGGTCAACAGTTAAAGTTAAAGTACATGCAAAAGACTATAAGGGTAAGAATTACCCTGGAGCAGAGACAGTATGGTGCACAGTTTTCCAACTGGAGGTCAGGGGTTCGAGCCCCCACTCTACCATAAATTTTTACATGGATTTTCAATAGATCCTCCACCAGGTTTTTCAACTTGCCTCTAGACTTAGCCTTCCACCAGGTTTAGTTAGCGAACCTGCCATATATAGTTGAACTCCGTCGTGGTTGAGAACTTTAATATATATATATATATAATAATTCACCATATATCCAATGTTCAAAACCTTAATATAATCAAATCATTTTACCCCCATAGGTTAGGAGGTGGCCCACTAGAGAGGACACATGGCGCCCTCTGGTTAGGTTATACTCCAACCTTTAAAAAAATTAAAATTCCAATTTAGGAAGAAATGGAGGTCATTGGGAAATTTCTCTCTTCACTTAACCCATATGGCGAATTTGAAGACGACACTTGTCACAATGCCACTGGCTATAATCTGGAGAATATTCCTGCAATGCAGACTGTAGCTGCCACATCAGCATTGTACCCGTTCTAATCCTTTTTTGCTTGTTTTGGAAAACGAACAATAGACGATAAACTCAATCATACGAACTCGGATTTTGATGAAATGAGTTGCGCTGGAATCCTGGAGACGAACTCTATCCGGTCGTTCAGGTTTGAAGCAATTTTGAGCACTTTCAATTTTTAGCTAAAACTTGATCCTTAGATAAAAAAAGAGACTTCTTTAACTCATTTCAACTTTTAATGGTCGATAGAGCTCCTATATTCTCACCATAATACTCCACAACTGCCAATGGTTGAAGAAGAAACAAGAATTTTGTGCCAATTTCCTCCTTCTACGCTTTTGGTGTGTTGCACAGGTGTTGCGCTACGTTTCTGGAATGCGCTATGCTTTTTGTGTTTGAGCTCAAAATCGGTCATCCAAGCTTCAAAAAAATTTCACAAGGGTTCACTCATATCCTAAACAATAAGTGGACACCATTCCTACTTCTCTCAAGTCAAATGAGTAATTTCCTTCATTAGGTCATCCCCACTACATTTTTGGTGTTTTTCATATTTTTCTTGTTTCAGTTGATAAAACCCTACTCTAACCGTTCACAACCTTCATAAAACATCCATACATCATACCTTAACACTCCCTATCACTCACAACCTTCCTTTCCATAAATTTCATCAAAACCCTAATTTTCACTACATTTTGGCAAAAAACTAGGAAATTCCTGTGTTTTAATCTTTTGATCACCTTCCTCATACCCATTTCCAAAAAATTCAATCGCATACTATTTCCAACTCATCACCCTACCTCCTGAATTTTTTGGGGATTTTTCACTAACATATTTTTACCTCATTTCTGCCACTAAATCTATGCTACCACCATCCCCTGTTTTCTTAATTCTACACCTCCCCTATCCCTCTCATACAACTAGGGTTTCATCTTGTTGAAAAACACCATGGAGGAAGAAAAGAAGATTAAAAAGGGAGGCCACCATTCTAGGTTTGAACCATATACCTTCCAAGAAATCAATGCCTCTCCTTTTTCCAACAGATGTTTTGAAAACAATGGTTATTTGAGGTTTTTGTGAGAGGATCAAGGAGGTGGGTTGTCATGCTAAATTGACAAGCCTTTTTTCCACTAGCTTCAGAAAATACAAGGCCATCATAGCAAGCATTGAGTTTACCATATCAGAATATGCCATTGCTTCAACAACAGGCATCCTGAACCATGGAGAAATCTGGTTCAAAGGGTTGGAATTGGAACTTGAAAACTACAAAATGTTCCTGAAACCTCATTGCAAATATGCTCCTCAGCATATCCTCCCTTTCAGGAATTTACTTGATAAATATTCCTCTTTGATGAATTTAATCATGAAATATTTTACATGTGAAGGGATATTTTAAGGTTGTACTAGTATCATGGCAGGTTATTGATGCACTTCACTGCTACTCAACCACTAAATTTTCCCAATTATTTGTTTAGGATTTTGGTCAAGATGATTGAAAAGGTAGAGAGAAAAGGTACATATCATCACCCCAATTATTTCATCATGGATTCGTCAAAATTATTTGTTTGCATCATCTTTCAGCAATCAATATCTCTTGGGAAAATTTCATGGAGAAAGTTGCATCAACGCCTCCTACTAGCCCATCCATCATCCATAGCACATCATCAACACCAACATAGCAAAAATAGGTTGGCTCTTCAAGTAGGCAAGCAAAGATATAAAAGGTGCTTAGGGTTGAGATCACTCAAACCTATGAGAAAGGAAAGAGGATGTTTTTTTTCTCCCAAGACCATCAAAGGAGTAATTTCACATGATACCACAGCTGAAAAAAGACCAATAGTAGATCAACCACATAGTCATGATAGTGAGCCACTCATGCATGAAGATGAGTCACCATTGCATCAACATGAAGAACAAGCACCCATGGAGGTTGACATGGTAGAGCAGGTAAATGACAAGACAAATGAAGATATCATAAGAGAAAATTATGAAAATATAGGTGAGTTGAGGGACAACCTCTCAAAGGCAAACTTCTGAATTACCTTCCTACAACAAGAGAATATGCATTTGAAGGTAAAAAAACTCCTCGAAAGCAAACCAAAGGAAAACCCTAAGGTAGATAAGGGTAAAGGAAAGGGGGTGGTGGATGTTGAACATCTTGAATATACAGAGGTTGAATCAAAGCCCAAGAGGCCAAAAACAAGAGGGTTAACTAAGAAAAAACAACAAGAAAGAGAACCATCTCCACCACCAGCTCAGTTAACTTTTGATGGGTTGATAATTGTTGAAATTGAACAAGATAAAGAGTTGTGGCTTGATAAGGTAAATATTCATCTTGAAAAGTTGTTGAATAAGGCAGAGAGAGATAACAATCTCCAAAGGCATGTGGCAAGGCACTATTTCACAAGAAATCAAATCGCCAAGGTGAGGGTGAAAAACTTGAGAAAGAAGCTAAAGGAAACCCTAATGAATCTTAAGGAGAAGGAAAATTTGGATCTAATTTATGAGGCCTCCTTAGATGTTTAGCCCTTCATTCTAGGACATCATAGAAAAAAATTTGAGGCTTTTGAGCAATTTTTTCATTTTTGAGGATTTTTTCAAAATTCTGGAAATTTGGCTTTAATAGAAGCGTTGTGTAACGACGCGACGCTTTTTATCAGAGCACTCAAATGGAGAAAAATCTACATGGATGGATGAATATTCACATTTAAATCACAGAGATGACATCGGCCCAACATTTCATCCTCCCATTTTGAATAAAATTGCAAAAAACATCACTTTTTTCATGCTTCCGCCACCTTTTTTACCTCTGTGTGGCGCTTCTGGAGTGAGGTTAGGAGAATTTTTTTTTGAAGACCTTATAGTGGGTATTTTATTAGTTTTGAGGGTGTTGTGGAAAGAAGACACACACGGTTACCTAGTCTAACTTAAATATTTTCAAATGGCCACTTACAAGTCAGTCAAAATCAGCTCCAAAGTAGGCGTGACGCTTCTGTCATTGGATTCCCTTGGACAATTATCAACTCTTAAAATCTCCAAAATTAAAGGTTTAGCTATCCCATGAGGTTTATTTTGGGTGGAAAAGTTTTTATTTTCCTCTCTTTATTGAGGAATGAAGCAATTAATCCAAGAGACATGAACTCCTAGCTATTAGCTAAATTTGAGGAAGTGGTTTCTAACTTCCCTAGATTCTAGGTAATGACTCATACAACACATTTATGATGTGTTTTGGATCAGATTTCGACCCTATGAGGTGTCATGAACTCTATTTTCTATAAGTAGTCCACCTCTAGTCATTTTAGAGGTTGGATAGTTGTTATTTGTAGTGGAGCTATACTACAAACTTTTTTTTCAATGAAATCAAAGGATGTTGCAGCTATACTCTTGAGATTCCAGTGATATGCTTTTGAGAATAGTTTATTCTCTTTTTCTTCATCAATTTAAATGTTCTGTTACCTTTTTCATCACATGCATACTTCTGTCTGTTAATCTTACGAGTTTATAAACATAAATCGTTGCCTTCTATGCTATGTTTTATAAGGTTTTCATGGATGTGTTTACTCTTCTAAAAAATAATTCATTTAAATGCTCATTCTAACTCCTTCTATTTCAAAACCCTATACAAAATGAAAAATTAAGTATGTTCATGAGTTTACCTACCTGGCCTCATCCTTGTTTCTGCAATTTCACCTTTGAAATCAAACCTAAACCCTAGACCAAGTTCCTTGACTAATCTTTCATATCCAACAAAAACTTCAAACAAACAAAACCCTAATCTATTGAGCATCATAACTACCCTAAGATAATTATATATCGAGTCATCTAATTGGCTACAAAGTGACATTGAGATATCCCTCTCTAGTTTTGGTATGGCTAGCTACCTAACCTAAAGGCTGGTTTGTGTTTACCTTCCTTCAGTTCCATTCTCAGCCTTGGGAAGTGGGGGGGAGTGATAATAGTTCACATCCTCCATAGCCAAGCATAGGTATTATGTAATTTTTTAGATTATTTCTCACAAAAGTGTTGGATATTATTCATGAACAAGAAAGACCACACGTTCTCAAAATTTTGTGAGTTCAAATTACTTGTTGAGAAATACATAGGCAAGAAATGAAGGATCTCAGGACTGATAACGATGGAGGACATGTGTTAAACGAATTCAAGAACTTTGGTGATTCAGAAGGAATTCAGTGGGAGTTGATAGCACCTCATAACCCACAACAGAATGGGGTTGTAGAAATAAGGAACATAAGTATTGTGGGAGATGCACAAGTTATGTTGCATGATCAGAGCCTACCATTTCACTTGTGGGTTGAAGCATGCAACACAACAATATATGTGAAAAATAGAAGTCCTCATCGATTTCTCGGCATGAGTACATCATATGAATATTTTTTAGGTAAGAAACTTTATATGGAACACTACATTATTTTTATTTTATTTGTTTACTATCATTTTTTTGCACGTCATTTTGTCTCCATGACACTTGAACCTTTAAATGAATATTTCGCCATCCATAAACATGTTTCAATGCACTCCCTTGCAAGTCCAAAATCCAATAACCTTGAAGCAAAGATGAATTTTGGGTAACAAGGATTGTTAACTTGTTTACTATGACCTGCGTGCTTTTCCTAGTATGTTTCTGCACATGCATAGTTTCTTCCATTGAAATCTGCACATAAATGTGCTTTGTCTTCCACTATAGATCGCGCACATGACTTAATGAAAATTAAAAATTAAAAGTAGCTTTTAGAAGCCTTGTTGGGTGAATATATCCCAACTAGAAGCTTCTAGGTCATATCTATTCGAGCCTTAGCCCTCACATCATGGAGCTAATTACCTTTGATCATGGAAACCTAATCCCACTATTAGTGGATCTCATCCATATTTTTTGGATCTCAAACTTCCTCTTCTTGGCCTATAAATTGAATAAAGGCTAGAGGGATAGTGGAGTTCACAAAAGGTAGTCTTATGTTGTTGAATTGAGGTTGGGGGGCTTCAAGGAGAAGGTTGGAGACATTTGGGAGGAGCCTCATGACATTAAGGCTCAAGTTGTAAGGTTTCTCTTATCTCTGAATAATACAAATGGATCCTTTTTCCCATTTTTTTTCTTTCTGAATTGATCAATGATTCATATTCCTCTTGTTTATTTAATTAAGATAATAATAAATTTATAATCTCCTTAATCATTAGATTAAACTTGTTAGAGTTATTTTGTTGCATGTACCTTTGATTCTTTGTATATCTATGGTTGAAAGTCTGTTCAAATCATTGAGGAGTTGTAAGAGGACGGAACGAGGATCTTCATCAAGAACTTCACAAACAGGTAAGGGATCTATCCTCCTTTTATTGTGTTGATAATTTAAACAAAGAATTCTTAGGGAAAGAGTTATTTATTTGGTTGTTTATTTCTAGTTTTCCTTTAGGAATCTAGGGAGATGACTCTTGTCCATTAGAGGGATTTTTTTGTCTAAAAAATTGGTGACTCCGTTGGGTAACACCTTAGTTCTCTTCATTTTTCTTGGTTTTGTTTCCCAAATTTTTTTAGTTAGACTTATCTGAGTATTGGAAATATAATGAATTTTCAGATCCTCTGGTTTGATTTCCTTATTTTTATTTTTCTTGAACCTTTCCTTGTATACGTGGTTTTCTTTGGCAACATAGCGCATATATTTGCGGTTTTCTTTTAGCAACAGTGCACATGCACATTGGCTTCATCTGGAAACGTATGCAAGACTTAGAAATTTTTGAAAAAAATTAAGTTTTCTCATAATTAGAGTCTGAGTTTTTATTTCTGAATGGTCATTATGTTTGTTTTTATCTTCAGATGCCTTCTATGAACTTGTTAGATGCCATAATGAAGTCTTTTTGAGAGATAATCTATTTTCACAAATTTGACTAGGGTTTGATATGATTTGTTTTGCTAGTTGATAAAAAAAAGGATAGGTTACTATCTAGATATTTGACCCCCTATCTTTTTATGTCAAAAATACCAGATTATAGTTATCTTATTTGTTTAAGATAAATACTTTACTTATTTGTGAAAAGATCTTCTAGATTAATGAAGTTAGGGTTTTCTCAAAAAGTAGTGTTTTTGTGAAAGAAGTGATTCTGTTTAACGAATGTTAAAGGAAATAATTTCTTTTTAGTTTTAGAATATTTCAAAATTTCATTTTTAGACATCATTAAGTTGAAGCAATTGATACAAAAATTTAATTTTAAGAGTTTTAGTGATTTTTCCGTTTGATTTTGAAGAATTGTGAATGATTGTTTGCGAAATATAATTTTACTTATTTGAATTGAAAGCGATTGAAATTTTAGTTTAATTTTTGCAATTAGGATTCGTTTAAAAGTGAAAATTTGGAATTTTGTTTTGGAAAAGAGTTATTGATATTAGAGTTTTTCATTTTCTTTGGAAAATCAAAAGACTCTCTCTCTCCCATAACTAGGATTTATCGAAAGAAAAATATTGCAACTTTCATTTTTGTTGTATTAGAGTATTGGATTCTGGTCAAAATATCATCAAGTTTCACATCCATAACCTTTTGCGTAGATAACATCCTAATAACAAAACTTTAATAAAATTAATCTAGATATTTTTATTATTAGGGCTCATTCCACCAACATAGATCAGGTTAGGGCTTTGGAATAGGGAAGTGAGTAAACTTTCCTCAGCTACAAACAAACGATAGAATCTTGCAGTAGGGATTAAATTCAGTTATTACAATTTTTCTTTGGGAAGCTCCTCTTACACATGAGTCAATCATGAGATTATATCAGACCCGATGAAGTAATTGTACTTGCTTCATTTTTTATGGTAGAATATTTGCATGCATCACAAGCAATGTTGAAAGGTACTTGGGGTAACTTGGAAGTAAACCTCAAATTTACCATGTTGAGGAGCTTTCAAGGGGATTGAGCTTAATTACTCTGCCCTTGTGTGTACGTTGGATATGCGATTGTCCCCCCAGGTTGAATTATTATAGTTAGTAACCTTAGTGACCATAATCCTAGGGATTTTTCCTGAGGTGATGGTGGATGGAAGATCACTACTGTACCTGGAATAGATGTTGACTATACTCACTTGGACTTTTTGGAGGGTAATCTTCACTTGAGATGGCATTAGTGGAGTTACTTGCACCAGACTATTTCATTAAGCAGGTTGTCAGGGTAACTAGTTTCATCCAGTTTATCTATATTTTCACATTAATTTCTGAGATGTTAGATTTCATCACCAACTAGTGATATCACTTTGAAAAAAATGTTTGTGTTGTTTGACTCCTATATTAGTTAGCAAATGTTATTTGTTTGTTTTTATTTTTAGAGGACTTTGGTGTGATTTCATGAATATTTTGTGATTTTTAATTTTAAAAATAATCGTGGATGATATATCAAGACATTGATGGAGAATTCAGGGTAAACCCCCCGAGTACACACTGATTCAATTGGAAAAAATTAAGGATGAAAGGTAAAAATCAACGAGATATAGGTCCTCAGATCAACTTGAGACATCTACTATTGTAGAAACTGAAACTAAAGTGAATAAATATCAATTATATGAAACAGACTTAGTACAAAATAAACCAGTAGATACTGAAACTGTTAGGTCAGAACTTGAAACTGGTGAAGTCTCAAAAGGACATTAAAATGAGCAAAAAAATTCTGAAACTGGTGAAGTCTTGAAAGAACATTCGGCTTAGCCAAAAATTTCTGAACCTGAGTCAGAAATTGAGTCTCCTTCAAGAATTATAGACCCTACTCCTGCTCCATGTTCACCCAAAGTGAAACTTATATTAATGAGAATCTACCTCATGGTCTCATTAGTATCGAAGATATTGCTACAAATTATGAAGAATATTATCCAAGTAGTCCATTTTTTACCAGTGAACATAATTTTCCGTTAGACCTTCATGTTTCTCCTTTTAATTTGAGTCCTTGGTATCTTACACCTTTTGATTTTATTCAACCACGTAGTTCACATCACAATCCCTTTTACTCTTGGCCCAGAGATAGTAGGTGAGGAATGAATTCTGGAGGTATGTCATATGATTCATCCATGTTTTCAAGGTCTTCAGAGTCATTATTATATGGTGGTCTGTCAGTCCCTCCTGGATATCAGTCACTTTCTAGGACTTTTTCAAGAGCTTCTCCTTCATCCAAAATTTCTACCATGTCAATTGGTTTATCAAATTCTAATACCTTAGTTTTGACCTCAAATCAATATGTTAACATGATTTTTGGAAATATAGGTAATCCTCAAGTTAACCCAATAGGTGGTTATAATCCACCTGGGGGAAACCACCTCCACCTTGAGGGAAACATTTTCTTGGTTCATATCCTATGGTTGCAGGACAAAATTTTACTAGAAATTATCAAAGCTATGGTCAAATACCTCAACTTGGTTTAGGTCAACCTATTTTGTCACAACCCTTGGTAGGTTCTTGTTACCCAGGGATGAATATTTCTTGGAACCCTTCATTTTTCAACAAACTTTGTCAGTTTCTCAACAAGTACATATTTATCAACTTGCTCGGCCTACTGGACCATCTATCCAACAAATACCTTACCAAGGTATTCCAACTCAAGTCCAACAACTTTCTCAAGGGATACCTCAATTCAATCCTCAGGTATCTGTTCAGCAACAAAATCAACAACCTGGTATGATTAGTCCACACAATCTTATCCAAACTGTTGTGCAAACGTAATTTCAACAACTAAGTATGCCTCAAATTCTCGTCCTGGTAGTACCTCAAGTTTTTGTTCCAATTATCCCTCAAGTATCAATGCAACCTATTACTCAGGATATCCTTCAAACATATTCTTATCAAACTATACCTCTGGCACAATTCATATTGCAAATACCTTTGGGACAACATGGTATGGGAACTTTACAAACATTATATCAAGGCCAAACTGTACAAGGCCAATTCCTTCAAGGTCAACCTTTACAAATTCAACCTTATCAAGGTCAGTACTTTCAAGGCCAACCTTTGCAGAATCAACCCTCTTAGGGGCCATATTACTTGGGATAGATGGGTCAAAATCCACTTTTCCAGAGTAAGCCATATCCAAGTCACACTTATCAAATTCCATCTCAACTGCAGATTGGTATGGCTCGCCCTGGTTATCCTAGAGGAATGCAAATCCAAACTACTCAGGCTATCCCAGGACATCCTGGATAACCTCCTCCAAGTACTGGACTTGTCCCACAAGGTTATCAGTTTTCACAACAGAATCAAAACTGACAACTACCGTTTATCGCAACCTTAGATTTACTATATTTTCTGTGGTTAAAAAATGATCCCATTTATTACTTTCCATTTTGGCCAAAAATTCCTACTAAGTTTCAGAGTGATATTACAAAATTTGAGGGTAAATCTGGAGAACCATCAACCCATGTTATGATGTATCATCTTTGGTGCCTATCAAATTATTTGATTGATGATTCCATTCGTTTAAGACTTTTCCAATAAATTTTAACCGATTTAGTAGCTAAATGGTACATTGAGATACCACGAGTATCTTTTCATAATTTCAATTCCTTAGCCACGACTTTCTTGACCCATTTCTAGTTACCAGTCCATAACAATATGGGTACCTAAGTTTTAACTTCATTGCAACATAATTCATCTACCCATATTACTGATCATATAAACGAGTGGAGACGTAGGCATCATTTAGTAAAAGTTTTTATTCCAGATTAGATTTTAGCAGAATGGTTTAGCAAATATTTACTTCCAGTAATAATTGAATATGTGGCCAAGGGAGGCGTTGTAACTGAAGAGAAAGTTATTTCTCATGCATAATACCTAGATCTTGTATATACACAATCTGGCACTTTGTATGACAAATCATAGATTTTCCTCGCCCTCGTTAAGTATTCTCAACTCCTTCCACTTCTCATGTTGTAGACAATGTAATCGGTTATGTTAAACAATCTAAGAGTAAAAATAAGAAATCCAAATCTACTCTGATTATAACTTTACCCGATTCACCTAAAGGAAATCCTTCTCCCTAAAATACTTCTGAAATTAACGTTGTATATTCATCTAACATTAAAATTAAATCAACCAGATGTATAAAAAAATGGAAAAGGTAAAGCAAAGCCGAACAATTCCTCGAAACAGAAATACGAGAAAACTGAGTCATATGACGAAAATAGTAAACCTCTTTATCCTTGTTTAATATGTGATGAAGATCATTACATCAAGGAATGCCCTATTCACACTTAGGTGTCCAAATTCGTTAAAGGTTACCCCACCGCTACTATTTTGAAGGATCCATTTTTGTCTCAAGACAGTAAGATTGTTTCACATAATCCTTCCACTTCCATCACATCGACATATATCATGATGATATCATATTTGGATATGGTAGAAACATGAACCAAATAATATGGATCCAAGAGTCCTCATGTAAATGGAAATGAAGCCAATTCATCTAGTCAACCTTCCATATCAATTCCTCCTTCTGAACCATTACAGATTGAAAAACCCAATTCTAACATGGTTATTCGACTGCCTCCTAAAGGTGTTCTTCGAAAGTCAGCTTTCAAACCACATGCGAGAGCTACTCAGAATTACATATTGTTGAATATTTGGCTATTTCACCTTCAACAATGTCATCCCTTGAAGTGCTGCAAACTTGCCCAACACAAAGGAAATTATTATTGTCAGCAATAGGAGCCATTTATCCTCATGAATTGAATCTTGTTATCTTTGATCTAAACAATTACGTACATAGAATTCCACATCAGCTGGAATTTCAAATACTATTTTTTGTTAAAACCAAACAAGTTTTTTAAGCAATAATTCATGAAGGAGTTTCTACATGCATTATGTACATTTCTTGTTGGAAAGCCTTAGTTTCTCCAACAATCAATTAGTCTCCTATGAATTTGAAGGCCTTTGATGGAAGAGGTTTTCGACTATATGGGATTCTCAAAGACCTACCTATAGAAATAGAAGGTAAAGAGGTTGCAGTCGAAGTTGAAGTTGTTGATGGTAAGATTGAATATAACCTTTTATTGGGACAAAGTTGGTCTTACACTATGTCAGTAGTGGTATCATAATATTTTTGAATGATAATGTTTCCCCGCAAGGGAAAAATTGTTAAGGTATACCAACTATCTTACTATACTTCAGACCTTATAGTTAGTATACCTTTTGTTGGAAAGTCGATTAATACGTATGGAGATGTTAGGGTAGGTTTGCTTAAGGATTCATCTTTGATGGAAAATTTATCAATGCATCTGCCTAGCTTTCCTCATAATATTACCCAGGTCAACATGATTACATCAAGCATGATACCATCCCCCGATCCTTCGATTGTGCCTTCAAAGTCTAAAATGACCTTGTTTGGTAGTGAGATGCCTCTAATCCCATTTGAAATATCTTATCATGCAATTCAATTGCTTTTTGACCCATCATCAACTAAAATATTGATCAAGTGAGTGCGATCACTAATGATTATTCTCAATTTTCACGTTTAGTACCAATGTCGTTTCCTAATCCTTTCGATAAAAAATTTCCAACTGATGAAAGTATCCTGGAAGCCATGACTTTGGACAAAATTCAATGGGACAATTACCATCATCCTTCATCATTTTTACATGAACTTGATAAAATCGAGAATAAATTTTCATCTATCTTTTCATCTAATATTTTTTATAATCCTCAATGTCCTATGTCAATACTTTATTCGAATTCTGAAATGAATCAAGTAAAGATATATAAAATGGTACCAATCAATATCTTAGTCAAATCTAGAGTTAATGAAAACATTCACATAGGTGCTTCGTGCTCTCTTGAAGAAATAGAGGCATATAAAGCCTTGTTTCAGGAATTTTGTGACATTTTTGCCTGGTCTTATGAGGAAATGCCAGGAATTTACCCCAATATTGTAGTACTTGAAATTAAGACATACTCGGATGCTAAGCATGTCAGAAAAATATTACGTCCAGTGCATCCACGAAAAGTTGTTACCATTAAAGTTGAAGTTGAAGAATTACTTAGGAAAAGTTTCATTTACCCAATTCCCTTGACTGATTGGGTATCCAATATTGTTCCAGTAAACAAAAAGCAAGGGACTATTCCAGTATGTGTCGATTATAGGGACATTAACAAATATTTTCCTAAGGAAAATTATCCAACTCATTATATTAACCAAATTGTTGAAGATTGTGCCGGGAACAAGATCTTTTCATTCATGGACAGGTTTTATGTATACAATTTGATAAACATACTCCCTGTCGATTAGCCTAAAACTACGCTCATTTGTCCATGGGGGGACTTTTCCTATTGAAAAATTCCATTTGGATTAAAGATTGTTGGCATGAATTTTCAACGGTAAATGTGTTATGCATTTAACGGTAGAAAGAATATTGTAAAACCCTACCTAGATGACTTACTAGCTCATTTGTTGAGACAACAAGATCATCCTATGCATTTGAAAAATATTTTCATAAGATGTAGACATTAAAATATTCGTCTAAATCTACACAAATGCATCTTTTGTGTCCAATTTGGTTGATTTTTGGGATTTTTCATTTCAAAGGAAGGCATTCGTGTCGATCCACTTAAGGTCGAGGCTATCGTCAATTTTCCTCCTCCTGCCAATCTTCGCCAACTCCAAAGTTTGAAAGGGAAAGATTTTTTTTTATGTAGATTCATACCTGACTATGCCAAGATAACTAAAGGTTTTACTCCAAGATAACTAAAGGTTTTACTCGACCGTTGAAAAATGGAATCCATTTTTTTTGGGACGAGCTTGCTTAAAAATATTTTGATGCATTGAAAAATACGTTGACCCATGCACTACTACTGCATCTGCTTGATTATCATTGAGATTATTTTTTGTATTTAGCTACATCAGATGCCACCATTTTCATGGTTTTAGTTTAGGAAGATGAATCCAACGTTGAACATGTGATTTATTATTTGAGTATGAATCTCACGAAAACCAAAGTCAAATATGCTCATGTGGAGAAATTGGCCCTGGCAGTTGTTCAAGTTGTTCAATGTCTCCATCACTATATGCTTTTATGCAAAAAAATTATGATCTTTGATTAAAACCCTATGATGTACATTTTTACGAAATAATTACTAGGGGGGAAATACTCCAAATGGATTGTTATATTGCAAGATTTTTCTTTGGAATTTGAAAGATCCAAATCTAAGAAGTCATTGGTATTTGCTGAATTATTATGTGACTTTCCTTATGCTGAGACCAAAACCATGGCAAAGGATTCCCTTCTAGAATAATCCATGTTTCTTATCAATATGTTAGATATGCAATATGGAGATATCATTATATATCTTCAAACACAAAAAATTTGGCCTGAACTCTCTTGAACCAATCGTCATGAAATCCAGTACCAATCCCAACAATATTCCATTGTTGGCGATAAACTTTATCATTATGGTACTGATTATATTCTTCTACATCATTTGACGCATGAAGAAGACAAAAAATCTTTAAATGACTGCCATTCTAGAGCATGTGGTGGTCATATGTCAGGGTTTTCCACTACCCAAAATATATTGCATGTTGGTTATTTTTGGTTGTCAATGTTTAAGGATTGCATCACTATGTTCGCCTCCAACTCCTCTTCACCCAATCATATTTGTTGGTACATTTTCTAAATGGGGCATTGCTTTTGTTACATGTAACCCTCACTTGACTGGGGGCATGGGTATATTATTCTTGCAGTAGATTCTCTTACCAAATGGGCCGAGGCGATGCCTACTTACAAGGACGACGATGAAAATACAACTATTTTCATATTCAATCATGTAATCACTAGGTTTGGTGTACCTAAAGCTATTGCCACGAACCATGGTATCCACTTTTGAAAATTTATGATGACCGAGCGTTCTGCACAGCTCGGCTTGTGCCATGACATTTATACTCCTTATTATCCATAGTAAAATGGCCAAGTTGAAGCATTGAATAAATTTTTAACCAACATGATTAAAGGAATAATCAATATTCATAAATGAAACTGGCACACCATGCTTTTTTCAGCCTTGTGGGCATACCATACCTCTACAAAAACATCAACTATATTTACTCCCTTCCAACTTCTTTATGGTTTGGAGGCAGCCTTCCTGATTGAGTGTGAGATTCCATCATTAAAATTATCCATTGAGTTATTACCAGCTACCTCTGCAGAGGAGGAACGTGTTTTTATACTTAGCACAACTAGATGAAACTCATCGTAATGATGCATTAGCTAGCTAGGCTCATAAAAAACATGTTAAGGCTCATTTTGATCGAAACGTGAACCCTCGTGTATATTCTAAAGGTGACCTAGTCTTGGTCTATGATCAATCTCATGATAAACTAGGTGCTGGAAAATTTGTGCCTATGTGGTATGGTCCTTACATCATCAACATGTACTAGTACAAGGTCCTATGAATTAATAGACTATGCTGAAGTTTCTTTGGGAGAGCCCATAAATGGTCTCTACCTAAAGAAATATTATGCATAATTTATCTTGGGAAATATTTTTGTACATTACTTATTTCATAGTTTTGTGAGTGTGTGAATTAGGTTTCTTTCATTTCTACGATTTCATACTACTTTTCCTACTTATCTTTGATTACACTTGATTTGCAGATTTTGACGGTCCCTTAAACTTACATTGGCTTTGCTGATGGCACTAGTCGTAGTACTCATAATTTATCTTCCGCAACTTGGTTCATTTATTCACCTACTGATGAGTTAGTTTCCATTCATGGGGTATGCCTTGGTCAAACAACGAACAACATACTAAGAGTATAGTGCAGTCATTGAAATATTATCTGATTCCATCACATTTGGCATTCAAAGTTTGATCATTAGGTTATATTTACAACTCATAGTATTACATTTAAATGGTGTTTATTCAGTTATAATTTCATCAATGTTAAGAATGTTTTTACGGGTCATCCTCTTGGAAAGGAAGTTTGATTACATTGAATATCAACAAATTCCAAAAAATTTAAACAAATTAGTTGATGCATTGCCTAATCACGTGTTGAATACACATTTGAAAAATTTGTAAATAAAAAAATATTCATCCATATATTAAACAAGATATACTGAAAGAAAAGTAGTATTTCTCATTAGGTAATATAGTTTGTAGAGAGTGTGTTACAAAAATGTCATCCAATACATGAGGCCCCATGGTCTTTATTATCTGAATGTATCGATACAAAATGATAAAAAATGTAGCCCTAAAATACTAAGAAACTATCCATGATGATGATCATGGTAGCAGACTATGGCGTGAGCCACTCGGCATATTAATCGCCTAATCACTCCTGGAACCCCAACCATGTACCTATGGTATCGAAGAGGAAAATCATCGGTCCTAGTATCTGGTATATCTATCGTCA
Organism: Pinus albicaulis; assembly: GCA_034641835.2. NCBI lineage: Eukaryota > Viridiplantae > Streptophyta > Pinopsida > Pinales > Pinaceae > Pinus > Pinus albicaulis. The sequence goes on from CM076581.1 coordinate 1,148,615,347, forward strand.
ACCTCTCTAGTTTATGATCCAACTCGATCAGGCCCTCTATTGCATATGACTGGGGTACTACTACTGCTACAGACTGGTTACCTCACCTGTCAAAATGCCATAGTCCGACTGGTTGAAATGGGCCCACATCTATATCAAAATTTCAGATAATTAGCTTTGGATGTTTAAAAAAAAAAAAAAAAAACACATTAAAACATCAAAATGAGAAATTTTTACCTAGCTCACCCCATTACATTCCTGCTGGGAGTGGTATATCTGGGTCACCTCTATAATCCTTCCCTGCATATGGGAAGTCCTCGATCATGAAAATATGACTTCCCTTCCCATCCACACAAAAAACTAAGGAGTATACTTCACTGTTGGGCCACCATCGCCTCCATGACAATCCATCAATGAAAGCCACCGAAAAATACATGGATCTCTGGGTCCTATCTCATCGACAAGAATATGTTGTGGGATGAGGAGTGGAATCCTATCTATAGAAAAATAAATAAGGTGCCATAACCAAAATTATTTAGTTTACCATTCTTCGTCTAGTTAGTTGTCCTTTCATATTGACAACCACTCCTTCACACTAGTTGTAAATAGTGGACTGTGAACATTCCACTACAATCTGCATCTGGGCCTTTGTGGCCACATGAGGTGTTGCGCTTCCACATACTTTGGTGCTTGTGAAAGTGATGGTTCTCAAATCCATTCACTCGATGGTTTTGATATCAATCCTACCATCCTTGAGTTCATCTCCATCAACACAATATCGCCTAAAATATAAAGACGTAGTCTCTCCACCCGGTCTCTGGAAAAATAGAGAAATATCATGCCCTCTATGGGAAAACCCAATAAAAAATTACATGTCATCAACCTAAATGCTAAGGTGATGATCCTTTATGATGAAACACTGTTCCTGGGCATCCTAGTCCCTTACCAACCATGTCATGAGCTCTAATTGAGCTTTCATTCTTGGAATGACCCAAAATATTTAGAGGCCACAATTTTTCAAACGTAATTTTGCTGGGTATCTATAGCTTCTGCATCATGGGTTTCATGTTCTCTCTCTCTCTCCACTCCAACATGATGAATCAAAAGTCCCGCAATTGAAAATTGAAGAGTGTTAGATCAATGATTGAGATAAATTTGGGACTTTTGGGGTGACTTTTTATTTATTTTTGAAATCCCTTGTCACCTTGTGCAATTTTTATTTACAAACAAAGTGAATTTGCACGGTTTATCATATGATAACCCACTCTAATAAACCATGCAAATCGTGTTTCTCAGCATGTAAAAAATTACTAATGTGCGCAGCCCTGATGAAGGAAAACTATGCACATCCGTGGGCGATTTTTAAAAACATAAATTTCCCCCAAAACCAAAACAATTGTTAAAACGAAAATTAAACCTATTAAAAACAAGATAATGAAGAGATCTATTACCTGGAGGAAATGGTTCGTGGATTGGTCCACTGGTTAGCTCGGAATCAACATCTGGAGTTTTGTGGTAAAAAACCTATTTCTCCTCTCAAAATGGTTAAAATTCAAAATGGTAAAAATGAATTACTTTTTCAACTTTTAAAGGTTTTTAAGTCAATAAAATATTATTTTTTATTCTTTTGACCTTTTAAAAGTCAAATTTTCATGTTTTTACCATAATTTTGAGCAGTGACGATAATTAATTAAGTGTAATGTGCAGAAGATTGGTTACAACATTAAAATGGACCATTTTTACTATGAGTAATCTTTTATCACTTTTTTGGACTCTCGAAAAATACAAAAAAGTGAAACCTTGCAGTCCTCTTTTAAGCCATTTTAAGACTCTCTAAACATGAAAATATCGTTGAGTACTTGAGTATTCGAACTCGTAAAAGATGAACAATCACCTGTTCAATACAATTTTACCCCTTTTTTGGATTGAATTAGACTATTTTACGAAAAAGGTATACGTTGACTAAGCATGGTCAATAGAGTTCTCTCCTACATCATTTTATCCTTTTTCAGGCTTGAGGGACTAAATTTATGAAAAATAACACTATGGAGTTTACTTATGTTTTTCTTCTAACTCTCTAAAACTGAAAAACACCGAGTTTCACTTTATTCGGGCTTGTTAAAAAATTACGTTGAAAGAACTGGACGAGTTTTATTTTTGTGTATTTTCAAACTATTTAAACATGAAAATGGCATTGAGTCAACCCTACACTAGACTCGTAAAACTTAAATAGTGCATGACCCATCGATCACAATTGGATGAAACCACTCCTTCTTAGGGTTTGTTAAAAATACTTCGGAGGAATCATCTGAAGGATGAGCTTACATGAGAAGCAAATGTTATCCTCCTCAAGATTGACAAAAATAAATAGGAACTTGCCAGTAATGGTAGGGGAAAAATGGGAAAATGTATTTATTTTTGCATTCACTATAAGGCAGTAAGTCACCCTTAAACATGACACTCCATCACACATGTACAGGCTGGTAAATCCATTTATCTCACAGTTAATCAAACATCATTGAAATTATTCAACTAGTTTTGGATATTGTCGTTGAGTCAAATGCCGCCAAGTCAATTTTCGTGTCGCCATGTGTTCAAGAGAAGTTCAACCTCGGTTCATGTTCCTTTAAAAATTTCTAGCCCTAAATTGTGTCGGGCATCCCTGAATTAGTCCTTTCAATAGTTCTTCCAAAATTGACATGAAGTTTCGTGTCGTAGGCCTTCTTGCGACAGATCGATTCCTATCGAATTCAGCTCACTATCTAGGAAGTTTATCTAGAAACCATTTTTAATACCTTGAGGCATGCATGCCCTAATGGCAAGTTTCTCGCCTTCGATGAAATGATCTCATCATTGACCTTTGATCGAAAAATTCTATGAGTGTTCGACTTCAAGACATCTAAATAACACTTCATGAATTGTACTAAGAGTACCTTGAGAGCCATTTTCATTATTGGTGGTTTCTCTCACACGTGTTAATGGTTCACATCATTGACTGGTAATCAAGTGGTTTTCCATGTTTGACTGGAAGACATTTTGTTCACATTGTTAGATTTGTAATACGAGTCGAGATATGGAAATCAAGACCCTAGATCTAGTTACATCCATCCAAGATGGGAGGAGTTATTTATTCATGATTATATAGATAAATTCATGAAATATGGTTGCGTCCATACTTTGTCTACTATGTTGATATGATTGTAGGGTTATTTCTGTACTTATTCATAGAGTCAATTTTTACTCTGAGTATGGGAATGCCTACCTCAGTGATAATTGTATGTATTGCATTGTAATCCTTGAATGTTTGATGTGGGTTTGCGACCATTGTCTATGATTTTATCTTCGGCATGATAGAGTGCTTCAATCTTTAAAATAACTTTTTGGACTTCGCACTTTTGGGGGCAACCTATTACACGTCATTTTGTCACTATGACACAACCCGTTAAATGTATCTCTCACCATCCATAAATATGTTTCAATGTACTCCATTGTAAGTCCACAATCCAATAACCTTGAAGCAAAGATGAATTTTGGGTAACAATGTGTTTAAACATGCTTACTATGACTTGCGCACTTTTCCTAGTCTGTTTCTGCGCATGCACAATTTATTCCATCGAAAACTACACAGAACTACTCTCTGTCTTCCACTGTAGACTTCGCACATGGCTTAATGAAAAGTAAAAATAAAAAGTAATTTCTAGAAGCCTTGTTGGGAGAATATATCCCAACTACTGAGCTTCTAGGACATAAATGTTCGAGCCTTACCCCTCACATCATGGAGCTTATTCCCTTTGATCAAGGAACCCTAATCCCAATATTAGTGGATATCATCAATTTTTTTGGATCTCAAACTTCATCTTCTTGGCCTATAAATTGAATAGAGGCTAGAGGGTTAGGGGATTTCACAAAAGGTAGTCTTATGTTGTTGAATTGAGGGTGGGGAGCTTATCATCCAAGGAGAACGTTGGAGACATTTGGGAGGAGCCTCATGACATCAAGGCTCAGGTTGTAAGGTTTCTCTTATCTCAGACTAATACAAATGGATCCTTTTTCCCATTGTTTTGTATTTTTGAATTGATCAATGATTCATATCCCTCTTGTTTAGTTCATTAAGATAATAATCAGTTTCTAATCTCCTTGATCATTAGATTAAGCTTGTTTGAGTTATTTTGTTGCATGTGGCTTTGACTCTTTGTATGCCTATGTTTGAAGGTATGTTCAAAGCATTGAGGAGTTGCAATGGGAAGGAACATATATCTTCATCAAGCATTTCACAAAGAGGTAAGGGATCTATCCTCCTTTTCTTGTGTTGATAATTTAAACAAAGAATTCTTAGGTAAATAGTTATTTATTTGGTTTTTTGTTACTAGTTTTACTTTAGGAATCTAGGGAGATCGCTCTTATCCTCAAGAGGGATTTTTCCATCTAAAACAACCAAGGATGCATGAAAAAATATAGAACCAATAACAGAGTTAGGCATATTTGTGGGGTGTGCTGATAAACCTCACAACTATCGGGTGTACTTGCCATCTCACAGGATGACAATGGTGCGCAGAGATGTGAAGTTCGATGAAGAGAAGGCCATGATATGTTCCCTTGAGAGGGAGCTTCAGTTGCATGCATTTGAGGATATTTTATCTCCAAAGGATTAACCTCAGGATGTTATGGAGAAGCCAAAAATAGAGGAGACAAGAGTGTAAGCACACACTCATGTAGAGACATCCAAATATGGAAGTAAGTGCACTAGAGAGGCTGAAAAATTGATGCATGATGCTAGAGAGAATTTGGAGAACCCACATCACAACATAGGAAGAGGAGGTCCCCAGAGCGGCACACTGGCTAAATGGCTCTTATGAGCGAGAGTGTAGAGACTGAGCCATCCTCATTCGATGAAGCAGTGCAACAAACAATATGGGTTGATGCCATGGTAGATGGGTATAACTCCATTATCAAGAACATTGCATGGGAAGTTGTCCCAAGAGCAGAGGACAAGTCAGTTGTAGGATCCTGGTGGATCTACAAGATGAAGCAAGCAGAAAATGGGAGTGTCGAGAAACACAAGGCTAGATTTATGGCCAAGGGGTTCTCTCAGGTGGAGGGACTTGATTACAAGGATACATTTTCTCCAATAGAAAGGCACTCTTTAATCATATATATTTTAGCACTTTCAACCCAAATGGGATGGAATATACATCAGATGGATGTGAATACAACCTTCCTCAACATAGTATTTGATGAAGAGGTGTACATAGAGTAGTCATAACGATTTGAGACCTTCAACAAAGATTCACATGTGTGCAGACTCAAGCGAGTGTTGTATGGATTGAAACAAGCACCTCATTCTTAGTACACCAAGATCAATGAATATTTCGCCAGGTTGGGCTTCAACAAAAGTGAATCAGATGCAAACCTTTACCATATTGTTGTTGAAGGTAGATTATTGATTATAATATTACATATTGATGATTTAATTCTAACAACTGATAGTAAGATAACAAAATATTGCAAATATGATTTGGAAAGAGAATTCAAGATGAAATACAAGGGTATCATGCATTATTTCCTTGGTTTGAACATTTGGAAAAGGGATAGGGAAATATTTGTCTCTTAGGGAAAGTATTCCAACGAGATACTGAAGAAGTTTCACATGGAAAGAAACAAACCCATGTAGACTCCTCTAGCAAGGAATTGGAGGACGAAAGATGCTACTTCAGGCGAAGCAGTAGAGGCTACCATTTATAAGCATCTTGTGGGTTCACTTATGTACTTGGTGAACACACGATCAGACAAGTGTTATGCAATTAACCAAATTAGTCAAGCAATGGTTAAGCGACCCAAACTCTATTGGAAGGCAATCAAAAATGTGTTGAGATACCTCAAAGGCACCACTCAATTTGATCTATGGTACAAATGGGTAGAGGGAGTGAAGCTTTAAGGATTCATATATGCATATTGGGCAGGGAGTCCATCTGATAGGAAGAGAACATCAGGGGGAATCGTTAGTAAGGGGTCAACAAAAATTTCCTTTTACAAAAGGAAGAAAAGATTGATTTCACTCAGTTCAACAAAAGCAGAGTACATGGATGCTATTCAAGCAACTTGTCAGGCTATCTGGATGAGGAAGATCCTTGTTGGATTGTTTGGTCATCAGATGGATCCTATAATGATTTACTGTGAAAATCATATTTGTATCAAACTCTCTGAGAATCTATTTTTTCATGATCGGTCCAAGCATATCAACATTTGGTATCACCATCTCAAATATTGTGTGCAGAGGCGGATCATGATGCTAGAATACATTCCTACAGAAGAAAAAGATGAATATATCTTGACGAAGGCACTGTCAAGAGGAAAATTTGAGTTCCATAGAGGCATGATCAAGGTATATGATAATCCCTTTCTTGCTGAGAGGGAGTATTGAAAATGGCACCAATAAATATTCTAATTTAATTTTCCTTTGAATTAAATCAAAAGAAAATTGTAATTCCACATTAGATGACAAATTGTACAAGTTAACTAAGTTGGTTTGACTTATTTGGTTCATTTAATTCGAGTTGAGGGTCTAAGTTGAGTCAAGTAGAGTGTCTTCTACTTTATAAGAGCCATGATTGACTTTATTTTGAGTTGTAATTAATTAATTCAGTTTATCTAAGTTAAATTCGGTTTAACTAGTTCCAAATGTTGGAGGAACTAGTGAGAGGTCAAAGTGTGGAACTTGAACTTGAACCACACTCATTGATCAATTAGTTAACTAATGGTTCAATCATAAATAAATCCTAAATTTTAGATCTAAGAGTTACCTAGTTGAGATTGGATTTCAAGGGCAGTGTACTATCATTTGTATAATCATCCAAATTGTATAGGTAGTGCATGCATTCAGAGGAAGGCCCTTGATGGATTGTGTACTTTTGGATGGGGATTTTCCTAATTAATAGGGGATAATTACCCAAGGAAAAAACGCAAGGAAATAGGGACTTGGGCAAGTAGAAAATTGGTTAAGTATTGGCTTAGGCTTGTCTAGGAAGCAATGAGAAAAATATATATAGTACAGAGGTTTCTTAGGCTTGAGAAAAACATTGTTGTATTCTTATATTTTCTAACTAATGCAATATATAGATAGCAAGGGTTTTAGTTGTGGTTTTCCCTAGGAAATCATTTTTTTCCCAGTAAAAATTGTAATTTTATTAATGAAAACAAAACTACATGTTGTAGATTCTAAAAGTATTCCATCAAGTCAGTCTATAAAAATGGTGATAAAAAAACCATAAAAACTTAAGGGAGAGAAATTTAAACTTTTCTCCATCTCTTATTTTCTATGTTCCTCCATTCTCCTTGATATGGTGTGGTAGTTACTAATTCCAACTTTTTTTCTTCTTCCATTCTTGTATTTTCCTTTTCTGAGTCTGAGCTTTCTTAAACATGATGGCGTTTGGAGCCCCCCAAATATTTTTCTTCAGGGATCTTCTTCGGCTGCGCAATGGGAACATGAATGTCTATCCCAAAACCATTTACATACTCCTTTTCTATGTTTTCTTCTGTATTCTGATTTCATTCGTTTGCATGGGGTTCCATTTCTTCTTCATCCTCTTCATTGTCTGGCGAGGGCAGAGGAAATTGCCATCCTTTGGGTTTCTTTCCTAGTCTATTCTTCCTTCAAGTCTCTTTCTTTGCAGTAGGATACATATTTTGTAGATTCCCTATCTATTGTAATATTCGACATCTAAAGGTTGAGTTCTCAAAATGTAGGATTTGTGTCCAACTCTTCTTATTGTGTGTCAATTGTATGTGATCCAAAAAACCTTTTCTTAGGTCCACCTCCACACATATTCTGGAAAAATTGTAGATGCATTCTTCCATTCCTTGTGTATGTGTCTAGATGTATCTCCCTAAGATATTCCAAATACCTTCTAGGAAAATTTGATGCCAGAAGTGTAGGGGGACATTTTGCAGTTTAACCCAAACCAAATTCTTGATATTATCATTTTGTTTGCATCAAAATATAGGAACCATGGGGTAATAAAGAGTCCCGTAGATCCCCAAAACCATGGTCCTTCGTGGATTACACACTTTTGTTCCTCCGATGAAGCAAACTTTACTATGAAGAAAAATTTTGAACATAGGTGAATCTCATAGTTTATTGACCAATTTGTGAGGATTCGACGGAATAGATCCATTGTTTTTTGCCAGAAACTGTTGAATATACTAATAACGGCTTGTGCTTTATAAGTTAAGCAATTTTTGTTTGTTTCCAAAAGATCTATAATAAGTTCCGGTACATGATTCAGTTTCTCCACAATATAGGGATTGGGGGTATTGTGTTCTTGTTCTGGAGTTGTTGTAGCTTCCAGTTTACCTTGAAGGATGTATTTGAAATAGAGACCGACATTGATATGTTCTTGATTTGGTTTTCTTTATTTGGGTAAAATAGCAATAGTGACACCTCCTCCTCCCTTTGATTTTCCTGATCCAGTTGCTCCGCCTCTCAATCTCAAGTTTAGGCTTATGGTGGATGCAGGAAGGACATTGTATTGAAGGAGGCTTCAATCATCCTACATATCTCTACTACCACAAATCAAATTTTTTTAATGTAATGAAAAACCCAGTTGTCCCCTGATGTTCTGATTCAATTAGGAAATCTTATTAGATGCTTGTACCCAGACTAGTGTTGATTTACCATTAGGGGACTTGACAAAAATTTGGAGAGAGATATGCTCTTCTAGATCGGGAGAGACATGTGATTCAATTTATGGCATGATACTATATGGCAGTTCTTCTATTTGTATCAAAGGTTGAATCGAGAGAATATTATCTAATTGAAAGATCATTGATATGTGATCTATTGGGAATAATAGTATTTCCATTTGAGAGGGTACCGAAAACCTCTGTATTGATTCTTATTCATCCTGTTTGATGCTTATTTCCCATAATTTGTGGAAAGATCCTAGATCCAGTAGGGAAGATCCCATATTAACTCTGAATTGAGATGGAGTGGAGGAAAATTCCAGATCCATATCTTCCTTTCTCTTATTCGCATCCAAATCTGGATTTTTGCTTCATCTCATTAGACAAATGATCTCTCCATCATAAATGAATGGTTGTTCTGAGGCTTATCATTTATAATATGCACTCCCCTAGCATATTTTTCAAATATCCCTGATCGTGATACCATGGATGTTGAGATCCACCCATGGAGATTGTTGTGAGAAAGACTGGGAGAGTTTTGTTGCTTCCCTGCTAAAGTGGATCTTACCCAAACCAAAATATCAAAGAAAAGATAAAAATGCCCTCCTCTCTTGTAGGTGATATGGAGTACAAGAATAGTTTTTAGATATGAAGGAAGGGAGAGTCGAAAGGAAAATATTCCATCCATCACAGAATGGAGGATCAGGGTGCTTTCACCAAATATGCTGTCATGAGTAGCACCACTAGATTTGATCGCTGATACAACGTTCAAATCAACTTCAATGAGGAATTAAACCCTAGCATGTGCCATTTCTCCAACTCAGTTTGAGCCCCTTCATGATTTCAATACATTATATTTCCCCAAGAAATCATTGTGTAATGTGTTGATTGAATTCTTTCTCTTCTATTCTTTGTGATTTCATGATCTTTTATTGTTTCTACAATTGGTAGAGTAGATTCAAGTCTATTGTTTTAGAAAATTACAATTAGCAATTTGAATCTACAAGGAATTTCTACACATAATTACAAGCTCCTTCATATCGAATTTAGAGGCTAGATCCCTCTTACACTCGATGATCAGGGGCTCATTACCTGTCAAGAATAGATCATCAACATATAAAACCAAAATTAGTGGCATACCTTTTAATACCTTGTAGTAGAGATTGGGATTGACATTACTTCTTGTGAATACCAGCTTCACCAAATAATTGTCTATGTGTGCGCACCATGCTCAGGAAGGCTTGCTTCAAACCATACAATGCCTTCTTCAATATACAAACATGCGCCTTTCGTTCCTCAACTTAAAATCCCTGTGGTTTCTTAACATATACTTCCTCTTGTAATATTCCAGGAAGAAATGTCATGTTCATGTCCATATGATGAAGATTCCATCCTTTACTTGCGGCAAGGGAAAATATCAAACAAATGGTTATATATCGTGCCACAAGTGTGAATATATCATCATAATATTCTCCCTCTTTCTGCAAAAATCCTTGAGCCACGAACCTTGCCATGTATTTCTCAATGCTACCATCAACTCCATGCTTAATTTTGAATAGCCATTTTGAAATCACCACAAATTTCCCCTTCAGCCTCAGCATGACTTCCCATGCATCATTCTTCATGATTGATTCATATTCTTCGGCCATAAAATCTTTCCAAACGACCTAGAGAACTAGACTATTTGGATTCATGAGGCGCTTAGGAGGTCCTTGTTATTTTATGACTTATTCGAATGTAGAAGGTTCATATTGTATTATAGTGCTCATAGTGGCGACATATCCCTAGTACATGCATGTCTTATTCCTTTCTCTAAATGATCTTAAAATGAGAGCTTGATTCTCATAATCCTATAATGTATCTCAAAGCCAAAATGGTCTCTTCCTGATGGGAGGATTACATGGAGGAGGATCTAAGGTATCCATGGGCTCCATGGGATCACCAAAAATATCTGTCTCAGATTCAGGCATGGAAGGACCATCCAAAATATCCATATCTTCATCCTCCTTCTCAAGTGGAGGAGGTGGAGGAAGGTCCCTTTCTTTTCCAAGGGCAACATCTTCATCGAATGTTACATCTCTGCTAACCTCAACCTTACTTTGACCAGGAATATATATTCTAAAATATTTAGAATTTTAACAATATCCAACATACATACATTTCTTCTAATGGATTCCATATTGTTTCTTTTCCCCTTTGGAACATGAATGTATATGGGGCAGCCAAAGATACAAAGATGACTCACATCTGGCTTGACATCATGAATACTTCTTTGGGTGTTTGTTGTCTAATTCTTGATGAGGCACCCTATTTTGAACATATACGACAACATTTGTTTCTTCTTCCCAAATGAACTTGGTAACTTTTGATCATGGAGCATGGCACGAGAATCTTCTACAATAGACCTGTTCTTCATTTCATCTACTCCATTTTGATTAGGATTATATTGTGCAGTTGTCTTCTTATAGGAAAAATCGATGAACTCATTTGAAGTGTACTCTCCACCATTTTCAGGCTTAAATATCTTGATTTTCTTCCCTATTTGATTTTTTATCAAATATTTTAACTCCTTGAACTTTTCAAATTCTTTATCCTTGTGCTTAAGATAATGTTACCACGTCTTTCTTGAAAATACATCATTGAAAGTGATGTAATAGAGATGGTTACCAAGATAATGTACGGGCATCAGACCACTCAAGTCGATATGAATGAGATGGAGGATGTCATTTGTCTTATTCTCGCTAGAGGGGAATGGTCCCCTTGTTTTCTTCCCACTGACACATCTTGGACATACTCCATCATGTTGAGGCTGAACCTTGGGAATCCCTGAGAAAAAATTATCCAATTTCAGAAGAGCATTATAATGTAGATATATTTGGTGTCATAGCTCGCCTAGATGATTAGTGTCATGGACCAATGCTAGGAGTGGTCTTCCAATAACCCTTTAGATTCCTTTGTATCTCGATCCCAATGTGAATGCATCTATCATAGGTGATCCCACATGCCAAGTAAGAACCTTTCCTTTGATGAAGGCAACCCTCATCCCTTTATCTTTCGAAGCGGATATTGATACCAAATTCTTATTCAACCCAGGCACATACATTACATCATGGAGAAAAATAGATTCTCTGAATTCTAATAAAAATTTATGGGCCCAAAAACTTTAACGGGATGAATGGAGTTGTCTCCAAGAATGATTTTCAAATTTGACTCCCCTTCTACCAAGTTATAGAGAACTTCCTTATAACTAGAGAAGTGATGAGTGGCCCCACTATGAACAAACCAACTATCCCATGAATCTGGAGGAGATGAACTAGTAAGAGCATAAATAATAATATATCTAGATTTATTCACAACATTACTTTCATATATGGAGAATCTTGACTTCTTTTGTGGACGACTATCTTCTTCATGATCACTTGGAGCATCTCTTCTTCTTATTTCATCTCTCCCATTAAGATAATTCCTTCGATTATCAATTCTTCTTGAATCATTGAACTTGGTGTTGTAGCTTATAGTATTGTAGTGTGGTCCATTGTTCTTTTTAGGGAAATCTAAATCATAATGAACCTTCTTGTGACAATTTTAGCATTCAATGTGCAATTATTCTTTTATTTTATTTGGATTTAAAGGAGGATGCTCCTTGTATTTGATGGAAATCCTTTTCCCTCTCTTATTCTTCTTCGTCTTATCATGAGTGATGAACGCATCAGACTCTCCTTCTTAATGCTTTTGAATCCTTCATCTTGATATCATCCTTCATTCTTCTTGAGTGAGCTTTCTAATAATTTCAAAAAATGACAGGAGGGTATTGTTGTTGCTTATGGTAGTGATGAAGGTTTCCAAAAGAGGAGGGAGACCTCTTAGAGTGACGATCACCAATTCCCTGTGAGACATATATTCCCCAAACTCTTTGCAATTGATATCTAAGACGAGATATCCTCATTATGTAGGATTGTACAAACTCTCCTTTTTTCATCTTTGTGTATTTGAGTTGATATTTAAAGGAGAGTGACTTCATTCAAATTTTTGACCTCATACATACATGCTATATTATCATACATGTCCTTGGATCTTCTCAAATTTCCAACATATGAAAGTAAATTTTCTTGTAAACCATAAGCTATAATTTTCTTTTTTTTATTCTCACCTTTCTCATGCTTTCTCTTAACAACAAAAGGTTCATTTTCTAGAGGCTCAGGTACTTTTCCTTGAATGTAATCTAAAACATCATAGTTGTTAGCTATCATTTCCAACCTGACTTTCCATACAACAAAATTGGATGAGTCACCCAACTTCTTATTTTCCTTGAAGGTGGAAGACATCTTGACTTGACTAGATTGATTCTTTCAACTTTCCAAAGATGATTGCTTCAATGCTTGTCTCCTCTTGGGCTTGTCCTTCACCTTAGATCTGATACCATGTTAAATTTTTCAAATTGTTTTATGATGTATCAATTACTTTAGGCCAACTCAATACTTCAAATAGCAATATTTTCAATTACAAATAGTATTTCCATTCATAAAAAATAATTGAAGATAGAACAATAAATGCAATGACAAAGGAGAAAATCAACACATCAACAAGAGACACCAAATTTGGTCAAAGACCAGGGAAAAACCCCACTAGGGGGAAAACACTTTGAAATTATTCTTCTATTAGATTATCATAAAATGTTCAGCAGAGAGTAAAATGATACCAATAAAATATCATCCAGTAATAGAACCTAATAACATTTAGAAACAAGTTTCCAATGTTAGCATATATCAGAGATAACTTCTTCAGTCTCCGGAAAACTACGTATAACTTCGGTCAATGGTCAACTTCAGTCAAAATCCTCAGTTGCATGCATGAAGGGTTGTGAGTGCGAATATAGGATCCCAATCACTCCCTTGCTTCCTGTGTGCCATCGACTATATCTAAAATTGCTCTATGAAAAGCCCATGACTATAGCCTAGAAACCCTAGATCAGATGCGAGCCTCGAACCCTATAATTCTGGACCTTTGCGAACTTCTTTTGTCGTCCTTGCTTCAGACGCGTGCGAACTGATCAATGAGAAGAGAAGAAGAAGATGCTTGGTGATGTATAAATGAGCTTTAGGTCACTTTTATTTATAGGCTTTCATGGGTGTCCAATTTTCTTTGAGATCGACCTTGTCCAAATGTGTATGTGTGGGCTTTCCTTCATAAGTACACTTTTCCCTATCCGATTTGAGTTATCTTTAGGTCAATTTTGGTCCAATCGAAAAGAGGAATTAAATGCAATCATTATCTCCATAAATTAAGCTATCCAAAGTGGAATTTGATTGTAGTTTCATAATTTTAACACTCCAAACCCAACAATCCATGAACAAGTAGCCAAGGAAAAACTCCTTATGTTAGGGCCCCAATTGTGTTTCCATTGGGCTAAATTTCCTTCATCTCGAGCTCCCCAAGCTCTTGAGCTAGGCCACTAGGAAAGCACACTCCTAAAGAGAGCCATAAATTACACCAAAGATTAATGTATTTTTCCACTTTCCTCAAAACCTAGAACCAATCATCTACTCTTTAATTATTTGGTTTAAGGAAATATCCAAGATATTTAAAACCATCATTTAGCATACCGAAATTGAAAGGAAAATACCTTTAATGGATTACAAATTTTAATCCTCTAGGTTACTGCTAAGACCAGCCAATTTATTAAGGCTTACTTCCATGTTTGTGGCATTACAAAAACAATGGAAAATTTCTTTAAACATCTTCCATTAATCCATATTCCTATGACAAAATAATAACACATCATCAACAAATCAAATATATGTTATCTCCACATGAGCATTGACTTTTCTCCTTTAATTATTCCTTTCTCCTTTTCTTCCATTATTAACCTACTTAATCATTAAATAGTGAGAAAAAAACAGAAAATGAGATAGGAGGCATCCCTCCCTTATTCCTCTTGATGCCTTAAATAATTTAGAAGGCTTGTTATTAATACAAACAACATAATTAGTAGATGGAATAAAACCCAAGATCCAAGACACGAATTCAAATTTTAAGCTAATTTGTATTAAAACCAATCTTAAGAAAGACCAACACACTTTGTCGTATATTTTTTTTCAAATAAATATTCATCACTAAGGATGGAAAATTTTGAGCCTTGATTGTATGAATGAACTCCTACACTGTCTTGTTTTCATCGTGAATGTACATGTTGTAGAGAAAACTAAATTGACAAAGACATATTATTTGACATAACAGCCTTCAACCTATAAGAAACCAACATAGAGATTATCTTGTATAGAGAATTGCAAATGGATATTGGCCTAAAATCATTAAAATACTTTGGCTCCATTATCTTAGGAAGTAAAGAAATGAAAGTGGCATTAATATTTCCAAAAACACGCCCCATTCTTCTAGAATGCTCGACCACTTCTAAGATATCTTTATCCATCAAATCAAAGAAGGTCAAAAAAAATTATATACCCCAACCATCAGGCCTCAAACATTTGTCATTATGAATGTTCTTAAAAATATTTAAAACTTTCTCCTTTGTAGCAGGTATCCCTATCCAGTTAATTCTCCATACGCAAATCTATTTTAGAATGAAAAAGTTGAAAAAAAGTTTACACCTCAACAAATTTAATTACTCTTCACACTTGATACATTCGTTGCTAAAATAAATTTTTACTAGCTACATACTATATATAATTTTTCATTATTTAAAATACATTTTAAATACATAAGTTAATATAATGACTTGAAAATTTCCTTAAACACTTTTAACTTCAAAAAAAATTAAATTATTTAATTACTTTACCTAATATATATGAAAAAAATTAATTAAATAATTTTAAATAAAAAAAATATATACTATATAATATATTTCTCATTGGATAAAATCACCATCATCATAAAAAAAAATAAGACGAATTCAAAAAGTTGTTAAAATGATATGTCTCATTTTCCCAATTCTTCTTCTATACGTGGAATAATTGGCAATTTCAAAAAACCCATGTATTGTTCCAAGTAATAAGTTCCCTGCAAGTGAAAAGTGAGACCTTAACCAATTTCATATTGATTTCATATTTTGGTACCTTTAATGCCTTGCAAAAGTCTCTCCACTTATATACAATTTTTTAATTCTTGGAAGGGTGTTTATGTTTGTTTTCTTTGTGTGCTTATTTTATATATGGTTACCACACTTTATTTTATTTTATTGTGACTTTATGTTGATTATGAATGGAGGACTTTACTTTATTATGATTTTATGTTAATTATGGATGTGGATTTTAGGTTGGTTATTGATGAGAGAATAGAGAAGTTATATTAGGTGTGGGATTAAGGTATACATGGATTAATCAATAAGCCTATATTGATATATGAAAAATGAAAAACTAGGTTAATATCGGTAAGGATGAAGTCTTAAGTTTGATAGACATCAATAGAGTATAATCCATATCAAATAATATAGATAAAACAATATTTATTTAGTGACCATGTACTTGAAATTTTTAAGCATTTATTTCTATTTATAGATGTTGAAACATTATCAATATTAATTTATTCTTAAACTAACTATGAATGTTCATTAATATTTTATAAAAGTAGTTAAATCTCTTAGAATTTATATGGTTCGTAAAATTTTTTTTGGAGATTCATTATGTAAAATAAAATTTTCATATGAAAGTTTGAGCAAATTGATTTTTGTAAAGAAGATGGAAATGGTTGAATTTGGAAAATAAAAAGAAACTTAATTAGCGAAATTGCACAGCTTAATTTCTAATGTTCTCATTTATGAGCTTTTCAACAATGATTTTTTTAAATTTAATTAGTTTATTAATATAAATTAAAAATAAAAGTAACTTATGGTGTATTAAGTTAATCAAAATGATTAATTATTAAATAAAATAAGTTATAATTAATTGTAAATTATTGGGGGATGATGGTCCTTACAAGATCCAAGGAGCAATGTCTTTAGTGGCTTCCCATCATTATTTATAGGTAGTTTTGAGGGCTAACATTGTGAAACTTTTACAACATATAGTGTTGATGACACTAGCTTCTAAGTCTGTCTACAATCATGACTTCCTAGAACATCTCTTTATGAGTTGTCATATTGTATCCTTGATGAGATGTCAATATTATCTACTGATGAGGTATATTTGTGTTGGAACACTTAATTTCCAATGTGATTACATCTATGTACTACATACTGATATCATTGGATGAATATGTTGCCGAAATGACTAAATATGTTTCCACTATTCTTCTTTTGTTGTGTCTCATTAAATAGTTTAACATGGTAATCAATTTTGTATGTGTAATTTTTACAGAGAAAAGAGAAGGAAAATACTATGAAAAGGGTTGCATAGTCTATGATCACAAGAGAGCGAGGGTTTATATTTGTTTTATTTAGGGTTTGGACCCGATGGGATATTGAATACACTAGTCATGACATGGAAGAAGAGTTGATTGAATATTTGGAGGACCCATATGAGGGCCTCCAAATATGCACAACCTCAAGTAAGCCCACTTCTATACCTCGTCTAATACCTTGGGAGTTGTCTCTAACATCCCAAGTCTCACCTCATAGTTCAAAACCCTACTCAACATCCACATCATTGGGTTACCTCCCCCAATGCAACCTGTTGTGCTCCTACTTGTCCTCCATTACCTTTGCCTCTTTCTAGGTTCAATGGCCTCCACTTGACCTCCATCTCTCCCAATATGACCATTCTTGATATTTTTGTGAAGCAGGTTCTATTAATATGTCATTCTCAACTCATCTTCCATCTACCACTTTATAGGACTTGGTTTCCCTTTCCACCTTTGCACTAGTTAATGATCTATGTTTCCTTTATGTCTCTCCCAATTTCCTTAGTGACTTCCTTGCCTTGGAAATGTTTGGTGGGGGTATCTCCACAAATAGTATGTCACCTTCCCTCCAACTAGTGAAAAAGGATGCCTCCAAACTAAGAATAAAATGTGTGAAAAGGAAATTTGAGTAACCAAATTTGGTCCTGGGTATTGACATCAAGATCAATGAGGTCCAAAAAATAGAAGAGACCATGGTTGTTGGTTGATTCATGAGAAAAAGGATAGGAATGGTATTTATGTGGAGTTAGAAGATAAATCACCTTGACGTTATTTTGGGATACTGACCTTGTTGTGTTATTCTAGCCAAAGGCTACATGGGTTGGATTACGTATTCAAAGAAGGATGGAGAAATTTTTTTACAATGTTGATGATAGTAGAGTTCACCGAGTTTATACCTCAAGAATTGGAATGTAGATTTCAATGTCAGATTAAAAATACTCTTGGTGATTCCCGTATGGGTCTAGCTTCTAGCCCCTCCTTTGTAATTTTGGTCATATGAGGTCTTCTAGAAAATAGGAAACATATTGGGTTTCTTCTATGAAGTCGATTCCTCCTATAAAAATTCAAGGCACATGGAGATGAATAAAATTCTTGTGGGATTGAACCTAGCCTCAAGGATTCCATATTCCATCACCATACATGTTGGGACCGAGACCCATAGGTAGACTTTGGACTATGAGGGAATTCTATACAAATTTGCTAGATGTCACTCATATGGCCACCAAGGAGAATATTTCCCCAGCATGAAGATCAATAAAAGATGGATTTGGAAATCACAAAAAGGATTGGACTCTATAAGTGACCCTTTGCAAAATATGGAGACTAAATATCAACGTAAAATGATAATTAACACTACCCCCACCTTAGGTTTGGGTGGTCAAGGTTTGGTACTTGTGGATACTTTTTAGGGAACCCCTACTATGGTCATAGTGGAGCTTCCAAAGGAAACAATATCTCCCGCAATAGTTTCCACGACCTCCTTGATTAGTATGTTTTCCCCTTCAATATTCTCCCTTTACCTTCAATGTTTTTAATACCACTTCCTTAAATTTATCACATAGAGCCTTCCCCCCATTAGACCTCCTCAACCTTCCCCCCTCCTTCCATTAACTTGTTCTCCTCTCCTCCCACCTTAAACCCTATGTCCCCCATTTTGAAACTTTTACTCCTTCCATAGCACCATTTCCTTCCTCCTCCTTATTCTCCCTCGCATCATCCTTAAAACCTCAGGTTGCATTTCACCCACCCATCTGAGACTAGCCTTCCCAAATGGGTTTCCAAACCAGAGTTTGGTGGTGGTTTAAGCATGATGGAATATTAGTCTACCCATGGTATTGTATATGGAAGGAATTACTTCATATCCTTAGCCATGAAAAAATCCTTTTTTGAGGTGAAATTTTGGAAAAAAAAGTATATCATGAGGGAAATTAGAGAAGCGGCCCCTAAAAAGGTTTTGGATTAGAATAATTTCTCTAAATGTAAGGGGTTTATCCAACCCATAAAAAAATTTAGCCATAAAAGGACTAATAACCTCCCTCTCTTCACATATAATCTCCATTCAAGATACAATGATAGATGGTTTAAGGGTAGATTCCATTCTATCGTCCATTCTTCCTTCCCAATCCTTTCATTTTTCAGATGCCTAGAGGAGACCAGGAATCATAATTGTAGGTTTTCAAGCCTCCCTTTTTCAGTACAAGGTGGCTTGGGCCTCATGGTCTTGTCTAGAAGCATCTTCTATCTTCAAGGACAATGGTTTCTCTTTTAATGCATTGAATATATACAACCCATATTTGGAAAGGAATACCTTCTCGGAAAACATGTCTAGGCTCCCCTTCTTTGGCTTGGAATATTTATAGGGGGGAATACAAACTTCACTTTAGAAAAATATAAAGTTTGGGGCCCCTCTACAATAAAAAACCCATTGAAATATTATTTTGTGGATAATATCACAATGAGGAAAAGACCCTTTAGCAGATGTTTTGAGGAAGCCCTTATAAAAATAGCCTAGATATTCGTTTGTAGTGGAGGTCACTAGAAAAGGTTGGTGGGTTGAGGTTTTTATGGATGTGTTTTTTGCGGTGTGTTTCTAATCATAAAACACACTGGTGCATTTTATGAAAAGAGCACTGGTGTGTACTATAAAATGGCACACCGAGACATTGTGCTCTCCATACAAACTGGCTCGGTGCGTCTCAGTACTCCAGCACACCGGTCTGTAATATCAAATGGCACACCGAGACAATGTGCTCTTTGTATAAACCGACCCAGTTCGTCTTAGTAATCCAACGCACTGTAACGAAGTTCAATGCGCCATTGATAAAACCGTCTAGTGCTTGTCATAATCGAGTGCTTCGAAAAAGGGTTAATTTAAAAATAATTGTTGGCCGTAAATAACCTAATTTTTATTTGATCAGTGCTCTAGAGCTCTCAAGTACTGGTGCACGTTTTTCTTCTCTGAGTCTCCTTGCCATTGGTGCTCCATTTCCCTGCATTGCTTCCATCCATTTCTCACTGTGTGGAGTTCAAATTTTCAAAAACGGTTGACAAATTTTTTTTTTAGTATTCCTCAGCAAAGATGCCTCCTCGACGCGAAAATGTGCAGGTAATCTACTTGTTTCTCAATAAATTAACCTTTTAGCAGATTACTTTCTCAAATTCACTTAAAATTTACCATTTAAAAAAAATTGTGTAGTACGTTCGAGCCGTTCAGCTCGTACCGTTCACAGTGCTGCCCGTAAATTTACAGGCCATGCCGCGAATGATGTTAATAGAAACCGCATCGGGTTCCGGAGTGGTACTGAGAAAATGTGCACTATTGTAACACTAAAATAGTGTGGTGCATGTCAGTTTCTGGCCGCACTGACCATATAATTTTTTTAAAAATAAAACACTATGTATGGTTGTACGGCGGTGCTGTAGTTTACTGGATTGTACCGATAATTATGTACTATTGTCGGGCGGTGCGTTGACCAAACTAACCGCCTCGGGGCAAATAGTTTTGTCAACGCACCACAAAAAAAATATTTTATGTTTGCACGATGCGCAAACTTTTTTCATGCACACTGTGTGCGGTGCATGATAAACAAGTATGCACCGGTAGCGGTGCGTGACTGTTTTCTTGGGCGCACCGAGTATTTTTTTTCAATAGAATATATCTATATATATATATATATATATATATATATATATATATATATATATATATATATATATATATATATATATATATATATATATATATATATATGTCATTATCATTTAATAAAAAAAATGTATTTAATATGTGAATCATTCAACGATGTCAATGGAGAGAGCAAAGGGAACAACAAGAGCATATGGAGGACCGTTATAACATGATTCAGCAGTGGGAGACATGGGAGAGGGAGAGAATTTTGTACCCTCGCCCTATTATGGCACCCACCCAGTTCATCTTAAGGGATGTAGGTCTCCTCAAGTTCTACGAGGAGACTACATCCCTGAAGGGGCACAATGGGTTCTTGGGATAGCTGATCTATAGGTGGGATGCCCACCGACAAGCTTTTCGTGTCGGTCCTAGCCAGTTGTACGAGCCCACTGAGGAGGACATTTATTTACTGGCCTATCTAGGAGAAGCTAGGATTTTCCCCAATTCCCAGATGTCCCTGGTTTTATGCAACAGAGAGTCATTTGGCATACTCCCAGATATACATTAGGTACGATATACTTTCTCCTGCAGATTTTAAAGTGTTTGGTGGTCAGTTACGCATTGCTCCGTTTGGTCTAGAGGAGGTGAGGTGCCTCTCACTTCTACCGACGACTATTGCACACTATAATAGTGACGAGCAGCACATTATTTTCCCGCTTTTACTTTATGTTGATTCTTTATTCCGGACGCCACGACTTGTGAGATGGCTTGACATTTTTTTGTTGCATTTTTGTATAGCATTAGACAGATTTCGTTCTCAGGCATGTGAGAGGTTGACCTTCCCTTTTGCTTCAGAGTTATTTTGTTTATTTTTTGAGAGGTTATCAGAGACGAGGCTTACTTATTTTTGCCAGCCTCGTAGGTCGATGTTACGTGTATGGATGCAGATGTGGGGCCAGATGATTCCCAAGAGGGGCATGTTCGATTATCTAGCCAAGATATCTAGTGATGCACTGGAGCTGCTAGCCAGTGTTGATGATCACTTGTTTGTGATGATGTCATGTCCGAACACAGGTTTGGATTGGCGAGGGTGTAACAGCATAATCTTCACACATGATGAGCCACTGGATGCTAGAGGTAATATTAGTGTTTTATTTAAATTAATATAGTTTCAATTTATTGTCTTAATTAATTAATTAGAATAAAATTTATTCTAACAAGTTATTTAACTTGTTTTATTAAATTGTTTAATGAAATGAAATTTTCTAGTTATTGTTGTGTACTATATATTTTGTAGATATTGGCACATTCATTGGGAACATGATTCCACCCCCACCGGATGATCCCGCAGATCATGTTGAGGAGATGGTGGAGGCTGCGGATCAGGGTGACAAACACAATCCTCGGGTTTAGATACCCGCAGGGATGCGGCATAGGGCGGACATACGATTTAGGATGGAGTTGGGCGACTGACTGTATCGGCTCCTAGTTGATGAGGGAGTCCGCCCTACTACGATTAGAGAGATCTAGGCTGATCATAGGCTCACAGAGCTCTTGAGAGACATGCCCAATGATATGATGACCCTTATGCATCATATCGTTGCAGCTTCCATGCTACTGGTGACTAGGAGGGATAGGAATCGTGGAGATGTGCCACATAGCAGCTCATAAAATGATCATGATCACGAGGGGAGTGATCATCATTCTAGTACTCCACCTCCTCCTCCTTCACCTCGTGTTAGATATGAGAAGCCAGCATCGAGTCCTGATTAACAAAAATCTTCTGAGCGGTCACCATTTCAGTAGGCACCTAATCCTGAGCAGATATGACCATCGACTGAGTAGGCACCTGATCCTGAGCAAGCAGGTCCATCTAAGTAGGCACCTCTTGAGCAGACTGCACCATATGATCAACATGCACCTCCTGAGCAGGCTGCACCATCTGATTAGCAGGCACCTCTTGAGTAGGCACGTCATCCATCTGAGCATGAGGCTGCAACATCGACTGAGTGAACCTCAACTAGTACTAGTTATAGTATTGATGTAGTACCACCAGATGTTTGACATTTATATGTAGTCTATCACAGTTGTATATTTTTGACATTATACAGTTATATATATGGTGCGTGTATTTTATGTTCATGTTGATGTACTAAATTTACATGTTGGTGTTCATCATGATGTGTATATTGTTAGGTCATGTTAGATATGTTCATTTAATTTTCTTGTAGATATATGTGTATGTGATAGCAATTATTTGACATAAGATGTATATTTGATGTTTGTGTTGTGATGATGTTATGCAATGC
Source organism: Pinus albicaulis (assembly GCA_034641835.2). NCBI lineage: Eukaryota > Viridiplantae > Streptophyta > Pinopsida > Pinales > Pinaceae > Pinus > Pinus albicaulis. Next base: position 1,148,638,300 of record CM076581.1, read on the forward strand.
TTGTGTTTTGTTAGATGATCATGATCATGATGATTAGATGATGTTAGCAAATTTGAATGTGTATTTTAGAATATGAATTTGTACGATGGTTATCATGATCATGATGTTTATTTTTAATATTAATCATGATATTTATTAAATATTATGTATTGTTAATTTTAAAATTGTGTAATTGTAATTGTAATTGTATGTATCGTGATTATAATTGCAATTGTATGTAAAATTATAATTGTAATTGGAATTGTATGTAAAATTGTAGTTGTAATTGTAATTTTAATTGTATGTATTGTCATGATTCAATTTTACTAAAATTGTAAAATTGTAATTGTAATTGTATGCATCGTGATTGTAATTGTAATTATAATTGTATGTAAAATATTTGTAAAATTGTAATTTTAATTGTAATTGTATGTAAAATTGTAAAATTTTAATTGTTATTCTAATTCTAATTCTAATTGTAATTTTATTGTGAAATTGTAAAATTGTAATTGTATGTATTGTCATGATTCAATTTTATTAAAATTGTAAAATTTGTAAATTTGTAAATTAATTGTCAATTTTGAACCATAACTACCGTAAGTAAAATGCATACCGTACATATTGTTAAATTACCATAATTGTAAAATTATAAATTTGTATGAATATAAATAATTGTAAAATAATAAATCTAGAATAATATGAATTTTTGTAACATAATAAAGTTTAGAAAATAATGCAAATAAATTCATGTTTAGATTTATGATTATTTTATTATCATCTTACATACCAAAAATAACAATATACATTAATACATTTTTAAAATTTTTGAAGATATAATTAAGGGTGTTCTTCTGTAAGGGTGTTCTTCTGCGAGGAATACCTTGGAGTAGTCATACACCCGCTTTCGTAAGTCGTTGGACCATATAGCTTTCAGAGAATGTCGACAACATTTACATCCATAATAACCTTTTGTTACAAGACCTGTGAAATTATTGTATACAATATGCATCGCGCATTAAAGAATATCATGAAGATTAGAACAATTACAACAAATTAAATAATTAATATGAGAAATAATATTGTTACGTATATAAATAAATAAATAAACATGTAATTTACCAGAGCAAACTCCTGAGCCTGGATAATCATGTGTCGTGTAAGATCATATGCCATACAACATAAAACTCCTCTTTGCTGTGATGGGTCTTGATACATCATATACATTTATCCCATCCCATAATTCCTTCAATTCATCTACCAGTGGTTGTAAGTAGACATCCATATTCTTCACTTGTCCTCTACTAGGGACTATGAGAGCCAACATAAAATGTTCATTCTTCATGGAAAACCATGGGGGGATATTGTTATTGATCACCACTATAGGCCAAACATAATATTTGATGTTCTGGAAGGAATATGGGTTGACACCATCCATGGCTATGCTGAGTCGTAGACTTCGTACTTCATCCTTGATTTTTTCGGGCCATGTATCCTCTATATGCTTCATGGCTATTGAATCTAATTCTTTGCAACGAAAGAGCCTTTGAATCCTTGGGATTATAGGCATGTTCGTTAATATCTTAAAAGGAGGACCACTTGGCTTACCCTTCTTTTTTTATTTATCATACCTTTCATGCCTACATTTCAAACATGTATATTTCTCTGCATATTCTCCTCTATATAGAATATAATCATTTGGACATGCATGATATGATATGTACTCAACACCAAACATTTTCAACAATTTATTTGCCTCTTCGCAGCTATCGGGCAAGACATTATCACTCAGAAGAACCTTATCTTTGAATAAACTGTAGTTGGTAATGGTTTTTCAGTGCCTTAAAAAAGGAGTTATTGTTATCGGTGCTAATGCTCTTTTAACTGCACCAGTGTTGTTAGTTAACTAACACACAAAATATCAGGAAAAAAAAAGCAAATTTATTTTTTAGAAGTGAAAAAAAAAACTGGTAAATTAAAAAATGAGCGGAAAATGATTTTCGGAAATCTAATTTCATAAAAAATTCTTTAAATAGTAAAAGCTATTCATTATTTCATCATTTTTGAAAAAAATTTATGGAGGGATTTGCACGAGAGACATACCTAGAACAAGAGAGCACGAGAGCACTGTGGAGCAGCAAAATACATTCGAACAACAACACTATTCAAAGAATCAGAATTTGAAATTGTTATCACTCAGTAATTTATCAAGGTTAAAGAAAGAACTCACCGAGGTAACCAAAGACCAACTTTTAAACTCTAGGATCTAGCCTTCCTAGGGTTCAGAGAGGGTTCTCTCTTTAAGATTTAACTTTGTTTTGATTATAAGATATTAGGCTAGTTATGATTGTGAAAATTGGTTTTGGTTTGTTTGGTTTGTTGGGAAAAATCACTTGAAACGATGGATAGTGGGAAATCTATTTATGCATTGGGCTATTTAGTCAAAATCAAGCAAACAGAACTGGGATCAAGGCCAAAAGGTCAAATATTTTTAGGGCAAGATAGATGACCCTTTAAGATCTTGAGAATTTGTTTTTATGAGGTGGTATGATCGGGATAAAGGGAAATTAAGAATCCTTTGGTCTGGAAAAGGAAGTAATAGGAAGAGGTCAAACGAGAGAGGGAGAAATTAAGGGTTCCCTACATTGGAAATCAGAGGAAAACATATAAATGATAACTAGTTAAAAACAATGTGCTCTCAACAAATCCTGTAGTAATACTCCTATTTATTCATTTAGATTTAGAAAAAACATATATGGATGCATGTAACAAAGAAATATAACAATGAAAAGTAAGGAAATACTTCACTCCAAATAGTTCATCACAGGAATCCTGAAGTATGATGCAAATTGGTTTGATCCAACCTGCTACTTGAAATTTGACACACAAAAGATTTAAGTCCAACAAAAATGACTATAACAATCTCCAGTGATTTTATTCCACAAAAATACTTCAAAAGATGAAGTATATATACAAATTCTAAACTAGAATATCTTGAAAAATATCAATATTGGTTTACAAATATCTCAAACTATATTACATAAATAGAACTTAATAAAAGGACACTCAAAAATAATGAATCTATTTGGCACTATATTTATGGATTGATGATGACAAATAAGAGAATTCAAATTTGATATCGACTCTTAGTTGATGATGAGGCATCCAAGTCACTAACTGTTTCCTTTCTTTGTGCATTCTGCTCCAGAAATTATGCAAAATTGGGGTCCAATGATACCTTTTTATTTCTCAATCTGAAATAGATATGTAAAAAGTGAAAGAGATTTTTATAAATAAATATGTTACTAAGATAAACCTCTCTCATTTTCCCAAAATCCAATTCCATCTGGTCACAATAGGCTCTGCCAAAATATATGTAAAAACAGAGCTTTACACAGTCTGAAAACTAGGCTATAAATATGTGCATGTATCTCTCATTCTATAATACCTGTGCAAAAAGTGAGATATTTTTTTGTAGATGGATCTCTTAGGAACAAAAATCTCCTTCCATTTTGTAAGACATATTTCTGTTTGGCCACAATATTCTCTGCAAAATGATGACTTAACAAGAATTTTCTGTAAAAAGTGCTTTCAAATATTGTTTAATATTTCCAAACCCATAATGTCTGTTAGAAACGTGAGAGAGTTTTTTGTAGTTGGACATCTTAGGAACATAATCCTCCTTCAGTTTTTCAAAATTTATCTTGGATTGGTCACAATAGTTTCGGAAAAACTATGACTTGAACATAAAATTTCGGCAAAAATGTCCCTTTTTGTTCTATTTGCATCTTTTAACCTTACTGTTTTTTTAACTGTTTTTACTTTCACTTTGGATAAACTTCATTGTTGTTGGTGAAAGTATTTTCATCTCTATTTAACTATTACTGCCTCTGTATTTACTTTTATTGTTTTACCTTGACTGCTATGTTACCTTTTCACTTTTACTTTTTACCTTGATTGCTCTGTCACTTTTTCTAGTTTGACTTTCACTCTGACTTTCATCCGATACACTTTAACTCTGATGCTATTTGACTGTTTATGTTTCACTGTCATTGTGAATTCTTATTTCATTTTTACCATTCACTGTGCAATTTATCTCTCTCTGCATAAATGACTTCTTTTTGTTCTGCTACTTGGAATCTTTTGTTAAGGAATATCATTTAAAATTCTTTTATTTGTGAAATTTTGGAGTAAAAGAGATCTTTAACTAGTATTTAGATTGTTTTATCCAAATTCTCCTTTTGCTAATGACTTGAAAAACAAAATAATTGTTAATAAAACAGAGGTCTACATGGAGGGATAATGGCTTTGATGATGGGAAAAGACTGTGAAAAATGGTTGAACTGTAGCAGGTTTTCATTTTTGTTGTTATTGGCTCTCAATTTTGCAAAAAGAAATATTAAAATTCAAGGTTTTTGGAACATTGTCTAACCTTTCGCATAGGTTTTACTGCATACTTATTTGATAAAACAGCCCTAAAGCCTTCTAATTTATGCACAAAAAGGGGTTTTGAGCATTTATAAAAGGGTTTTCTTCATTCTAAGGGTTTCTAAAGGTCTGCAATACTCAAATTTCTTCAATTTTGTTTAAAACAAGTTACAGTCTTCAGAAAACTTTGAATTTATCAGGGTTTCGCATCAAATCTATTCTTTTAGGGGTAAATACAGGTCTTTCTGTGGGAAAAATAGGCTTCACAAGGTTCGAATTGGAAGAAATTTGGTTCTTTCAAATGAAGGGAGGGTTATTTTCTTCGAAGAATACCTCTTTTTGTAGGTATTTGGTCTTGAAAATGTTTTTGAGGCGTCAGAGAGGCTTTCTGATGGTTGTTGAAGTCTCTTGAAGTAAACTGGGAGCTTGAAGTGATCTCAGCAATAGTTGAAATGGATTTCTGGTTCTTTGGGTGAAAAAATGGAGTACAACAGTTGATTTTTAGTTGAAGATTATTTAAAAATGGACAGATAATGTAGAAAGGGTTTAACTGTGCGCGTTATGAAGTTTTATAGTGTTTTTGGTTTAAAGAAGGTTAAGCATTGAATGGTGGTCAAATCATAGGATGGGTGGTTTTTGGGCTTCGATGAATAGAAACTGCGAGTGGTTATCGCATGCATTTGAGGTGGTAAGCGGTTTGGATTGGATCGAATGTGATCCGGTAGGAATGAGCCATGTGGAGGAGGGAGAGGATTCGAAAACCACCTATTTCGCGTGGAAATGAAAGTATTATCATCATGCGAATTTATTTGCGATATGAGATTTCAATCATTGAATCGGGAAGGGTCTATGCGAACGGTTGAGATTTGTTTGAGGAGTAGCACGGCATTCAGAGATGGGGTCCGGGGTTTATTAACGTGGCGGTATGGGTTTCAAACCTTATAAATATAAATTTATAAAGTTAAACCTTGGATTATATGATGGGAGGAGGGGTAAAGTCATATATGTGTTTTAATTAAAACATTTAGCAAATGTTTCAACCAATAACGTTGGTGCGAGTCTTATTATATAGTTTTTAAACATTTGTCATTTGTTTAATAACTATAAGGGGCAGGGTATTTTTATATATATACGTTTAAAACCAATGGGAATAAGAGCGGGGTTTTAATTCATCACATGGGTTATTATAACATTGGCTTAAACATTAAATAGAGTGTTTTGTGGGTTATTTTATATATAATGGATTTAATAATATATACGGGAGGGATATAATATAGGGATTTAATACTTTAGGTTAATAGTTTATATGGAATGGAATGAAATGAAATGGATTAAAATACATAGTATTTAAACTAAGTAAAGTGTAAAATACGCGATATAGCATAGTTTTGTCCCATTTTTTATTTTTTACACATAGACTTGGGATAATGCATTTTATGGGTTTTGAGTGTTTCTGAATGGAGATGAAATTAATTATTTAGGGTTTTGACTTTTACTAAGCAAAAAAGGGTATTTTACTTAGGAAAAGGGATCATGATCATGGATGAGGGTGAAAATGCTGATGAAAAGAGTTTTATGTAGGGAATCAAATATTTTTAACCAATCAGTTACTATGCCTTGGGTCCGGTCCCAACAGAAGTCAGATAAATGCTCTAAGCCTATTTAACTGAAGGTTTAGAATACTAGATCATTGTGGGGGAGGGGAAATTAGTTATTTTTGCCCGATGATGCTTTATTACATGCCTTGCACAACTGCTTTCTACCTACCCATCATTAGTTCTAAATTTTTTTTTACTTCATTTGCATGGGTGCATTTGAGCTTGCAACCCTAAATCCATTTTTATTTTAAAGTATAAACTATCTAATTCTAACCTTATTTCATCTGAGGGCTCAGATTAAACTGTTGATCTCCTCATTTATTCTCTAACTGTCTACCGATTTGTCAAGATTAAGTTGTTTGGCTAGATTTTATTCTCTATCTCAAACATGAAATTTAAAGCATGATAGGTCAAGTTTAACTTGTTTGACCCTCATGGATTGTGGCATTTAGGACAAGCTGCACAAAATCTTTATTCTGCAGAAAAAGTAAATAGTAGTGGCATTTGGATTGGCAACACTTTCATGATCTATTTTTGATGGGGTTCATATTTAATATTCTTTTTTTGATCTTTGTTTCTTTTTTGTCCTTTGATTTTTCTTTTAGGACATACCTCTTTTCATTTTTTAATTTGGGAATACATTTGCAAAAAGAAAATGTATGTACAATATTTCAAGATTTTAACAGAGTCAATTCAAAATTATGAATCCTATATTTATAGGACCCTGACAGAAATATCTCGTGATTCATCCAAAAACCCTATAGTATAGTAAAATTGTTAAATTTTACTGTAATAAATTTTTTTTTTACAGTTTTTGTTAGATTTAATACATGCATAGTAAAAAATTTTAATTTTATTATGAATTTCACTAATAAAATCATTTAAAATCTCTATTCCTATTTAAATTTAATTAAAATTCAGAAAAAAATAAAAAAATAAAAAATAAATAAAAAAATAAAAAAATCCATTCTTACGTTAAACCTTTGCTTCTTCTTGTTTATGTGACTTCACAATTAGGGCTTTTCATTTTAGATTTATAGGGTTTGTATTACTATATATATAGGCGCATGACATCTAACCTGCTGGAAAACCTGCAGAGTCGGATCCCAATCCCTATCAGCCCTTGCAGGATTTTTTTAAAAACGGATTTTGTAAATTGGTGTGCACTGTTTAAAATAGAGCACCAATGCATGATTGTAGTATAACACATCGAGTGCGTATTGAAAAAAAAACATTGTTTGATAAAAATAGTTTTTTTTTTTTTTTTAATTTATGTTTATGTTAATCAGTGCTCTAGTATTAATATAATCGACTGGGTCTCCTTGTTTACAAAGAGCATCATACTGTGTTTCTATTGTATTGACGGTGCATTTATAAGAACCTGTCGCACTACATTCGGTGTGTAAGTTGCGAAAGTCGCACCGTTTTCTTGATTTTTTTTACCTGAAAATTATGTGATTTATTTATAAAATGTATTAATGAATAGTACATGTTTCATATTGATAAAGAAATGGCTGAAAATATTTCAAGTAACAAAAATACTGATATCACATCCAGAAAAGAAAAAAAAAAGGCAAGTTATTTGTAAATTCTTTACAAAAATTATTATTTTTGAACTATATGTAAGTTTAACTCATATGTATTGTTTAGTGTCTATCACGCAGAGCCACAAAATGACGAATCTCAATAAGATTATTTCTGATCTAAGACTAGAAGAGCGTAAAATCTTGATGGAAAAATTGTAGAAGGGTGAATCAAGTGAATGAAAAGATACTATCGATCCAATATGAGTTTATTTTTTGAATTTTCATTAATAATATACTTAAAAATATTAGATAACATGTTTCAAACAATATATTAATTCAGATTTGTTTAATTTTCTACAGGGTCAACAATGAAGAAAAGGAAGTTTGTTCTAAGAAAATAAAAAAAATAGAACATGCAAATGAAAATGAATTTCTCCTTAGCTCATCTGGAGTGGTGCTAGAGGTTAACAAAAGGGGGAAAATCTTTTACAAAAATTTGAGGGAACTAGTGGAACAAATGTATAGACATTATTTCCATTTACAATACAAAAATCAATCCAATGATTCCAAGAACCAAATTTTATTTAAACTACAGAAAGAGTTTCGAGAGAATTGGTCAATGAGATATGTCAGAGTTTTAATCGCAAGAACGTCCAACAACAAAAAAGAAGGATTGAAAAAGTAATATTCCTTTAATTTTTTTCTAGAATTATATGTATATATTACTAAAATCAATCATTTATATATATCACTTTTGTTATATTTAGTTTTCATATATCAATATAAAAATTAAATAGTTTATTTTCCTGCTACTTTTTCAGGAAGATTATGAAAATCTCAAAACCTATGAATGAGTTGATATCAAAAATATGCCAGTAGGAATGCCCAAAAAGGTGTACAAGGAAATGGTCAAAGAAATGGACATAATTGCATCGCATGAGGAGCCATCTCAACAACAATGTGCTTCAAATATAATATGTAATCGTTGCATTTTTCAAGTATTTTATTGTAGAAAAGAAAATAAAATGGAACCCTTTTAGCACACAAAACAAGACGACAAGGAAGAAAAAGGTTGATACCTATGTTTGTGAGTAATTGTTACTTCCTTATAAAAACTTAAATAGATTTCATTTTCGTATATTTTAATTTGTTTTACAACAATCATCATTTAATGTCTTCAAACACCTAACATATAAAGAAGAACCATCCGAAGAATTGATTGACATTGGGTTAAATATGGGTTGTCAGTATATCTTGGCATATCAGAAATTAATTATGGAATTTGTAAGCATCTATTTTATTTTACTTAGCTCTGTCTATAATTAATAGAACAATAAACATATTTTCTATTAAATATATGATTTTTTATGGGGTATAAAACTTGCAGGAAACAAAGTATGAAACTGCTCCAACAAATGAATTGTTGAAAGATGACATGAAATTTGGTTTTGAAAGAATGTATATAGTTCACGAGTCAATTCTGGCTACAGTACATTTCTTTTCTATTTACATTGACGTATATTATTTATTATTTCAATTTTCATTATTCTCACCAATGTATATATGCTCATTACACTTTATTTTTATTTTTGTAGATGGAACTTGAAGAAGAAGAAAAAAATCAACACAATGAACAAAACATTCCTCCAAATAACCCAAGTCATGGAAGTAGCTTGAGCAGTGACAACATTTCCAACGAAGAATGATGATCAATATGTTTGGATATCAAAGAAAGACGTATTTTTTGAAATATTTGTCTATGAAATAAGACATTTTGTTTAATGTAATGGACATAGTGTCCCAATTTAAAGACAAATTTATACCAATAACTGTCCCATTTTGTATGACAAAAGAGTGTCTTATTCATAAATATATATATATATATATATATATGTGTGTGTGTGTGTGTGTGTGTGTGTGTGTGTGTGTTTTAATTTATTCTACAACATTCTCCATTTTCACTGTGAAATGTTACACCACTAATTAAATATATGAATGATTAAATATTCTAATGAATAGATGTGAAATATGATGATATGATATAAAAAATTCAAGCAAACATCACATTCATATGAACTAATAAAAAATTAATTGATATAAATACTATTATAAGATATGTGTCGAATTTTGATGAATAATGAGTTTTTTAAAATCATAATAATTGCATTGTCACAGGTCGATGTTTCAAAAAAATAGAAAATGAAAATTGGTGTGTGTTAGTTATTGTGCATTAGTGCATTTGTATGATACTGTGCATTGGTGAATTTCTACAACCTATGGGCACCGCACTAAATACCAATACCAATTAGAACTCCCAGTGCGCTTTATCGATGACTACCACCCAGGCGGGCGGATATGCATTGCATGCACTGGTATGGTTTTCCTTTAATGCACTGGTGGGTTTTTATAACTTAACAACCTAATGCATTTTAACACCTAAATGGCTTAGTGCATTTTTACACCTTAACGGCACTAGTGCATGCACCTTCTATCGGCTCGGTGTGTCTTTGTGGGTGACACGCATCGGGATGTTGCTAAACGCCCTAGGGCTTCCAAAATTTGTTTTCCATCCTGGTTCTTAGTATATTTACAGTAACGATGCGTAAAAATAAAATGCACTAGTGCGTTCACACATGATGCACGCACCGATGAGAAAAAATTTCGTAAAAACCTTTGGCTGCCCAAGTTTTTTTAGTTGTGTTGAAGTTCCATTAGAAGCTCCGTCAAAACCTATGTTACCAAAAACGCATGTTGTAGCAAATGTTTTTTTGAAAATTTTGGCCAATTTTATAACACTAAAAACCTCATTTATAACCTCCACCAGAGGGTCTTTTCCTTGTATTGTATTGAGAATGTTTATTGTGGATGTCCTTCCTACAAGAATTCTTCCTATTTGGACCAACAATAGGGCAAGGGGTGCAAAAAGAGTTCCAATCTCTTTTAGAGAGATTTGATCCTAATAACTTGATTTAAGAGCGTAGAAATAAATCAGTCATTTGGAAATGGGGGGACCAAATTCAATATGACGCATTATGTGAAAAGGGGAGTAAAGATGATACATGACAATGATATGATATTTTGTGCCACTTAAAAAATAACATTTTTTTTCAAAAGAAAAAAATGCTTTCTTTTCATTATAAAAAAAGAGAGAAATGATCTTGGATCTATCTATTAGTTTTCTTTTAAAATATCCTATGTGTCTTATGCCATAAATCTTTCTTCTTCTGAATTTCTATCTTTCTTCTACCTTATATTCATTTTTAAGAAAATTATAGATCCAGGTTTGATCAGGAGCTCAAGTCTAAGCCATGGAAAAAGCTCAAAATTGAAAGTATTCAAAATCAATTGCAACCTAAACATCGGATAGGCATCGGCGATACGATCCTAACGCCGTGAATGGCACTCAAATCTGACACTGTATGTGAAAGTTATTCAAGCTTGAAAATTCACAATTTCAGGCAAAAGTCCAGTTTGACCAAGTTTGACTTCAATTTTTGAAAAATTAAAAAAGGAATATTCCAAGGAATATTCCTAGAATATTCTTCAAAATATTCCTTGGAATATTCCCTGGAATATTCCACCCGGGCCATTTATATTCGGACACTTGGCAATCTATGATTGGAAGTTGGTTTGACTTTTGTTTTTATGGGCAAATGGAAATCTGCCACGTGGCAAGCCTAGAGGCCGCCACATGGCCCAGAACAAGTCATATAAAATTTTGTGGAGGCCAAGGATTTGAACCCCCGACCTCATTACTGCCAGCTCTACGCACTACCGTTGTGCCACGCATATGGTTCTTAACATGTATGTGGTGGCGCACATATTTGAAGATTCAAATTGTTTTAAGTGGAGGTTTAAAGGGGCTAGCCCTTAGCGCTAGCCCCAATTCAACGTGACCACACTTTCTTGGACCGGGGGCACAGCTTTAGACAACCCTTATCCGCCCATTCAACCACACCATGTGAATGCTCAACACAAACTTAAATATTATGTTAAATGCCACAGATAAGTAACGGCTAGTTCGGCAGGTAATGCGGAGATCCCCATTTGACCACTCCCACTTAAAATTTAATGTAACTACCGACAGTTCCGCCATTTTGGGCGCTAGTACCACCAAATCCGGGGTTATGCCATTTTTGGCGTTGCTATTGTTGGAAATATTATCATTGATGGCAAAGGAGAAGACATGAGTAACACCTGAACTATCACTAAGGCAAAAGAGCAAAGAAGAACCAGCAATAAGGCAAAGGAGAAGACAGGAGTAGCACCTGAATTATCATCAAGACAAAGGAGCACAAAGGAACATCAACAACCAAGGTAGAGAGGCAGTAGATACATCAGAGGAAACAAATGAAGCAGAGTGTTGAGTCTCAATTCTGCATCTTTTCCATACACTTTTCTATACCTTTTTCACTCACCTGAACCTCCCAAGTTGTCAATATCATTGTATGTTAATTGCAAAAGAGCATCTAACATGGTTTTTAACTATATTTTTGTGTTTGATATTTGATTTAGATTTTGTTCATCTAGCTGCGGAATCCTGCCACTTTCCGCAGCTGCTGCAACTTTCCGCAGCTATTTTGTGAAACTCTATGTTACAGGTGTCTACAGGAAAAACGAGCCACATGGGAAAGTCAGGAATGATGTGGACATGGTTCGTGTCCTATTGGCTCGAGCAAACTCATCTAAAGAAGCCGCGGTCAAAGGCGTCCACATAGAAGTCAACCATAGAGTCTTACGGCGACAGGACTCTGTTCCGTGTCACGTAAAGGTTTATATGGTTGTTTCTGAGATGCGGAGGATAAGTCAACATCTGTACATGGCTCCATAGTCGAATTCAAGCATCCACTCCTCATAGATTTACTTTCCAACACAGCCATGACCCTAGATCCGTGGATGTAATGGTCTACGTGTTCTCCACCAGCATAAACTTTAGGAATTAGTTATGTTTCTCTTGTTATATATAACGCGTTTGCATACGCATATAGAGTTAGTCTCGATTAGTCTCGTGGTTATTAAGTAGGTGGTCTCTTTTGCTTAATGTGATTGTGTTGCTTGTGCAATGTGTGTCTTTTATATCTTATTATGTTGCATTTAATATAAAGACTACCATTTTCCAACAATTCGTCTTGAAGATCGTTGCCAAAGGTACAATTGTAGGGCCTGGCATAGTAAGCTTTTGTGCATTAATTATTGTAGTTCTTATTTTATTTTCTTTAAAGCTCATTGTAAATAGTACATGTTTATGTGCCATTTTTTCATAAACTGTCTTCATTGCTGTTTATCAACTTTCACCTTTCCATTCCTTGTCTTTCCTGTTTTATGTTATTAATCCTTTAATCCCAGTCAACTCTTGTTTCAGGTTATAAATAGGCAACCCGGGCATTTGCATAGCTTTTTGACTAATGACATGGAATTAACATTGTTCTGCTGCTAATGTGTTTTTCTTAGTTTCTGTTTAATTTCAGTAATGCTTTGTTTAATTCAGTTTTGCTTATTTGCTTCAGTAGTTAAATTTAGATATATTAAACTACTCATAACATTTTCAGTTGCCTCCGAAAGCCACAGCTGGACTGATGGTGAGGGATTTTATTATGAAATGTGTAGTTTAGTATTAGTTTTCTTTCTGCAAATTTAGATATATTAAACTGCTCATAACATCTTCAGTTGCCTCCGAAAGCCACAACTGGACTGATGGTGAGGGATTGTATTATGAAATGTGTAGTTTAGTATTAGTTTTCTTTCTGCAAATTTAGATATATTGAACTGCTCATAACATCTTCAGTTGCCTCCGAAAGCCACAGCCGGACTGATGGTGAGGGATTGTATTATGAAATGTGTAGTTTGGTATTAGGTTCATTTCTGCAAATTTAGATATATTAAATTGTGCATGACATCTTCAGTTACCTCCGAAAGCTACAGCTGGACTGATGGTGAGTGATTGAATTATGACTGTATGGTTTGATATTAGTTTACTTTCTGCAGGTTAG
>CM076581.1:1148651917-1148891674 GCA_034641835.2 Pinus albicaulis
CATATGAGGAACGTCGATTGCGATGGCCCGATTAGCATCGGGCGGGATTAATCGGAGGTAGGATTTAAACAATGCGATTGGAACGTTCCGATTGGCGGAGGGCCGTTGGATTGAACGAGGAGATCAACGGTGGAGGGACGATCGGGAGTTGGTGATCGGGAGATCGGAGATATGTTTACGATTGGGGTGATCGGAGGGAGAACTTGTGATTATGCGATCGGAGTTTTGTGCGATCAGTGAATCGGAGGATAGTGCGATCAATCGCATCGAGGTTTGTTGCGATTGGAGTGATCGGGGAACTTTAAATAAACATTGCAATTGGAAGGGCGCGATTGTGGCGGGGATATATGTGATATATATAACATAAACTTTGTTTCTAAAGTTTACGGGGATGAAAGGGGAAGTGTTTAGGGGGGGGAGGGGGACTTATAATATGAAGTTCTTTACTATAAAGTCCAAAGGCATGGAGGGGAAGTGGTTGAGTAATAAAATCGCATATTTTTTAAAATATTTATAATGCGATATTATAATCAGAAGGGGGGAAAAGGGAATTTATGAAGGAATATTAAACTTTAAACACAAAGTTAAAAGGGAAAAATGGGGAAATAAGGGTTATATGAGGGTACAAGGGGTTTTACTTCACTTAGGCATAAAATTCGATCCAGAAATCAGTTTTGAGAGTGTAGTATACCGTTGGAAAGCTCTTTCCGGGCTCTTTCTGATGGATCTACTTTGAAGATGCTCTGATGCTGAACAGGCTATGAAAAAATTCTCTGAAGGGCATGGTGAAGATTTTGTCGGAGGTAACAACTTCTGAATTGTGACTGAAAGGCAAAGCATTATGTTTTCACCTCAAAACATGGTTTTGAGGTGAAACTTACATCAAGCCGAATAAATGTCTTCTTTGATCGCCCTGGTGCTGTGACTTTGTATTTATTGACTTCCTCATGACTTTGCTGATCTTTATTGACACTTGAATCATCGATTTAACCATGGTGAGACCTTAGAGACTAATGAGACCCATCCTATGACCTACTGATACGATTTTGAGAATGAAAGTGACTAATGACTGAAGACCATAGGGAGGAAAATCAACAAGTACCTCATGTGGGGAAACTGATAAAAAATTACTACCATCAATGAATCCATGACCTAGCGGAATGGTGAAATTGATTATTATGGGACTCCTAATATGCAAATGCAAAAGAGTAGTTTTGATCACTGATGGAAGTACGACTAGACTGACACTAACACAAAGGTACACAGAGTTGCAGTAAACAAAGGTATGCAGAATTGTTACACTATAGTAGCAGAAAGGACAAACATACAGTGAGCCAAGAACTGAATGGGTTGAATTGAAATACTTATTGTAACTGAAAATGTAAATTTTTATTATTTGTGATGCAATGGCAAGTCTCCATAGGCAAACAAAACTCCACTGTAAAACTGAAATTTGTACATGTTGCTATATTCCTCTGAATGAGCTGGAAAAAGAAATGAGAAGGTAGAAGTCAAAGAGTCATGGCTGTTCATTTCGAACTCGCTGTGGAATACAAACAGTCATGAGGTGAACTCTATAAATGATATCACATAGATATGCATATAGAGGTTAGAGAATGGAGAAATGAGGCAGAGAGGGTAAGAAGAAGGAGGAGCAGATAGAGAAGCTGTGAAGATCCAGAGATGATATAAGGCAGATATGAAAGCTGGAGGACAGCAGTGAAGAAGGAGGAAAACAAAGCTGATAGATAGGTAAATCAGCATATGATTTTATTGTAATGTGAGGAAGTTGGTGCTTCCATATCAAGTTGTAGCTTGATAGATGTCAGTTGTAGCTGGTTGAGGTAGGAGCCTCCTGTAGGTTGTAGCCTGCAAAAAATAGATGGGAGTTGGTGCTTCCATATCAAGTTGTAGCTTGGTAGATGTCAGTTGTAGATGGCTGAGGTAGGAGCCTTCTGTAGGTTGTAGCATGCAGAAAATAGATGGGAGTTGGAGCATCCTTGCAAGTTGTAGCTTGCAAAATTGAGGTAGGAGCCTCTTGTATGTTGGAGCCTACAGAAAATCAGTGGTGAGAGGGAGTTGGAGCTTGCCTTTGCATTCCTCAAGAACTCAAGAACAGGTCATTCCTCTCTTCTATAAACTATCTCACCTGTATGGATTCTCTCTTTAATAATAATATGTAGTTTTCTCCCTTATGGGTTTCCACTTATATCTGTTGTTTATGTGCATGATGTCTATGTGTTGATATGGCATATCTAATCTGCTTAATACTTGCTGCTCACATATTAAGACTGCTGTTACATTATCTAGTCTGCTTAATACTTGCTGCTCACAAATTGAGATTGCTCACATATTAAGTTGATCATGAAATGAAGGTGTAAATAAGTTTAAAGGAATGTTTTAAAATTCCATGAATGTGTTAAACTGATTCACCCCCCCTCTCAGTTTAACTAAGGGTTCAACAATTGGTATCAGAGCAGGTTCCTTTGGTATAAGCCTAATAGCTTGAAGGAGATCTGGTTGAGTCATGGACTATCAAAATGTACCTGTGCTAAATACAACAAACTTTCCTGAATGGAGACATAAGGTTAAAGCAGATTTAATGGCTTATGAACTTGAGGTATGGAAACTTGTATGTGATGGTTACTGCACAGACTTTCCCTCGGTGCAAGAACAACAGAGGAATGCTAAGGCAACATGTGATATATAATAGTATTCATAACAAGGATCTTGAGTTAATAATGGATTTAACCTCTGCAAAATAAATCTGGGATAGATTGCATTTCATGCATGAAGTAGACACTAGGGACTGCATTGTCAAGAAGGAGAAGAGAATCAAGAAGAAGAAAAACTCATGTCTAAAGGAAAATTTTCAATCAAATGAGGTACCTGCTAGTGTGAATGGAAGTTCCATGAAGAAATTATAGTGAAAGAACAAACCAAACTTGACATTGCCTTGACTGAAATAGGAATATTGAAGAATGAAAACAAAGACCTGAAGAAATTGGTGCAAATATGTGATGAGAAAGAATATGAAGATAAGAAAGAAATTGTTGGGCTGAAGACAAAATTTGAAGAAGCAAGGAAAGTAGAAGACACTCTACTAAAGAAAATAAAGGATAAAATTCAGAAGTAAGAGAAATTGGAAGAAGAAGTAGTGTGCTTGAGAAAGAAATTAGAAAAAGCCCAAAGAGAATTATTAATGAGTACTCCTAAAATGACAAGCTCTGAACAGTTGGACAAGATTATAAATGCTCAAAGGTCTCCTCTCATAAAGGTTGGGATAGGATATCAAGGAGAAACCAGTAAGTCCAAGGTAGAAGATAACAAGAATATCATTCTTGTAAAAGCTGTAAAGGATAATGAAGCAACTCAAAATATTCCTACATAAGTAGAAGCCAGTAAGAACATGACTTGAAATGAAGTAAACAGAAACAAGCAACAACCTCAAATGACAAAGAATGAAATGAATAAACAGACAGATGAAAAAGGCTCATGCAGTCTTGAATATGAATTGAACAAATTTGGAAGGTGTCAAAGGAGGTTCTTTCCTCCTATGAAAATTATCACATGTTTCTCTTCCCATAAACCAGGACATATTGCAGCACTTTGTAAGACAAGGCATATTAATTTTAACCAGCAAAAGATGCATCAAATGAGAAGACTACCTCAAGAAAACAAATGGAAAAGACAACCACTCACCAGGTACATAAATCGATTCCATGGCTACTGTTTTTCATGCAATGAATTTGGATATAAATCT
This sequence comes from Pinus albicaulis, assembly GCA_034641835.2. Classification (NCBI taxonomy): domain Eukaryota; kingdom Viridiplantae; phylum Streptophyta; class Pinopsida; order Pinales; family Pinaceae; genus Pinus; species Pinus albicaulis. Next base: position 1,148,655,681 of record CM076581.1, read on the forward strand.
GTTGAATGTAAATTGTGTTAAAAAAGGGGAACAAAATATTATACATCAGCTCAAACGTACCTTGGTAAAATAAGATGTTATATATGCCTCAAGCTTGGTCACAAAGCAAAATAGTATAAACTGCCATATACATTAAATAACTCTAGATAGATGATGGAATCTAATCAAATCAAACAAAACTATGAATCAAAAAGAAGTGCAGACATTATGAAGAACCCCAATAAAGTATGGAAGGAAAAGAGAAAGGGGGAGCCTGTTACCTCAATAACATAATGAATCCATCATAGTCTCAGGGGGAGCTGCTCTAGGAAGCAACGCAAATATCAAACCAGTGATGGATATGAAGCAACATCCCAGGGGGAGAGCAGTTCATAAATAGTCCCCACAAAATTAGTCTAAGAAGAGCTCCATGAAATAACAACAGCTAAAAGGTCAGGAAGGGAGAGGAAAATTCCTCTAACAGAAAGCCATGGCAGTAGAGAGAACGTCAGCCATGAACATGTAAGATAAGAAGACATCGGCACATTAAGTGATGATCACATTGTGCATCATACTACTAGAATTAACAATGAATCACATTAAGAAGGATGAGTAAGAGAAGTGCCTATCATCACTATGTCATTACGTCATTCATCTATGAAAAGTCCCCTTGGAGGAATGCAGTTAAGTGAGTGATAAATCTCTAAGTGATCTGCCCATGAAGATTCCAAGTAAATAAATTGAAGATGTCTTCCTGAAGATCATTGTGTTAAAATAGTTGAATTGTATATAAAGCAGCAATGATTCTGGAGTAGTCCTAGAAAGGAAAATGTAGTGACATTCCTTTGAACAGAATGATAGAATAAGAAAAATGGTTAATGATGCCAAGATCAAATTCAGTATATTGATGATTGTTGGTGTGAACAGTGGAAAGCTCAATAGTAGAAACTATGAAGGTTGTCTTAACTATGGGTTCATGTGCGAGCTGAAGTGAAAGTAGTATCAATTGGTATTTGGATCAAGCAATTTTCCTATTAGCTGAATACCAAGTGTCATCAATGGAGTAGTGGTATCGTACAGGTCCTCAAGATCAGAAGTACATCAAGGTAGTATTCCCAGCGTTATCTGCATTACTAAAGCATGAAAAGGTCAATAACAGTGCTAAAGGATCTCTATTTTGTTTACACTTGAAGCATTATATTGAGCATTGAAGCAGTATCTATTTCTATATATAATTGCATGCCTTCCTGAAGTGAGTACATATAGATCTTCAAGGCCTGTCTTTCTTAAGATCATTCATAAAACTGTATGAAGTCTGGTTGCTGAGATTTCAATTAAACAACTTGAAGATGTTTTGTTGAAGATCATCATGATAGAATAGTTAAAGTATCAGAAGTATGAAGGACTAGTTGTGTTAATCTTACAGTTGAAGCTCAAAAGTCTGTTATTGATTCATCAAAAGCATACTTCAGCAGAAAGGATTTGCTGGTATTTCACCATTAAAGAGAGGTTGTCATTGACATACATAACCCCCTTATGTCATAAAGAAAATTTCATGATTGATAAGTGAGACTGACCAATACATTGAATGTATCTAGCCTCAAGGGTTAGTTTTGAAAGTACATTGTGCAAGAAATAAATTCATTTGATCTCTTAGATTAAATTCTGGTTGATTCATTGTTCACATCAGCAACAAGGACCTTTCAGCTATTAAGTGTAATATCCTTGTCAGCATCCTAGCTCATATCACCACCAACAGGCATGAAAGGTGAACCACATCTATAAAAGATATATTGGCATCATCTTAATTGAACAGATGTTGTACTGCAGATGTGTATTGCAGAAGAAGACATATTCCATCTACAATATTCCTCAACAGATATGTATTTATAATGAAGATCATACTAGAGACTGAAGTATATTTGAAGCATTCTAAGTATTTTAGCTTTGGTCCAATGATGCATCTCTGATTATATAAGTCTAATTATATATGGTTTTTCTATCATCACCTACACTCTATACAAGTGCAAGGAGTATGTGCTTTGGGATGGTATCAACTTACTGTGTATATACAAGTTCAATAATTCTCAAAAGTGTTCTCTCAACAACTCTTGTACACCAGTCTGGAGCAGCAAGGTATAAAGTCAAAAGAAGAAGGCCTAAACACAACTCAAAGAAAAGAAATGAAAAGATAGAATATACATTGGGAGATGTGCAACCCTTTGCCATTGATGTCAAAGGGGGAGGAAAAGCAAGCAAAAGAAGATAGGCAGAGGAAGACAAAACACACCTTTCAGAATGAAAGGGGGAGGAAGACTTGGAGGAAGCATTGGAGTATTGTTGGATGTGTTGCCATCAATGCCAAAGGGGGAGACTATTGGAAATCTTTTCATTGATGGCAAAGGAGAAGACAGGAGTAGCACCTGAACTATCACTAAGGCAAAAGAGAAAAGAAGAACCAACAATAAGGCAAAGGAGAAGATAGGAGTAGCGCCTGAATTATCATCAAGACAAAGGAGCACAAAGGAACAACAACAACCAAGGTAGAGAGGCAGTAGAGACATCAGAGGAAACAAATGAAGTAGAGAAAGAAGTAGAGGCAGCAGAGATAACAAAAGAGAAGAAAGGAGCAGCATTAGAAAAAAAACAGAGGCAGCAAAGGCAGTGAATTGAATCAGAAGAGCTGTTCAAAGCTGCAGAGTGTGTGAGTGTTTTAGATGTGTGCAAATAGGGGTTTGTTCTTGTAAGCCTACGGGTAGTTGTAGAAGGGAAAATGATTTGAAAATCAGGCCATAGACTAGAAGGCCTTGTAATTGATTTCATAATTATATATGAAGGAGTCTATTCTGAAATAGATGGGCATTCACTGTTGAATTATGGTTGAAAATATTCAGAGTTTATGAACAGATCACTTGTGTTCAAATGCTATGTTGAACGAATTCAAGAGATTTATTGTGGTTCTACAAGGGATAATTATTCAATTATAAATTAAGTTCTATGTGGACTATTTCCACCAAGTATCGATCATTTATTATAATATGGATCAATGTTTTTAGAAGAATTATGATCTGGTAATTTGATACCACCTTGTAAATAAGATTTAATAATGGTTCTAGGTACCATTAAGAAATTGTTGTGAATTCTCATCGCACAAAGGTGGAGGAAATACCATATAAGGTTGCCGAGAGCTTAATGGTAGTTCAAAGGTCATTGAATTGATGAAAGGGAGTTTTAAAATTGAAACAGTGTTGATAGATCAACGAAGTGTTGAACCTATTCATATATTTGAATTTAAAACATTGGAACAACAAACAGTATAGCGAATCTTCGATTTGAAGAAGCGAGGGAAAAGGGGTTTGAAACCAATTTAAAATATTGAAGTGAAGGCATATAATATCAAGTAATGGCTTTGTGTGAAGATTTTGATTAAACCACAGTGGAAAGGTAAGTGAGTAATGCAGGTCTGCAGAGGAAGTAGAGCCACGAATTTGTTTTAAAATTAGAAGTGGAAAGGTGGACCAAAGCGCAATGGATCCGTGGTGAAGGGTGAATAAGAAGAGCGAGGGCGGAGTTATACATATATAGTAAAGGTGCTAAATAATTTGTGGAACCTCGAGTTAAAAACAGAATCATGACTTGTGAATAGTAGAAGTAGTTTTAGAATCAAGGAGTGGTTTTCGCGTAATTTATAAATGGTAAGTGGTATCAAGAAAAAAATTGTGATATGGGTCTCTGCGTGACACGTAAAGTAAGGGTGGTATTTTAAAACCATTTATATCCTGTGATTTCAAAGAATTAATGAGTTCACATTTTAGTTGCGCGATATCCGTCGGATGTGCACCCAAAGTCTTGCTGGAGCGCGAGAGCAGATTGACCATCGGATCAGAAGTGAAGTTGCGGTGAAGTTAATGAAGGTATGAAACCTTGTGGGCCCAAGTGTTAATTGAAGTTTGGGATTTTAAATTGCTTGTGAGGTTCAATCATATGGTCAATAGGTGTGGCCAAGAGCTCTAATATATATATAAATCTTGGACTTTAGTTAAATCAAAGTTGAAGTTGATATTTGATGCTGAAACGTGGAAATGTCACAGGCCAATGTTTATTGGTAGTAAATGGTGGGTTAATTAATTATGGACCCAAATATGTTGCAAACTCTTGGGTGATATAGGTTGCATGGTTCAACATATAATGTGAAGTGTTATGATATGTCGAGGTTTTAATCCAAAGCAAAGGGGTTATATAATGGAATGTTAATGCAGGTATGGTGAGCATACCTTTCTCTAGTGAATGTTGATGAGGTATGATTATTGTGGGACCCAGCCGAATTTTAATATTTGCCGGGGTCTTAATAAAGTCCAAGGCTTATTAAATGTTTCTTAACATTTGAATTGGGGTCATAATATATGTTGATATTACGTTTGATGATAAAGCCGAACCTTGTATGAAGTGAAGTTGTGGGCCCGGAAAGGTTCGTTTTTATATGTACTGATGCTTTTCTCTTTAAAACAAAAGTCAAATTTTGATGATATGTCCACATGGGATATGTATGAAGGTTTCTGCATTAACCACAGTTGATATTAATCGAATAGGATATTTAGATGGGGACGCATTGTTATATGTGAGCTGGTGGGTCCACGGAGTTATTTTATAAATTGGTTTTATACAAGGTCACACATTGGCATTTAGCTTTCCATAACGTAAAAGCCCATGAAATTGATGGATGGTAAATAAAAGTTAAAATATGGGTTAATTGTATATGCAGATTGAAATATGGATGAAACCATATGTATGGTTTTCATAAGCCATAAGAGTTTTATGAACAGATCTCAAATCAAATATTTGAGATACTATTAGCTTCCGCATCACTATTGAAATTGTTGAGTTTGCCAGATTTAAAAAATTTTGGGCTAATACTTGAAAATGCAGATTTATATGGAAAAGAGAATTGAAGAAATTTTTGTAATAAAATCTGAAGGTGTGATGAGAGAAGAAAGAAGATCATATTCTAATATCTGATATGCAAAGGTACACAGAGTTGCAGTAAACAGAGGTATGCAGAATTGTTACACTACAACAGCAGAAAAGACAAACACACAGTGAGCCAAGAACTGAATGGGTTGAATTGAAATACTTATTGTAACTGAAAATGTAAAGTTTTATTGATTTTGATGCAATGGCAAGTCTCCATAGGCAAACAAAACTCCACTGTAAAACTGAAATTTGTACATGTTGCTATATTCCTCTGAATGAGCTAGACAAATAAATGAGAAGGCAGAAGTCAAAGAGTCATGGTTGTTCATTTCGAATTCTCTGTGGAATAAAAATAGTCATGAGGTGAACTCTATAAATAATATCACATAGATATGCATATAGAGGTTAGAGAATGGAGAAATGAGGCAGAGAGGGTAAGAAGAAGGAGGAGCAGATAGAGAAGCTATGAAGATCCAGAGATGATATAAGGCAGATATGAAAGCTGGAGGACAACAGTGAAGAAGGAGGAAAATAGAGCTGATATCCAGGTAAATCAGCATATGATTTTATTGTAATGTGAGGAAGTTGGTGCTTCCATATCAAGTTGTAGCTTGATAGATGTCAGTTGTAGTTAGCTGAGGTAGGATCCTCTTGTATGTTGTAGCCTGCAAAAAATAGATGGGAGTTGGTGCTTCCATATCAAGTTGTAGCTTGATAGATGTCAGTTGTAGCTAGCTGAGGTAGGAGCCTCCTGTAGGTTGTAGCCTACAGAAAATAGATGGGAGTTGGAGTTTCCTTGCAAGTTGTAGTTGCAGACTTGAGGTAGGAGCCTCCTGTAGGTTGGAGCCTACAAAAAATCAGTGGTGAGAGGGAGTTGGAGCTTGCCTTTGCATCACAACAATAATAAGATGTGGTTTTCTCCCTTATGGGTTTCCACTTATATCTGATGTCTATGTGTTGATATGGTATATATAATCTGCTTAATACTTGCTGCTCACATATTAAGACTATTGTTACATTATCTAATCTGCTTAATACTTGCTGCTCACAAATTAAGATTGCTCACATATTAAGTTGATCATGAAATGAAGGTGTAAATAAGTTTAAAGGAAAGTTTTAAAATTCCATGAATGTGTTAAACTGATTCACCGCCCCTCTCAGTTTAACTAAGGGTTCAACAGTTATCTGCAGTTAGCCCACATTTAGTGTGATTTTTAATTAACATTGGGCAAAATACTATTTGGGACATAAATTTTGATAGGATCAACCTTTTGGAACGAAATGTTTTTTGATTTTAGGTATTTAGAACATTTTGAATCCATTGGAACAGTTTTCAGAGCCATTGGAGTTGATCTTCAGTCCCTTTTGCTTTAGGGAAGAAATGAGAGCCATCAGGGCCAAGAGGGACTTGGAGCTGTGCTGAGCTATGGTTAACCATTTGAGGTGATCCAAAACTCATTTTTGACTATTTTCAGCATTCCAAAGCCATTGAGATAGGTTCCAGAGGTAGTAGAGGTGTTCTACAGCCATTTTAGCTTTAGTGAAGCTTTTTGAGCCATAAGGGCCATTTTGGAAATAGAGTTGTATTGGGTTGTACCTCTCTGTTTGAGGTGATTCAAAAACCATTTCTAGATATTTTCCACCTTATGAATCTCATGGAAGAATTTTCTGAACTTTTTTAAGAGTTTCAAAGGCAGAAAACCTTCAGGAGAGTTTTTAGGGCCACTAGGGCCATTTTGGGGTTGGAGCTGTTTTGAGTTGTACCTCTCTGTTTGAGGTGAACCAAAGATCATTTTCAGCTAATTTCTACCTTTTGAATCTAATGGAAGAGGTTTCATATCTATTTGAGGACTTATACAACCCAAAAATCTACAGAGGAGTTCATAGAGCCGTAAGGGCCTTATTGAAGAAATCATTGTTTATGGTAATTCTTCACTGTTTAGTGAATTTGGAGAGGCATTATTAGCTTTTTCATACCTTCTGAATCAGTATTTGCATTCATATTTTTCTATTGAGACACTTTTAAACTTTTATTAGCATTTGGAAGCATTTAATACAAGAGGACAAGCTCATTTTGGGAGGCTTGATCCAACAAACGTAGCCTAGGAGGGGTGAACTGCTCATCAAACATTTGTGTCATGTTATGCTGAAGTTATATTTCTGAACATTTCTGATTTAATATGTTAAACAGAAAATTATATTAACTTGCCTTCACACATGAACTCTTATACAGTTACCAAAAACACTTTGTTTCAATTGCAAGACATGAATAACAGCTTGCACATATAATTTGATGGAAATTGAGTGTTAAATTCTACAAGTTCTAAAGATAGAGTCTATAAAGGGCCCGGTAGCCTCTGGATCTCATCTTTTATCAAAGGTGACATATCCAGTAAATGCTCCTATAGTCAATCTCTGGATTAGATCTAAGTAGTTTTTTTATGCAAGAAGACATGGAGATTTTTCACGCATTTAATTAATTGAAATGGATACCTTGCACACATTTTCAAGTACTTCCATTTTTAGATCAGGGTTACATTGATATCCTCTTAGTGACCCCTTCAGGTTATCCACAAAAAAAAGGTTACAACATATTTATTTATCAACATATCTCCCTAGAAACTATAGCCAAGGTCACAGGAGTAATCGAAATATACCATAAATAACCTCCTAGGTGAAATTAATGCTACCAACATTAATCATAACATCCTGCACAAATTTTGCAAAGTGTGTCTTACCAGGCTCCTTGGATATGCCTTGCTTGGATAAGAGATATGCAATATGGTTATGGATTCCCTGTATATATGTTCAAAATAAATATGTTGAAATGTACTTACCAGGTTACTTATCTTCCTCATCTAGTTTGTTAATATGGGAGGATTAAATAGTGTATAATAATTGACTCATTCAATGCTTCCATCAGTATCTCCATAAAAATGTAAGCTCTCTAGTCCCAGCCATTTCACACCTATGAGAACACCATACAGTGTAATAATGTTTTCTTTATTGTTAGTGTCGGAGCCACCCTTCCACCATAAATGATAATAGTTTCCCAACTCTTAAAAAATGAATGCTCCACATCCACATTTTCTCTGCAAACATGCCCCATCAAAAAACCCCATAGGAAAGACCTTTTAGATATCTAGGTATCTGACATGTATTTTTTTTTGTCTATTTTTCGGCTCAATTTTCATAGAATAGGTCATTGTCTTGATTACCACGTCTCGAACCACAACAACTTTTGGTTCAAAAACAAGAGTGCTTCGTCTCCTTAAGATGAACCATATGATGTAAAAGGAAAGGGATCGGTACATAAACTGAGAATTGGACCAGTAATATAAGCAGGTTTTTAATGACTGACGGTTTCTATTAGGAGTAGTACAGAATGCATCGAGAATCACATCCCATACCACCACAACAAATGGGAAGCTAAGCAGCAAACGATCAACATATTCGTAACCCCTCTTACACATTGGGAAAATACCAAGGCCAATAAATCCCCTATGTTGAAGATTCTTCTAGGTGAGAATACGGTCATATAGAACCAACCAGTAAAAACATTTAAGCTTCTATGGTATCTCCCATTTCCAAGCATCCTGAAACCATAAGTAGTATTCAAATGCCTTCTCAGCTATAGGTATTCAATGATATATCTTCTTCACCACTAGCTGCCCATTCTTAGTTAACCCATTCCAAACCATCCTATCTTATTGATCTTTGATGGATATGTAAGCGACACTTAATTGGGTGATTTATGACTCCCATTCTCTAGTAGGATCATTATGCAACCCCATATCATTTTCCTTGATCCAGAATCGACGAGTGAGGATGTTATGGTTAATATAATGGATCCAAACATGGTGAAATATGCCTTTTTCATGAAGAAAATTGAGCAGTGTGACTGATAGAGTGTGGCTCCCTATGAATCACATAAGTGCATATAAACCAATCTCAATCATTGTCCCATCCCCAACTTCCCAATGAAAAAACCCGTCATCCACTGCAATTTTTTCATCATGTTGCTCCAAATGAATGATGAGCATGTTTTCCTCCTAGCCCCACACCTGATCCAATATGTGAACAAATAACCATACATATATCTCCCCCTAACAATTTGTGACCATATACCACTACTAAACATAGACCTCAAGTTTTTTTTTAATAATCAACGCCTGATTAAATGAGTGTGTATCTAATATCCCCCAACCACCCTCCACTATCGACCTAGTGAGTGCTTTCCATATAAGCAGGTGAATCTTCTCCAAATTATTGCTTCCTGGCCACAAAAACCTGGCCATAATAGACTCTATCATGTGTATAATCTCCATCGATAACTGGAAGAGATGCATCCAATATACAAATCAGTTTTGTAGCACCTACTTTAGAAGCATTAGGTGGCTTCCCAGTGATAACCACCTATGTCTCCAACCAGCCAATTTTTCCTCAAATATGGTAATCAACCAATCCCAATCATTAATACACTGGTTGTTAAGTTTTAATCTAAAACCAAGGTACACAAATCCTTTGTCAAAATGAATGGATGAGATATCAAAGAGATTATAAATCTCCCTAATAATCAAGACCTCAGAGTCTCCATGAACTAGAATGGATTTTGGTTTTCTCATAGATAGACCAAAAGCCTCACTAAATGTCATTAGTATCCAGTGGATATGATACCATTCATCAAGAGATGCCATGACCCCAAATCAAATATCATCCACGAACATCAAATGTATAATAGAATTGTGTCTAGTAATTCTAACACCATAAATCAATCCCATGTTCCTGACATCCCCCATCAAGAAACTCAAACAATATATAACAAGGAAAAAGAGGAGAGGAGATAAGATACAACCTTGGCTCAAACCCCTAAAATCCCCGAAGAAATGTGTTGGTAATCCATTAATGATTACTAAAAATTAGCTGAATTGATGTAGGCCATAAGCCATTTAATGTTTTGAGGATTAATATCAACTTTAAGAAGAACCAACCTCAAGAATATCCAATAAACACAATCACAGTCTTTGATAAGGTAACAAACCTAGTGAAAATTCCATGTAATAAAAGTTAAACATAATAATCATGATTAATGGGACACTTATTCCAGGTTGAATGTTGGGAAAAACATCCTAGTGGGTGTTCATTTGGTTTAATATGGATAAGGAAATAGGCAAAGGAAAAGGAAAAGGCTTTGGAAATTAAAAATGGAACACTTGGAATAATTATTTACGAAAAATACCCCCCGATCGGGGTGTACAGTTGTCAAATTAAAATCATGGAGGTGGCGACTTGGCACGCACTCCAGCTACATGCAATTAACATCATTTATGTCGGACCGTCAATCCAGTTGGGTGAAGTGTGGGAACCTGCAGATGGGAATAATGATGCAGAGTGGACAGGCTGGTAAGACAGGCCGCAAACGGCAAGTTTCGATTAAGGTATGTGACTCTCCGCTACCCCTCCATTCATTCATGCACGGGTTCCTGCATGCAATAGTCTGGAGGCGGCAGAGGAGGAGGCTCGGCGATTTTCAATCCAACAATTCCTTGATCCTGTCAGGGTATGTATTTGTCATTCTCTTAGCTTTTCTAATGCCAAAGATTGTTGTTCTCTTTAGTTTTCAGCATATTCAACCTCTTCTGGGCTTGATAGAGAGTTGTCGTTGGGTTAACCCTAAACAGCAACCCGTCTCTCCTTGCTTTCATGACCCCTGTATGCTTATTGCCCAAGTCACAAATCCTGGTAGCATACCTGATTGTATATATTTCACTACCTTGCTAACGGACCACTGCATCCACAGGTTTTTAGGGGCTAAGCTCTTAAATTGTTTGATTAAGGGCCAAAGTTGTTACTTTTGCTATGATCAGTCTCGGCAATGTAGTCCCAAGATAGTGTCAACTCAGTTAGTCATTTTTCATATTCGCACTCAAGACAATTTTCCTCTTATCCTCTAGTTTAGACCAAAGAGAAAAGTCTCCATTCTCACGACGCATGCAATTCAGGTCATTTCGCCCAACCCTGAAGGTTTGCAGGGTAGATTTAGGAAGAGGCTATGGAGTCTCTGTTCCTTAGCCAATCAAATGGCCTTGCACCTTAGCCAGCTTAATCAGACTCCTAGCCCTTGTGATAATAATACTCTCTCAATCTTGCATATTTTCCATGCACAGCCAAACAGCAAGGTCGCCCATGCTTGTAGGAGGGATATCATTCATAAGGTTTTTTCGTATGCTAATTTCAGGATTTACTTTATGCATATCGTCAAAAGCCTGGACAATCAAGGATATGAATCTCTGTTTAGGATGTATAGTAGGACCAGGGGGGCGGGTTACCTGTGTTTGCATGAGATTCAAGATATCCCTACTCAAAGGAGGCGCACGAGTTCTATTATCAAAACCTCTCACATCTTTGTTGTGCACTTCTGTTTGTCAGAGTTTTTGCATAAACTACTTTCTGCAATGGGGAAAAGACGTCAACGGGCTAATACCGCCAGAGGCAAACAACAAGTTGAGTTAGAAAATGTCCCCAAGAGATGGGGTCACAAAACCAATCAAGAACACTTGGAGACTCTGGCAGAAAATTATGTGTTAGGAAATTCCTCTGAAGTTCACCAAGAAATTCGGGGGTGGGAAAAAGAAATCCAGATAGACCCGGAAGACAATGAGGTAGAGGCAGAGATTCTAGATTTTATTACAGATCCGGGCAATACCAGAGGTTGTCTCACTCTGTTTAACCAGACTATCCACACCTACTAGATAGTAAAATGTTTGATAGCGAAAGCAATTCAGAGTATTCAGCAAGTTCCAGCTAAGACAGCCCCTGCTAAGTCAGACCCTAGCACTCAAGCTCTTCTTTTGGACATTCAAGACCAACAACAGCACATCAAGATAACACAATATCAGGTGGTAGACCGAGTCAGTAGACTAGATGATAAAGTGGGCCGCATGGAGAAGACCCTTCTGAAGATCCTCCAGCAGCTTCAAAAAGCTGAAATGCCCGGGACTAATATCCAAGACCCTGCACCGGTCTCATCATTAGATGGATAGGAGTTTCATCTTTTTATCTTTGTTGATTATGGATGCATTATATAGTTACCTAAGAACTCTCTTTATGTTTTATGAATGTACAAACTGCAGTAGCAAGGCAGCTAGCACAAGAGACTTTTAGACGCAGAAAACAATTTCAATTTTGGGATGCTTTTCATGCTTTTAGATGGCCAACAGACCTGGTTTCCTTCGGGCAGGTTGAGGTCAAAGACAGAATATTATATTTTGTAGCCTGTCCTTCAAATATAAATAGCAAATAGTATGGTCCTACCAAATTTACAAAAAAAAAAAAATTTACGAAAAATAATGGAAATTAGGAGAAAAGGGAGATGAAAGGTCACAGGTTGCATATGAGAAGGAAAATGAAGGAAAATAATGAAAAATGAAGAAAATATAGGCCTCTTCTATAAAAAGGTTTATGAGGATCAATTTGTACCTTTTGTCAATTTAGTTTTGGATCTCTCTCATTATTCTTTCTCTCTCACTCACTCACTCTTCGACACTTAAATTTTAATGGAGAAATTTGGCATTGGAGCAAGTAAAGCAAGAAAGCAGGAAGAAGGAGGAAGAAAGCAAGGAGGAGAAGGAATCAAACAACTACAGTAGGATTCTTGGCATATATTTATTTTCATGTACAATTTCCTCGATATATATGGCATGCATGGTATTTCATGTGGTTCTTTTCTGTCATGGAATGGGTGTTTCCATGTGTGATAGTGCTTTCAACCTAGCCTTTCCATTTTTGTATAGATTTGATGAGATGGGTTTCTCATACTTCGGTTGAGATGGATTTCCAGATGGATTCGAATCTCAGTGGGTGGATCTTTGAAATGACAAACACATGTCCTAGTTGTCCCTGAACTAGACTATGGATCACGGTAAAACCATTTGCCTTATAACCCCTGAACCGGATTGTGGGTTGCGGTAAAGCCATCTTGTGTGCCTCGGTGGGCCTATGAATTCTTGTCAGTGAATGGTGTGATAGACGATAAAGCCAAGAGGTGGATAACTCTCTGTTGGGCCTGGTAATCTCGAGATGGGATGTACGGTAAACCCTAGAGAGTAGGTCTCAGTGTAAGGCCTAGTGAACTGCTTCATCATGCCTGCTATGTAAAACTTATGTGTGATGTTATTTCTTTGTTATACACTGTTTTTCAGTGTTATTTAGGCTTATTTACATGCTTAAAACTCACAAATTCATCTATGTTTCATGGTTAATTTACTTATTCCTTAAGCAAAAAAATGGAGACAAATTATACATGTTTTATAACTGAAAAGACACTTAACACAGAAAGCTAATAGATTCCTTTCAAACCAGGTACCTGATCTGAAATGACTATATTAGTTAGTTGTGCTAAGTTTCTTTTCAGTGATAAAACATGTACAATTTGTCTCCATTTGTTTGCATAAGGAATGAGTAAATTAACCATGAAACATAGATGAATTTGTGAGTTTTAAGCATGTAAATAAGCCTAAATAACACTGAACAACAGTGTATAACAGAGAAATAACATCAGACATCAGTTTTACACAACAGACATGATGAAGCAGTTCACCCCTCCTGGGCTACATTTGCTGGTCCAGCTCCCAATGGCATGTCCCTCTTTGTCATTATGCTTAAAACTTCAAATACGTGTTTAGAAGCCTCTAATGGTTGTTTTCTCTACACCAGTGGCTCTAGAATGCTCAAATTAGTCTAGGTAGACTCTTGTTTCACCTAAATTGGTTGAAAATTGACCTCCCTAGCCATTTTCCCAATCACAGCTACAAATGCTCCACTAAATGTGGAGAAATGCAGTTTAACTAAAGTTAAAATAGTAATTTCTACCTAATTTGATTGCGCGCTAAAAGTCCTCCATTTATAAACCGTTGGCATTAAATCGCGTGGTTTATGGGGGGGTCGGCTTGTGACCACCCCGCCCCTAACCACTAGGTTTAATGCCAATGGTTTATAATTTGCGGATTTTTAGCATGCAGTCAAATTAGGTGGAAATTGATATTTTAACTATAGTTAAACTGTGGTTCTCTACATTTAGTGGAGCATTTGTAGTTGTGATTTGGAAAATGGCTAGGGAGGTCAATTTTCGACCAATTTGGGTGAAACAAGAGTCTACCTAGACTAATTGGAGCATTTTGGAGCAACTGGTGCAGAGAAAACAACGATTAGAGGCTTGCAAACAGATTTATTTGCAATTTTGAGCATAATGACAAAGAGGGGCATGCCATTGGGAGTTGGACTAGCAGATGTAGCCCAGGAGGGGTGAACTGCTTCATCATGCATGCTATGTAAAACTTATGTGTGATGTTATTTCTCTGTTATACACTATTTTTTAGTGTTATTTAGACTTATTTACATGCTTAAAACTCATAAATTCATCTATGTTTCATGGTTAATTTACTCATTCCTTAAGCAAACAAATGGAGACAAATTGTACATGTTTTATAACTTAATAGACACTTAGCACAACAAACTAATACAATCCTTTCAGATCACCTAGTGATCCCTAGATCAGACTGCCAATTATGGTAAAGCCTAAGAGACTAGGAGGCACTCAAATTCCTCATGGTGTAGGCAGAGAACTCCGGTAGCATTCATGCTTGTTTGGTTCTTTTTGGTTGTTTATGAGTCTCACATAATGCTTGGAAGATGGCACGGGGGTGATTGGCTGAAGGGAGATTTGCCTTAGCCAACCTATGGTCATGTGGAATGTGGAAGTCCCATATCCAGTTAGTTTTTACACTCATTAATGAGAATCTCATTCCTTTGGTATTTGAAATATAATTTCACTATTTATTATGTGGATTCTATTGTTTTTGTATCCATGGTATTTATGTTGTTATTATGATGGTTATAAGCATGTATTTTATCAATGATGGTGTATGGCTCTATCCATTTTTTTACTTGTAAATGAATGCACAATGTATCTATGGTCAAATATATTGTATGGAAGCTAACGATGTAGGTGAGCAATGATTCTCAGCAATTCTCATATAAGTAAGAGACCCCTTTTCTTTGTTCTTTTGTTTACACCTGTAGATTCAATGTTTGTGACATGTTTGACAAAATGTCTGTCATGGCTAGGAGGGGTCCAAGTGAGTTATTAATGATGATTGTCTCCTTATAATTGTCTTGTTGTTATTTATCATCTCTAAAATTCTAATGAATTTCTAGGCAAAGCAGTGGGTTCTGGGCCTAAAAAGGTGGCTCAAATCCTGAAGATACATGCACAAAACTGAGTTTTTGGGGCCCTGGCCTATTAGGTCCCTATATTACTAGTGTAGTCCTTTATTTTTGGTAGTGTATCCCCACTTATTGTTATTTTTGTACCCTGTAACCCCTAATTGTTGTTATTGTGCCCTTACATTATTATTGTTAGGTCGGCTAGGATTATATTATGACCCCATGGACTCCTATATATAGAAAGGAGGTTTTGTCATTTGTGTCATCCAAGAATTGTTAATTTATGTAATGTAAAGGAGTTTTCCCCCTCAAAGTGGCATATTTCTAAGGCGTTGATCTCTCTTTTCTTCTATTTTTGGAGTTGGTTTCATAACATTTGGTATCAGAGCTTTGGATTCTAGGGTTTCACTGCTCCAAACAGGTCATCGTGGAATTTTCGTTATGAATTTTTTTATACGAAGGTTCAGAAGCTGAAATGTTTACCACAAGAATCCAAAATACTGAGGACCTTCGTGTAAACATTTCAAATCTTGGTTCACAATATTTTCAGAGATATGATCTGTGGAAGTTAGGGTTTTTTTAGGCTCCTGAATTTCATCTCAAAGAGGTGACCGTGGGAAAATTTTCATAACTATCTCTATGAGCATCAGATTGGAATTTTGTAAAAAGTAACTGCAACTACACAAAATGTAGTTTTTTGTGTATCAATTTCAAAGCCAAAGGAGGAAACAATGACATGTGGCATGACATACAAGTTTGCTCTACTGAACTAGTCCATAATTAGGTCATTCTGGGAGATTGGGCATAACTTTGCCTTGAGGAATCCAAATCAGGTCATACCTATGGCATTCGAAAGAAGATTCAAAGGGCTACTACAAGACCAAATTTCAGATATCAAAGATCTAAAATCACAAAGATAATTCAGTTTTAATATCGAGCTCCTCAAAAACAAGAAGGTGTGTATTTGTTTTTAGAATTGCATAAGTCTTGTTTGAAAAATCAGTTTGAATTGATTCCAAGGGAATATTGAAGAATAGATACCAATATTGAGTTCTAAAATTCCCCCTAAAAAGAATTCAACGCACATTAAGGCTTCAGAAGGCTCTACTATGACTCATGAAGAGGAAGAAGTGCAACATGACATATCAAAATTACAAGAGCAAGTGCACCAAATTTTACTCTCGCAAAGAGAAAAAAAAAATTGAAGTGGAAGTTTTGAAGAAAGGCATGGAAGCTAATATGGATGGTTTGAAGAAAGGCATGGAAGCTAAGATGGATGGTTTGAAGAATGACATGGAAGCTAAGATGGATGTCATGGAAGTTGGCATGGAAGCTAAGATCGATGAAAAAATGAAAGACAGGATGGAAAACATGAAGAATGATCTAAAAGTATACATGGAAGGTTTGAAGGAAGGTTTGACAAAGTTGATACAAGAAATTATTCCTAATGGAAAAAATATAGTAGAGGAAACTCATGATGAGAACAAAATAAATGTTAATCGTGATTTCATAAACTCTAATGCTGGATGGAAGAACCACCATATTCCAAAGATGGATATGAGGAAGTTTGATGGCAAGGATCCCGTAACATGGATACTACAGATGGAGAAATATTTTAATCTAAATAATGTGAAAAACACCCAAAAGGTATGCATTACAACTTTACATTTAGAACAAAATACATTTGTATGGTTTTGATGGCTTTTCTCTTGTAAAAAAATTGTCACTTGGTTAATTTTTATGGAGGAAATGATAGCACATTATGAGGATACAAAGAGAAACACCTTCTTTTTCCAATTGATAAATCTAAAACAAAAGGGTTCAGTGGTGGAGCACATTGAGGACTTCCAAAAATTGAATATAAGGGTAACTGATGTTCCAGAGGAATACATGATTGATGCCTTCATAGGGACTTTAAAGGATAACATCCAACATGAGGTTCATCTTTGGGAACCTGATTCATTGGAGAAGGAATTCAGGTTGGAAAGAAAAATTGAATGTAAAATTATGGCAAAAATGAAGCCTACCACTCACATCTATAAATATGGAGTGTTGCTACTCCTAGACTTCCACAACCTACAAGGTTGACACCACAGCAATTGGAAGAAAAAAGAGCAAAAACACTTTGCTACAGTTGTGATAGTAAATACATTAAAGGTCATAAGGGTGATGAGAAGAAATTATTTTACATAGATTGTGAAGAGGAGGAAGAAAAAGAACAAGAAACTTCAAAAGAAGAGGATATACACCAGGAACCAACCCTAGAAGAAAAAGAAATGAGTCTGACCATATCATGTAATGCATTAGCAGGAATTACCACTCCTTAAACTATCAAGATAGAAGGACATATCAAGAAGAAAAATGTAATAGAGTTGATTGATTCGAGTAGTACCCATAATTTTATTCATTGTAAGGTAGTCAAGGAATTGAATTACTTCCTATACACAACCCCAAAATTTCAAGTGATGGTTGAAAATGGAGGAAATATAAACTGCTCTGGAAAATTTCATAATATCAAGTTAACCATGGGGGAATATGTATTGAATAGTCCAATGCTTTCCATTCCAATGGGATCTGATGATGTTATACTAGGAGTACAATGGTTACAATATTTGGGGACGGTGGCTTTTAATTTTCAATAAATTTTCTTGAAACCTTTTTCATAAGGAAAGGAAGTTGAATTAAGAGGTATTGCAGGGAAGCCAGGAAATATAATAAGCTCTAATGTCATGACAAAGCTTCTAAAGAAAGAAAAATGAGGCGTAATTTCACAATTATGCTCACTAGAAGTTCCAACATCAAAATAATATATTTCTCCAGATCTCCAAAAATTCTTGGACAATCATTCCAAGGTGTTTGAAACTCCCAAAAGACTCCCACCTATTAGGGATCATGACTCATGCTATTCATTTGATTCAACCTAGTCAAAGTTCTTTCTTTGCTCCAGTAGTATTGGTGCACAAGACTCGATGGATCATGGTGCATGTGCTAAGATTATAGGGAGCTCAATAATATCACTATTAAATATAAATTTCCCATTCATGTGATTGATGAATTATTGAATGAATTACATGGATCAATTTATTTTACCAATTTGGATCTTCGTTCAGGATATCATCAAATTAGAATGAACACTGAAGATATTCCAAAAAAAACATTTCAAACTCATGAGGGTCATTATGAATTTTTGGTCATGCATTTTGGCCTTACCAATTTGCCTTCTACATTTCAAGGGCTGATGAATCCCATTTTCAAACCCTTCCTTAGAAAATTTATGTTAGTATTTTTTGATGATATACCAATCTACAACAGGTCTTGGAAGGATCATGTTCAACATGTTGACAGGGTGCTCAAACTATTGGAGAAGAAACAATTATATGCAAAAAACTCCAAATGTTTCTTTGGAGTACAAGAGGTGGAATATTTTGGTCATATGGTATCTCATGAGGGTGTTAAGGTAGACCCTAACAAAATTAAAGCCATTAAGGAATGGAAATTCCCCACAACCATAAAGTAGTTGCGAGCATTTCTCTGGTTAACAGGGTATTATCGCAAGGTTGTTAATAATTATGGGAGAATAGCATCACCTCTAACAACATTATTGAAGAAAGATGCATTTTCATGGACTCTTGAAGAAACTAAGGCCTTTGAACATCTTAAAGAGGCAATGTGATTAGCACCGGTCTTAGATACGCTGGACTTCACAAAAACCTTTATTGTGGAATGTGATGCCTTAGAAAATGTAATCGGTGTTGTTTTAATGCAAGAAGGAAGACCCATTGCTTTTGAAAGTCATCCAATCAAAGAAAAGTATTTACAGAAAGCTATTTATGAGAAGGAAATGTTGGAAATACTACATGCACTAAAGAAATGGGGACCTATTGTGGTAAAACACAACCCCCCATTTTTTACTTATGTACTTCAAATAATGGGTACCCTTTCTACAATTTTTTTGGCTAAACACCTTTTAGTATTTTAATTAAGTTAATTATCCTACATTTTTTGTCCTTTTTTCATCTTCCTCAGAATTTTGTTTTGATTGCTTTATTGAATCCATTTTTTCACAAGCTTTCCAACGATACTTGTTTCGCTCCATTTGGTCAATCGGTTTGTAAATAGCACTCCTTTGAAGTTTTGATCATTTTCTCGCTTGGGATAAAAAATATATAAAGTGTATGATATTTCAATTTTTGCAATTAAAATAGTCTTCATTATAAATATTAATTTTTAGTTAATTTTTACTAATTAAAAAAAAAAAATTATTGACGGTCCCACAAAATGACCCAACTAAATTGCATAATGAACTAAAATGCGTTTCGGAATCTTGGTACTCCAACTTGTTATTTAAAACAAATTTCCAAACCCAAAATCCCAAAATTGCAAAATGGCCGAAGTCCAATTTGTAGGATTGTTAATTCACGTGGGCCCCACTTCGCATTACCTCTTTCCTTCCAAAAATCCCAAACTTCAAAGGTGTTGAAGTAAAAATGTGCTCCAAAATAAAATTTTGATTTTAAAATGTGCGATTGAAACTTGCGATGCGACATCACATATCGCATATCAAAAAAAAATCATGAAGCACCTCAAAGCACCTTAGTTTTAAAAACGTTGATATTGCTGTCCATCCTCTCAACTCCTACTCACATCGCGTCACCTCCCTCAACCATCTTATCCCTCCACAAGTTCACATTCCTCCATCACACTCTTTATAAGTGGGAATTCTTTAAAAATCTGCAACCATTTATTTCTTGCAATTGCGATATTGCGATATCACATATCGCACATCGCGAATTTATTTAAAACATCAAAACATGTCTCTTAAGATTTGTGATGAGCGATTTTGGTTTATGCACAGGGTTAAAGTTTTTTAACATAAGGTTGTCCTCATCCTCCTTATCCCTCTGTAACCTTCCCTCCGTTAAACGCCTCACCCTCCATCACTTCACATGTTCGCATCGCACAAAATATAAGTTAACATTTCAAAAACCACAATAATTCATAAAATGCGATATGCGATAAATGCATTAACTCCTCAAACGATGAATTTTGCTTTTGTAAAATAACTTTTGGAATTGGTTTGTAAAAAATAAAATAGTTTGGTTTTTAATTAATAACATATATTTTATTTAAATTATAACAATATTATATTATAATTGTAATTCATATAATAATTTTAATATAATTCAAATTATAATATTAATATAATATTTTAATATTTTAATTAATCAATAAATCATTTTTTTAATTAGTTTAATAATGTTTTCTTAATTAATATTAATAATATAATTACAATTAATTAGTATTAATTAATTAAAAAACTATAATCTAATTTAGGATTATAATTTAATTAAAAAAATTTGATTTTTAGCCCAAGCAACAGAATTTCCAGATTTTTGGCAATTTTAATATACCAACTTTAGAAGCTCATAAATGGAGTTTTACTTGGCCAAATGAGGCCTAGGACAACTCATTAGAAAGACAAAATCATAGAGGACATTTCTGATGTTGTTTTATTTCTAGATTTGATTATTTATTGGGTCTAAAATTCAACAAAATATCAAGCTCCTAATTTTTAAACAAAACTAATTTTCTGAGTTTTATTTTTTGCATTTTCATTTGCCACAACTTCTTTGGAGTGCAGATCCATTCTTCTATGTTCTCTTTGACCCATTAGATCAGCACAGACATCAAAATAAATCTTAGATTTCTTTTTCAATTATTTATTTAATTAAGTTTTGATTCGATTTATTTTAATTTCTAGATTTGGCATTTTGATTTTATTTTACATTTTAATTTTGTTTTGGTTTATTTTTGCAGGAAAACAGTTGAAGAGATGACAGGAATAATATCTCAATCAATTAGAAGACTCCAGCAATTAAAGAATATGATTTTGAGCCAATGAAAATTGATTGAGCAGAACCACTCTTCAACAAACTTTCTTATTGAGAATTCTTTTGTAAATATTATAAATAGCAGATTGTAGAATGTCAAAGGGGCTTCTCTCCTCTGCAATTCTGGAATTCTAAAAGCTCTTCTGTAATAGGAATTTAGAGTTGTAGGTGGGAGGAGAAGAATCTCATATCTGGGGATTATTGAGGTTTTTCTTTTATATTTTGAGTTATGTATAATGAACAGAGTTTACAATATTGTAGCTCTGATTTTGAAAGAAGAAGTTCATGCATTGTAAAGAATTGTTAGAGACCAGAGCTGGAGAAATTGACTTAATAAATTGGTATCTATAATACTATTATTTTAAATGCTGGTTCCATTTTACGATAACAGGAATGTGTCAATTTACTTCCATATTTGTGCACTTTTGTTGATATGGATAATTTGTCTCAATATTATGTTATTATTTATCTCTACTCTTATGAGCTAAATTATGATTTCTAAGTAACTACTTAATCAGAAATCTGTCTTACAAAAATTGATTTATTGAATAGTGATATGTTGTGAAATTTTTGTGCATATTATTATTTAATTATTCAAGTTACTGATTAAATAATCAATATCATTTTGATAACTTCTTACTGAGTGTTGTTGATTGATTATTTAAGTTAAGAGGTCTCTAAATAGGATGTGTTTGGTATTCCAAATGTCATTTAATTGAACTACTTCGTTAGCTTGATATTCATTATAAGACAAACATATTTAAATCTCAATTATTTAAAATAGCTTGCTCTCGGTTGGGATATATCTATATCTGCCTAATTGAGATAGGATTAATACAATTCCTTTTGCTTACATATTAGAATAATTTTTCATATAGATTAAATTCTAAATCCTTAAAATGTCTTCTTCTCGAGGAGGAAAAACTTTAATTGTGGCTTGGCTAAGCCCAAATTATCTTAAAGATCACTTTCTTGCCAGACGTCAGCAAGAAAAATGATCTGACATCTCTTTCTCAATGGTAGAAAAAAGTTATATTTTAAGCCAGTGGAGATTGAGAGAAGGTAACTAGACCTAGTTAAACCAGCCAAAGCCACTATTCCAAACAGAAAAGGAACTGCTTTAAGATCTGGACCGGATGGTCATCCCCCATGCTTTTGCAGTGAATTTTGAGGCTTCAACATTTTGGCACTAGAAGGAGGGCTTGAGACTTGTTTTACTTTGGAGTATTTGTATTCTAACATTTTATTTTTATTACAATGGCTCCTCTAAAACTTCCAATTTGGAGTTGTATTTTTGGACGTGCAACTTCCAATACTCCACCAGAAATAGTAAGACTCTTATCTCAGGTAAAATTTAATGGTAAGAGGAATACTTCTACATTTAATCATACTTTACAATTCGTTCAAAAATTTTCAATTTCTACTTTTCAAGATATTGATGAAGATATTTTATGCAGGATTTTTACTCTTACATTCTTGGAAAAAGCCAGAAGCTAGTGTCAATCACTTCCAGTTGTCTCAATCCACACTTGGGAACAATTTATTACAATCTTCCTTTGTAAATTTGAGTCTTTAATTGATTTTACCATCAAATTTTGTTTAAATTGTTTAAAATTGAAAATTGAAAATAAACCTTCGAAAAAAGAATTATTAGATTGGTTTGAACATATTTTCTCTCTTCCTTCCATTCATAATCCATGTGAAATTATTTCAAACTTTGATCAATCTCCTTCTAATTTCATTGACATAAGTGATAATTCCAATATGGAGGTATGAACAAATGATGATGAAGTGGCCTCTATTTTGTATAATCAATTCCTTCGAATAATGCACATTTCCTACAGTATTGATAAAGATGAAGGTGCACCTTCAAATTTCAAAGAATCTCAATCACAAAGCTTGGAAGATTTCACTAATCAACCGCAAGAAGATATTAGAAACACTCTTGAAGAAAATACCTCTTTAAAATCTAAAAATAGGTATGATTTAGAATCATAAAATCAGAGCATAATCTGACAAGTACAAACAATGATTAAAGTTTCAAATAATATGCAATTTGTTGTACAAATTTCTGAATTCTTTTACGATGAACAAATGCCAAATTCAGGAAAACAAAGCAACATTCTTCAAGAAAGCATAAGTATCCAAGTAAATGATATTAAATCTGAAATTTGCAATGAAGAAAATGCACAAGAGTTTTCAAATAGAGACATTTTCAAATACATTGTTTCAGATTCGTATTTTTCCCTTTATCCCGATAATTTTTCTAATAACAATTTATCCTCTCTTCATGTTAACGATATTTCGGAAAACAGAGTGACTGATCAAAATCAATTTCCAATTATTTTTAATTAGGATAGAGAATTAATTAATGATCATTCTTCTTGCATTAATGAACATGAGATCAATATTCCTTCTTGTTTTGATACATTAGGTGAGATCGAAGGGAATTATAATGAATGCCATAAGGTCATATATGATAGCTACTTTGACATTGAGGATATTGGTTTGCCTTCTTTACAATTGAATCCTCATAATAAAAGTCTAATCACATATGAAAATGAGGAACAATCTGATTTAGAAATTGTTTCAAATAATTCTCATTTTCAAACAATCAACCATATTCATGATTTTATCATTCAAGAAACCATTCCAATCTATAATTTATATAATGATCAAGCTCGCATTCCTATTTAGAGTCATAGCCCTCTTTTTAATTCACAAGTGGGTATCAACAATCATTCTAATTGCATTATTCTACCCAATTCTTGTGAAGAGGAAATTGCTTTAAGATAGTCTCAATTGTGTTGTAACAATAATTGTAACACTAGAGTAAACTATAATTCAATTTTGTTATTATTTCATTATTTATTTTTAACTTCAGACTTATTTTCTGTTTTTAGTCCTAGAATTTTAGATACTTTGTGTTGGCATATTGAGCAGTTCAATTTTGAACACTCAATTAATGCATTACCTCAATGGGAAATTGAAGTTTCAAATTATAATTGTAAATATCAAGAATTATTAAACTTCTAATTTCAATTGATGTTCATTCTTTATCAATTATTTCTTACTTCTCAAGAGCTGTGCCAACAAGAGAGTATATTTGCACTTTATGACCAACAATCTAATTCAATTAATAATTTTCCGTTGGATCTATCAGACTTGCATCCATTTTTCATTGATCTATTTGAAAGATATTTGGAAATTTTTCCTTCACGGAATATAGTTAATAATTTATCACTTAAACATAACACTAACAAAATCACACAGGCCATTATTTTCGAAAGATCATTTCTACAACTTGGTCTGTCATCTTCTCTTTTAAACCTCTCCCACTCAATAATGGAAATCCATCCATATTTCTATGATCCAATTGAAATTCAGTTGGAAATGACATCTCAAGAGAAGGTAATGATGAAAAAGCTACTAACAATAAAGATAGATTCTACTTTTAGATTTAGCTTTCTTAGTTTAATTATATTTGCATTTTTACTCATGTTTGACATGTAAATACATACATGAATTAAAATCGTTACACGGTTACATTGGAAGTATGATTATACCTATTCATGTTTCCCTCATTAAAGTTAGAAATAGAAATAGATTAATTTTCTTTTCTGTTTGGATTTATTTCATTATTTCATATTTTCAATAAACCAAGTAATGAATTCGATTATTTTGGGTAGCCCATTTCAATTGTAGAAAAGCAACCTAGAGAATTTTAGAAGCTCTTGAATTATCAGATCATACATATTTTTCAAGCCATCAAGTGTCTTATTTTTCAAAATTCATAACATTGATCATACATGAAGAAATTCCAAAAAATTTCTACCACTTGACAATTTTTGATTCACAAGAACTCATTTTTACCACTCTTGTCTTATGATGTAATTTTGGAAATAATGCAATTTCAAAAAATTCATTACTTAGAATTTTATATTTAAATAAGAAGGTGATGTTGAACTTCTGCAAATTTTGAGAAAAATTGGGAGAAATTGAAAATTCATGAGGTAAACTTACAACCAAAATTCTTCTAGGTATGTGTTTATAGGTTCATCGTCATCTATTTCTTATTTTACTTTCAAAGGTTGTTTCTTATTTCTATTTTTTTTTTTTCCAGGTCTTCATTAAATTGATTATGTAAATCTGAGATAAGCAAGAAGTCAACCCTTTTTTTCAAAATCTGTGACATGTTCAGGGAAGTATTTATGATTTCTTCTAAACTTTGAGGGTTATTTAATTTTACTTATATTCATTGAAATCCTGATAAATCTTCATATATTCTCGGAACAATCATATCATATCATTATATGTCATAACTTTCTTTATGAGAAAATTATGATAAAATTAAATTTGATTAGATATTCTAATAGTTAATTAAAATATTAAAGGGTTGTTTATTAAAAAAGTAAAGTTAAATCAATCTCTTATTTTTGAATTGAATACTTTAAGAAATCATCAGACCCGCATATGTCACATCATATATCACGATTCGCATATCGGAGGCTCTGAAATGAGCATACACCAAATATATCTAATCTCCCGATATTCTCATTCCCTTCGATCTCCGATGATATTTCCGTCTAATATCACATCATCCATATCACAACTATTTCTCTCGCAATATTCCATCAGAAGTGACTCTTAGCATTTACTGATAAAAATTGTTGATGCAATACCTTTGATGTTATTTTTCACTCATTCTCTCGCAAAATGCTATGTAGCATATCTCATTTCGCATTTCATATATCCGATAGTTGATTTCTCTAAATATTGCGATAACCACACAATTCTGGACCCAATTTAAAATTTAAATCAAGTTCATAAAAATATCGCATCCATTCAATTGCAATAATGTTAGAGGCATAGGTTTAAAAATTCTCGATGTCCCAGACCCGATATGAGATTAAATCCATATAATAAATGTATCAGGTCCATTCTCAATCGGCTTATTCACACATAATAAGTTGTTTGAATTTTGATTCGAAGCAGAAGAGTAAGGGCACAATGAGGACCATTAGATTTGAGTGAGATCAATGGTGGAATTGAAATCGCATCCAACAAGGTTTCACATATCGGAAATTTTAGTGGTTATTGTTAAGACCTCACCCAATAAATTATATTTGTTGCGATGCGATAAAAGATAAGGTAAGGTAATTGTGATGCGATAAAAGATAAGGTAATGAGATTACGATCCGATGATACACATATCACATATTTCACGAGATAAGTAATATGTTAAACATTAAAATTTTCACTGAGTGGTGTGGAGTTCACTACGAATTGCGAAATCGAAAAATCGCAAAATTGAAAAAGAGTTAAGTTGTGAAATCTGCGGGAATATAAGTTATAAAAGGTGCGAAGTGAAACCATGCGTGATTGCTCACCATTTGTGTGGGCCGTAAAACCAAAGTTCCACGCGTATATTATGATATTTGCAGTCAAATTGCATCAGTCATTTATCACATTTTCATTATCGCAATAATAATATCCGTGTTTCCTTTTTATTAAACAACTTTGATATTCCGATAGGACTATTCTCCGATATTGCCATCGTTCCATCGCAGTTTCCCATCACACATGCTCATATCGCAACTTTTCCATCACAACAATTATATCACATCACAAAAGCTCAAATGAAGCTTTGGCTTAAAGATATTTTGATGCAATAAACTTCAATATTCAACTTTCCATCATTATCTTTTAATTATTATAGAAAATTCTCAATCGCATATCAGAAAAGGTGGAAGTCGTAGCTTTTAAAGTTATGCATAGCAAAGAATCTCGCGATGCAAAAAAATCAGCAAGGTAATGTACTGATAATTAATTCATATTTTTAATTTTCTGAATTTATCTCCATAATTATCATATAAATATTCAAATCCTCTTTATATATTGTTACATTCTTCAAGATTTTGAATCGATTTCAAGACTCTCGAGATAATATAAATTTAGAATGGAGAAGCAAAAAATTCATAAAGAAGCATATCTTCATCCTCATTTATGATGGATTCGTTTTATCTGTGATTCCTTGAACATGAAACATTGCTTTCTTTTAGTTCACTACTTGTTTTTCTTTAGATTCAATAAATAATCATTTTTTGTCAATAAAACTTCTTCATTCTTTTAATTCTAATTAAAGGAAGAGGTTAACCTATATTGGAGAAAATAATACCTTTAAGTTAAGATGAAATGCAATTCTCTAATGGTAAGTTTTATATGCCAACTTTCATTTATTTTATATTTTACTTTTTGTTTCGGTTTAATTTTTGCTGATCTTGAACTTTGTTTCTACAGGTCATCATAAACCTTTTGCACCTCTACCAGATCAGTTTTCGAAGTTCATTTTCTTTTTCCCTATGAGATTCTTGAAAAAAGGAATGATCCTCACCAAATCAGCTAAATTGGAGAGTTTATGAACTTTTAATCTGTTTCTTTAAGCAATGATTTTATTAGAGAATAGTTAACATGCTTTTATGCAGGTTTTGTCTTGAAAAATAAAATTTGCAACAAATAGAAACTTCTCATTCAGCGTATTATCTATCATCACTGCTAGTCACCCTCAACATTTTGAGGGCCTCATTTCTTATAACTCTGCAAGAGAAAAGTTTTAAAATGTTAACATAGGAATGAACGTACATATGTTTTTTTTTTTTTTATAATCCTTTGTTGAGAAATTCATATATGCGACCTTGTTAGAGTTTAGCTTTTAAATTTTGTTTTTTCTTTTAGTTTTTTCTTTCTTCATTTTTTATTCAATAATTTCTTTTCTTGCTTTAGTTTAGGAATTATTTTCTTTTTACTTTAAGCTTTGATTTAATTTTGGTGTCTTTTCCATGACTTATGTAAAAGGCTTTTTTCTTACCTTAAAGTTGTTGACATAGATGGGAAATCATTTACTCTATCCATTTAAGTGAATTTCATTTATCATTAAAGGCATATCATTATGGAACCATAAATCCATCTTGCTTTAAATATTTTGCATGGAGGAACACACATCCTTTCTATGTAATTGAGTTTAATTTTTCAAGGAAATAACTGATTTGAGTTTAATACAATGAATCCCTCCCACTCCTCCACATAAAAGCCTTTGATTGATAGTTACAGGGAAATAATTTGGAGTAAATCTTATAAAAATATTATGTCAATTAAACATAAATCTCTATTACCTTCCCACCTCTTTCACTCAAATACATCACAAACTAAAAGCTTGCAAATGTGCTAATCAAAGGGTGATTAAAAGAAGAAGCATGGGAAATACAAGTAAACCCGTCGAGGCTATGGATGCTCGCTAGCAGTGGGACTAAGCTTGTATGGAATAAAAGACAACTTCGTCGTGGTACTATTCAAACTCTCTCGCAGCGAAGAAATGTCAGAGACAATCACAATATGCATATATGCTTTATCAAAAACTCCTTTCTCTACCTTCTTCTATTTTTCACACGAGGAAAGTTTGAAAAAAAAAATCCCTAAATTTGGATTCATCACTTTTACTCGAGTCTGTTTTTAGTACTTATCTTATAGACTCATATTGCTCAATCTATTTATGTGAGACCTATGGAAATGTTTTACTGTTAGACGATTTCATGATTTCCATTATTTTAAAGCTTTGGGTAAATTAAAATTCATTATATTTAATCAAAGATAACTGGTCCTTCTCCCGCATGTCACCATTTTTGTGGTAAAACAGAACCTTCCATTTTTTATTTATGTACTTCAAATAATTGGCACCCTTTCTACAAATTTTTTGGCTAAACACCTTTTAGTATTTTCATTAAGTTAATTATCCTACATTTTCTGTCATTTTTTCATCTTCCTCGAAATTTTGTATTGATTTCTTTATTGAATCTGTTTTTTCACAAGTTTTCCAACGATACTTGTTTCACGCCATTTGGTCAACCGGTTTGTAAATGGCACTCCTTTGAAGTTTTGATCATTTTCTCACTTGGGTTAAAAAATGTATAAAGTGTATAGTATTTCAATTTTCGCAATTAAAATAGTCTTCATTGTAAATATTAATTTAGCGGAGCAGCATTAACTATTTTAATTTTTTATTAATAAAATTTACAAAATAACCTGGAATTCAAATTGTAATAATGAACTAAAAGCTGTGAACTAAACTTTGTATTTATCAACGTTACGAAACAAATTTCCAAATCAGTCCTCACAATTATGAAATACGAAGTCCAATTTGTAGGATTGTTAATTCACGTGGTCTACTTTCAGATCACCCTTCTTCCAAAAATCGTAAATTTAAAATATGAAAATGTGAATTTCAAAAATAAAATTTGATGAAAATGAGCGATTGAAACTGTGGACAGTGATATTTACATATCACATATCAGAATAAAAATCATAAGTAATCTATAATTTAATAGAAAATGCGCTTTTGATTATCTTCTTATTATATGATGGGTTAACAAATTTTAACTTAAGGTTTCTCTACATCCTCTCAACTCTCGCTCACATCGCGTCACCTCCCTCACCCGTCTTATCCCTCCACAAGTTCACATTCCAACATCACATTCTTTGTAAGTGGGCATTCTTTAAAAATCTGCGGTTATTCATTTTTTGTGATTGCAATATCGCATATCGCACATCACAAATTTATTTAAAACATTAAAACATGTCCCTTAATATTTACGATGACCAATTTTGGTTTATGCGAAAGGTTAAAGTTTTTTAACATAAGGTTTTTCTCATCCTCCTTATCCCTCTGTAACCTTCCATCCGTTAAACACCTCACCCTCCATCACTTTGCTTGTTCACATCGCACAAAATATAAATTAACATTTCAAAAACCACAATCATTCATAAAATGTGATTTTCCATAAATGAATTAACTTCTCCTTAAACAATGAATTTTGGTTTTGTAAAATAACTTTTGGAATTGGTTTGTAAAAATAAATAATTTGGTTTTTAATTAATAACATATATTATATTTAAATTATAATAATATTATATTATAATTTTAATATAATTCAAATTATAATATTAATATAATATTTTAATATTTTAATTAATCAATAAATCATTTTTTAATTAGTTTAATAATTTTTTCTTAAATAAGATTAATAATATAATTACAATTAATTAGTATTAATTAATTAAAAAATTGTAATCTAATTTAGGATTAGAATTTAATTAAAAAATTCTGATTTTTAGCCTGAGCAATAGAATTTCCAGATTTCTGGAAAATTTAATATACCAACTTTAGAAGCTCATAAATGGAGTTTTACATGGCCAAATGAGGCCTAGGATCGCTCATTAGAAAGATAAATCATAGATAACATTTCTAAAGTTGTTTCATTTCTATATTTGATCATTTATTGGGTCTAAAATTCCGCAAAAGATCAAGCTCCAAATTTTTAAACAAAACTAATTTTCTGAGTTTTATTTTTTGCATTTTCATTTGCCACAACTTCTTCTGAGTGTAGATTCATTCTTCTATTTTCTCCTTGACAAATTATATCAGCACAGACATCAAAATAAATCTTAGATTTTCTTTTCAATTATTTTTTTAATTAAGTTTTGATTGGATTTATTTTAATTTCTAGATTTGGCATTTTGATTTTATTTTTACATTTTAATTTTGTTTTGATTTATTTTTGCAGGAAACCAGTTGAAGAGATGAGAAGAGATCTCAATCAATGAGAAGGCTCCAACAATTGAAGAATATGATTTTGAACCAATGGAAATTGATTGAGCAGAACCACTCTTCAACAAAATTCTTATTGGGAATTCTTTTGTAAATATTATAAATAGTAGATTGTATAATGTAGAAGGGGCTTCTCTCCTCTGCAATTCTAGAATTCTAAAAGAATTTTCGTAATAGGAATTTAGAGTTGCAGGTGAGAGGAGAGGAATCTCAGATCTGGGGATTATTGAGGTTTTTCTTTTACATTCTAAGTTATGTATAATGAACAGAATTTTCACTATTGTAGCTCTGATTTTGAAAGAAGAAGTTCATGCATTGTAAAGGACTATTAGAGACCAGAGCTGGAGAAATGGACTTAATAAATTGGTATCTATAATACTATTATTTTAAATTTTGGTTTCATTTTACGATAACAAGAATGTGTCAATTTACTTCCATATTTGTGCACTTTTGTCGATATGGGTAATTTTCCTCAATTTTATGTTATTACTTATCTCTACTCTTATGAACTGAATTTTGATTTATGAGTAACTATTTACTTAGAAATCTGTCTTCCAAAAATTGATTTATTGAATAGTGATATGTTGTGAAATTTTTCCACATATTATTGTTTAATTATTCAAGTTACTGATTAAATAATCAATATCATTTTGAGAACTTCTTCCTGAGTGTTGTTGATTGATTATTTAAGTTAAGAGTTCTCTAGATAGGATGTGTTTGGTATTCCAAATGCCAATTAGTTGAACTACTTCGTTAGCTTGATATTTATTATAAGTTAGACATATTTAAATCTCAATTATTTAAAATAGCTTGCTCTCGGTTGGGATAGATCTATATCTGCCTAATTGAGATAGGATTAAGATATCTCATTTTGCTTGCATCTTAGGATAATTTTGCATACAGATTAAATTCTACATCCTTAAAAAGTCATCTTCCCGAAGTGGAAAAAAAAATTAATTGTGGCTTGGCTAAGCCAAAATTAGCTTAAAGATCACTTTCTTGCCAGACGTCAGCAAGAAAAATGATCTAACATCTCTTTCTCATTGGTAGAAAAAATTTATATTTTAAGCTAGTGGAGATTGAGAGAAGGTAACTGGACCTAGTTAAACTAGTCGGAGCCACTATTCCAAACGGAAAAGGAACTGCTTTAAGGTTCGGACTGGGTGGTCATCCCCCATGTTTTTGCAATGAATTTCGAGGCCTCAACACAACCTTACCTAATGGGAAGACACTTCAAGGTAAAAACCGATCATGATAGTCTTAAATACTTTTGGGAACAAAGACTATCTTCAAAAGAGTGGAAAAAATGGGTCACAAAGATGTTGGGTTATGACTTTGAAATCATTTACAAAAAAGGGAAGCTAAATGTCGCTGCATATGCACTCTCAATAAAGGATGAATAGGTGGAAGCATTTCTTTGTGCCATTTCTATTATCCAACTAGATTGGATAACCGAAGAAAGGGATGAATGGAAGAAGGAAGAAGAAGTGTGGACACATTCAAAAGTTTTATTAAGATCCTAATACATCTGATACATTTAGTTGGAAAAAATATTCCTTATGGTACAAATATCGCTTATATCTTTGTATGAATTCCCACCTAAAACAAAAGATTCTTTTGGAATTGCACACTTATCCCTTAAGAGGACACTCAGGATTTTTAAAAACTTACCATAGGGTGAAAAAAGATTTTTTTGGGATGGCCTTAAATCTGATATTCAAAAGTTTGTAGTGGAATGTTTGGTTTGCTAGAAAAATAAAGTCAATACAATTAAGACCCCAGGTCTTCTACAGCCTTTATCCATTCCAAGTGAACGTTGGGAGGAGATTTCAATGGATTTTATCAGAGGTTTATCTAAGTCTGAAGGAAATAGTGTCATCATGGTGGTAGTTGATAGACTTACCAAGTATGCACAATTTTGTTCATTATCTCATCCATTTAAATCAAGTACAGTTGCTACTGCATTTATGGAAACAATTCAAAAGCTACATGGAAACCCAAAGATTATTGTAAGCGACAAAGATACCATTTTTACTGGAAATTTTTGGACAGAATTATTTTCTTTTTTGGGTACTCAACTAGCTCAGAGCTCATCTTATCATCCTCAATCCGATGGGTGAACTGAGATAGTGAACAAATGTTTGGAAGGATATCTTCATTATTTTGTATCTGATAAACAAACACAATGGGTAAAGTTGTTACCTTTGGCTGAATGGTGGTATAACACTTCCTTCCATACTACAGCAAAAATGACCCCATTTATGGCACTTTATGGATATCATCCGTCATCCATCACATCATTCTTAAGAGGAAATTCTAAGGTTCAAGCAGCGGAAAATAACATCGAGCCTCAACAACAAGTTCTCCAAATATTAAAGGATTAACCTAGATTTGGCACAAAATCGAATGAAACAATAGGCATATCAACATCACAGCGAGAGAATTTTTGATGTAGGTGACTGGGTATTTTTACAACTACAACCATACAAAAAAATTTCCCTCAGGCAAGCTAAGAAGGATAATAAATTATCTCCAAAGTACTATGGTTATTACAAGGTGTTGCAAAAGATTGGTACTATGGCATACAAATTGGATCTTCCTGCTTCTTCTCGAGTGCATCCAGTTTTCCATGTTTCATGCTTAAAGAAGGTTATACGTGAAAAAATTCCAGTTCAAACAATATTTATAGAACTTGATGAGGAAGGAAAAATCATATTGGAACCTGAAGCAGTCACAGAAACAAGAACTCGACAACTACGAAATCAATCAATTTCAAAGTATCTCATCAAGTGGAAGAACTTACCCACTGAAGATTCTATATGGGAGGATGAGAATTTTATACAAAAGCATCCAGAGCTACTCAAGCATTGAGAAAAAAAAAATTTTAAATGAGATGGGCATGTTAGGTCCCTATATTACTAGTATAATCTCTTATTGTTGTTAGTGTAGCTCCCCTTATTGTTATTGTTGTACCCATGTGGCCCCTATATTGTTATTATTGTGCCCTTACATTATTATTGTTAGGTCGGCTAGGATTATATTGTGACCCCATGGACTCCTATATATAGAAAGGAGGTTTTTTCATTTGTGTCATCCAAGAATTTTTCATTTATGTAATGTAAAGGAGGTTTCTCCCTCGAAGTGGCTTATTTCTAGGGCGTTGATCTCTCTTTTCTTCTATTTTTGGAGTTGGTTTCTTAACATGGCCACTGCAATGCAGTGTTATGCTTGGGAATATAGCCTCCTCGTTGTTGACATGGAGTGTTATGCCTAGAGCTATGGATCAAAGAGGCAAAAATGTCAGCGTGACCCAGGGGTAAGAGGCCTGAAAGGTTGGGTTAGCTCCTGGGGGTGTTAATGTTGATATTCAAGGTCTGTATGTTGTGTTTCCGTCAATTCCACTTCCTTAAGTTCATCAAGGAGGCTGATTCTATTCATAGTAGCCTCTTGTCACATGTTTACATTAGTTGGCCAGTTACTTTGGTAGGTGTGGGAAGAGGGTGTTATAGAGTGGTATCAGAGCATGGTTCAATCCTTGGACTGGATGGTTGGTGTGTTGATCATGATTTTCTATTGGTTTCATATGTGTTTCTCATACCTATGGTGTATGTGTTTGTAGCATTTTCATTGTGTTGGCCATGGTGGCAGTGGTGTCTCCATAGAGTGACTGATGGTGTTGTTGTCAACATGTTGTCGTGTGCATATGACTGATTATGTGTTGTTCATGCTTGTGTATTGTGTGTGCAAAATTGCTTAGATATTGTTACATGTTGAACATGCATTTCTTGTTTATGCTAGGTTATGTATTGGTCATGCTTGTGCAGTGTCCATGTATGCTTGATTATGTAATGTTATATGTTGAACATGCATTGGTCGTTCATGCTTAGTTACATGTCCTTTATGCTTGTGTGTGGTTCGTGCTTGTGATGGTGTTCAGTCTGTTGGAAGTGTAACTAGGTTCGATCTTCATATTGACTATGTAATTACGTATTTATGTAATGAAGAAGAAAAATATAATAAAATGTATTTTTTTATGATTTCTTGATGGGTTCATAAGCAAGGATTTTATTATAGGTCAAAAGACTTTTTCTTGATGTCTTTTATGGATTTTTCATCTTTTCATAAATGTATTAATTAAGAGTCATGTGTATGAAGAGTAAATTCAATGAAGTATGCATCAAAGACCTTGTCAAATTAGCTCAACAATATGGCTCAAGAATGGTGATAATTCTCCTAATCAGATTAGCATAAAATATATTGGAAATACTCCTCAACAAGTCAGTCTACAATCAACAGACATGTCTGCCCAATGAATAGTCACAACTATTTACTGTCAGGTCGGCTAATTATATGGGTTGACCACTATAAATTTCCCACTGGGCTGCGCATAAAATACAGTGAACATAAGTCATATTTTTTTTGGGTTTTTCGGATTAAGTTGCAGGAAGAAATGCTAACAAGGATCTGCCATATAGGAGAAGTTTTAGGACTGTAAAAAGTGCAAGGAACAGACAAGTCATCAAATAAAGAAGGAAAAATAGGACTTTGTATTGGTGTATAGAAGGACATATCAGAAAAGAAGGATTTCAGATTAGGGTCTGTGGTATGTATGTGAAGTTGTAGGATTGTATCTTGGTGCGTAGGAGAGACACATATTTCAGGAAGATAATTATAGGAAGGGAAAAAATTGCAAAGGTGAACTATCCAACAAAAGGAGTCATGACGTGAAAATATAATTGTACAAATTGAAGACCATCCAAAAAGGTTATGTAGAGGTGCAAGGTGTGCACTATTCAATATATGACAAGGTATTGATATCTTAAAGAAGTAAGAATATAAGTAGATACTGAGCTCTCTAGTTTTGGTGTAGAAAGGTGCTGGACAGTGCAGGATAGTGCAAAAAAGATGGATCAACGTAAGGAGTCAAGGAAGAAGCAGTGGCAAGGTCTTGGAGGCATATGAAGGTCAAGGGTTGGTGTCATGGTCATGGTACTTGTCATATAAAAGTCTATAAGAAGAATTTCTTGTGGGTTTTCCTCTCCAAGAGGGAGAGATTTTGGCCTTGGCTTAAGGAGCCTAAATTTGTGTCTCTTATGTTTTGGTAATTGACTTAATGAAAGACATAATAAGATAATAAGAGAAGACATAATTAAAGGAAGTAAGCTCATATGTAATTATCAAGTAGAGAATTTGAATTAAACCTAGCCCTACCTAATTTCTAAACATGGTCAAGTTGCATTGGTATGGTTATGCATTAGGTCATGTTGTGTTTTGGTATGGGCATGCATTGTTGAATCGTCTCCAACTATAATGGATTTTAAACGCTATTATACCATGTGCTATGAGTTTATATGTTGTTATAACTATTTATATACATATATTTCGCTGATTAATTGATCTTGCAGGATGTATCCTCCCCACATTTCACTAAGGTACGTTGTTTATTTTTATTTGGTTTAGCTGACATATTATTCTTGGTAGGAGAAATATCATAATGGATAGAAATATGGTATAATACAAAGACTCTCCCTATGATTCATATGAGTAGCATGGTGGGCTCTCTTCTGATTTGACAAGCACATTAAGAAGCTTGAAGGAAGAAATAAGGAGTTGTAAGCCAGACAATGATAGAATCATACAGACACAAGAGAAACAAGCAGAGGTGAATGAAATACTTCTTCAAATCTTGTTAGAATTGTAGCAGTAGGGGACACTTCAGATCAACCATGGATAGGAGGACAAAACTAATGGGGTGTATGGAAGTGGTTTTCCAGGTAGACACAAGTCATATAGAGCTGATACAATGAGAGAATTGGCAGGTTTCTGGACACTTTGTATAGGAGGAGTAATGAGTATAGGTACCATTCTAGTTATGGTTTGGATGGACATCATGATCATCATCGATATCACCCTTACAGGAGGAGTGATAAGGGATACTTTCCAAATAAATTCAAGAAAGAAAAACCACCTACTTTTTATGGAGACTTGAAGAAGACAAAATATGCAGAGGCTTGCATACTTTGAATGAACAAGTTCTTTGAGTTGCATGAGTACACAGATAACATGAAGGCCAAGATTAATATCTTTAGTTTGAAAGGTAAAGCATAAGTATGGTGGGAATATGTGAAGCGGGTAAGAGACATCAGAAAAAAGGACTTGAGTTGGCATGAGTTTAAAAAAAGTTCCAGGAATAATCACCTATCATATAGCTACTATGGCAGTAAGGAAAAATAATTTTATGAGTTAAATATGGGGTCAATGACATATGAAGAGTACACAACCAGGTTCCTGGAGCTACTAAGGTATGTGCCATATTTTAAGGATGAGAAGGCTAAATTCCAAATCTTTTTTAGCGGTTTGCTATTAGCATTTAGAGACCAGAATGAGTATGATGAGCCTTGGTCACTTGAGGAATTCATTGGGAAGTTGAAGCATCGATATGAACACTCGAAACATAATAATGAGTCTCAGCAAGAATGGAAAGGTAAATACCAAGGTAAAGATAAATAGCATCCTAAGAGAGAAAGGCCTCAGAATTTAGATGAGAAAGAGAATGTGACACCCTAGAAGAATTTCAATGCAGCTAGACAATGACGTAGATCACAACAACAACATAGATCACATCAAAAACATGGAGGTAGTGTTACAGGATGGTTGGATTGTTGGACATGTGGTGAGGAGCACCTTAGGAGATATTTCTCGTAGAATTAGGGTGGTAGGCCTAAGATATATAGTGAAGTGGAGGCGCATACGGTTGGGGATGTTGGGCAGAGAATTCCTCCTATTTATGCAGTTTTGGAAAACATCCAAGCAGAGCACCAAGCATATATCATTGAGATGGATGGTAATATTTTTGATCAAGTCATTTCTATTTTGATTGATCCTAGATCTAATTATAGTTATGTTAGTCCTGACTTGGTGAATAAGTGTGGCTTGAGTAAAGAAATGCATGCAAAATCTTGGTTAGTGCAATTAGATACAGGTATGAAGAAAATATTTCACAATTAGGTAAGAGTGTGTGCCTTTGAGTTAAATGGCATGCCTAAAACAGCACACTTGAACATATTTTCATTGGGTTCCTATGATATGCTGTTTGGTATGGATTGGTTATCCCTTCACAAGACCAAGGTAGATTTCTATGACAAATCTATTGAGTGCTTGGATGACAATGGGGAACCAAGAGTCTTACAGGGAAAGAATAAAACTGCATCAATTAGGATGGTGACAACCATGCAGGCCAAGTGCAGTTTCATGAAAGGGTGTGTGCTATTCATAGTTCATATATCTAATGACAAAGGTAAGGAAATTGAGGATGTAGAAGTCTTGAGTAGGTATCTAATTTTGCAGTAGTTTCAAGATGTGTTCCCAACCAAGATTTTTGAGTTACAACCTCATAAGGAGGTAGAATTTTCTATTAATCTGGTTCCAGGGGCAGCTCCTGCATCAAAAACACCTTACAGGATGAGCACACCTAAGTTGGTAGAACTGAAGTTGCAGCTGAAAGAGATGCTTGACAAGGGATACATTAGGCCAAGTGCATCACCGTGGGGCACACCAATGTTGTTCATAAAGAAGAAGGATTGAAATATTATACTATGCATTGACTACATGTAGTTGAACAAAGTGACCATCAAGAACATGTAACCATTACCAAGGATTGATGAATTTTTGGATCAGCTTAAGGGAACAACAATGTTCTCTAAGATCAACTCGATATCAGGGTATCATCAGGTACACATCAAAGAATAGGAATTATATAAGACTGTATTCAGGACCAAGTATGGGCATTATGATTTTTTGTAGTTCCATTCGGTTTGAGTAATTCCCAATCTACATTTATGTTTTTGATGAACAATGTGTTGCGTCCTTATTTGGACAAGTTTTTCATTTTGTTTATTGATGACATATTGGTGTATTCTAAAAATGAGGAAGAGCATGACGACAATTTGGAAGTAGTGTTGAGGTTGTTGAGAGACCATCAGTTTTATGCTAAGCTCAACAAATGTAGTTTCTTCCAGACTGAGGTACACTATTTGGGACATTTTGTCTTCAAGGAGGGAATTGCAATAGATCCAGAGAAGATAAGGGCCATCATGGAGTGGGTAGCTCCTAGGAATGTAGATGAGGTGACATCATTAATGGGATTGGCTTGTTACTACGGAGGTTCATCAGGAATTCTCAAAAATTTCTTATCCTATATCATCATTTCAGAGGAAAGGTAAGAATTTTGATTGGACAGAGTAGTGTGAGACTAGTTTTGAGTAGCTTAAGTAGCTGTTAACACATGCTCCAGTGTTAAAGATTGCATATCCAGACAAGGTGTTTGTAGTGTGTACATATGCTTACAAGAGAGGAATGCGTGGGGTCCTTATGCAGGAGGGATAGGTAGTATGCTATGATTCACAAAAACTAAACAAGCATGAGAAGAAATACCCAACACATGATATTGGACTAGAAGTGATCATTCATGCACTCAAGATGTGGAGGAACTATCTTCTTGGAATGAGTTTTGTATTGATGAGTGATCACATTGGGTCGAGGTATTTGTTTGACTAGTCGAATTTGAACTCCGGGAAGGCTAGATGGTTGGGCTAGATAAGCAAGTTTGACTTAAAGATCAGGTACATCAAGGGAAAGGAGAATAGGTTCACAGATGCTCATAGTAGGTGGGTACATGTAAATCACATATCATCTATGATCTCTTATGGGACATATTTACAGGATAGGATCTTGCAGGAAGGTCAGCAGGGTCATAGGTATATGGATATTGTGCATAGGTTATAGCAGGGTATAGGTATAGGTACAGGTGATAGTACATGTACAGGTACATGTGGTAGTACAGGTATAATACAGATGGTAGTACAAATACAAGTAGTAGAGGTATAGGTACAGGTACATGATACAAGATTTGGACTATAATCTCATAGAGATGGGTCGATTAGATTTAGAGACAGGATATATGTATCAGACAACAGTGCACTCAAGAAGGTGATATTGAGGTAATTTCATGCAAAACCATATTCAGTTCACCCATGATACAAGAAGACATTGACTACAGTAAAGAGATTCTATTACTGGCCAAATCTAAAGAAGTATGTGGCAGAGTTTGTAACTAGATGTTTGGATTTTCAAATGGTTAAGGAAGAGTGTAAACATATAGGTGGGATGCTATAACTGATTGTGATACTAGAGTTGAAATGGGAGGTAATTTACATGGATTTCATCATAGGTTTTCCTAAGATAGCTAGACAACATGATTCCATTATGGTTTTTGTGGACAGGTTGAAAAAGGTTGCACACTTCATTCCAGTGAAGGCTACATACTCAACTAATGATGTAGCACAGGTGTTCATATGAGACATAGTTATCTTGCATGATGTTCCAAAGAAGATTCTGTTAGATAGGGGTGCAAAGCTCACTTTCGAGTTTTGGAAGGAGTTGTTTTCAGGTTTTGGCACTCAGTTTTACTTTAGCACAACTTATCATCCACGGACACATGGACAAACTAAGAGGACCAACAGGATATTGGAGGATATGTTGAGGATGTATGTGATGCATCCGCAGTGCAAGTGGGAAGAGTATCTTTCACTGGTAGAGTTTTCCTACAACAACGAGTACCAGGAATCATTGAAGATGAGTCTGTTTGAGGCTATGTATGGGTGGAGTTGCAACACTCCTATCATTTGGAGTGATCCTATTAATAGGGTATTGATTCGACTAGAGATGCTAGCAGAAATGGAACAGGAAATTCAACTGATCAAGAAGAACTTGAAGGAAACACAAGATAGGAATAAGAGTTATACATATAGGAACATGTTTTTCAAGGAGTTCTAGGTTGGGGATCAGGTGTACTTGCACATCAAGACAAAGAATATCTCCTTGTGGATTGGATCATGTGCACAGTTGGCACCAAGTTTTTGGGGACCCTTCAGGATCATTGAGAGGATCAGACATGTGGCCTATTGACTTAGACTCCCTTCCACAATGAAATTCCATGATTTTTTTTTGTATAGCATAGCTTAATAAGTATGTTAGAGATGGTGATCATGTGATTGACTAGTCTGTATTGCAAGTGGAACCAGATGGAGAATTCCAGCCAGAGCCTTAGTGTATATTGCAGAAAAAGGTGCTCATGCTCTAGAACAGAGCAATAGATAAAGTTAGTGTAGTGGAAGCACTTCGATGAAGCTATGTCAGATACGGTGGATCAAATGAAGGCCATGTATCCTTCCTTGTTTGTCGGTTGAGGCAAAGCAGTTTTGGTGTGATGTTGGTATATGTTTGGTAATGTTTTGATGTGATGTTCAGGCATATGTACAGATGTATATGGATGTAAATACCGTCGTGAGCTATGTTATAAATCTCCAATAAGAAGTATGGGTGTCATGTCATTATAGTAGTCATGTTGTTATGAGGTCATGTTGGTTTGATTTTCAGCAAGGTGATCATTGTAAATATTGCATCGAGCTATGTTATAAAGATACATGAGCAGTATGTTTCCTTCCAGTGGTTTTGCTGAGGTATATGTGTGATTAAACACTGAGGACGGTGTCTCCCAATGGGAAGGGTTATGTAAAAACCCTAGTGAAAACTCCAAGTAATAAAAGTTAAAAATAATAACCATGGTTTATGGGACACTTATTCCAAGATGAATGCTTGGAAAAACATCCTAGTGGGTGTACATATGGTTTAATATGGCTAAGGAAATTGACAAAGGAAAAGGCAATGGATTTGGAAAGAAAAAATGGCATATTTGGCACAATTATTTATGAAAAATAATGGAAATTAGGAGAAAAGGGAGATGAAAGGTCACAGGTTGCATGTGAGGAGGAAAATGAAGAAAATAATGGAAAATGAGGAAAATATAGGCCTCTTCTATAAAAAGGCTTTTGAGGATCAGTTGGTACCTTTTCTAAGTTCATTTTGGGAGCTCTCTCATTATTCTATCTCTCTCTCTCACTCACTCTTGGACGCTTAGAGTTTCTTGGAGCACTTTGGAATTCGAGCAAGAAAAGAAAGAAATCGGGAAGATGGAGGAAGCAAGCAAGGAGGAGCAGAAATCAAGTAGATATAATAGGATTCTTTGTAGGTATTTATTTGCATGTACGATTTCCTTACTAGATTTGACATGCATGGTATTACATGTGGTTCTTTTCTGTCATGTAATAGTTTTTTCCAAGTGTCACATTGTTTTCAACCCAGCCTTGCCACTTCTGTATAACTTTGATGAGATGGGATTCTCATACTTTAGTTGAGATGGATTGTCGAATGGATTCAAAGTTGAGTGGGGTGGATATCTAAAATGAAAAACACATGGCATTAGAGAACTTTTGAGGTCTAAAATGGGCCTCATAAGAAAAATGTACAACCAAAATCAATTTTATAAGAATGAATAGGATTATTATGATGATGTCAACCATGGGGGATGATTTACCATTTTTGTATTAAAAAAGTAAAAAAGATTAAAAAATAATAAAATAATAAAACTACTTTTTCAACTCGTATTTTCATCTTATCTCCCTAAGGTTTTACTCAAATTTCGAGTGGGAGTACTCATTGGATGCAAAATTTAATTCTTCATTCAAGGAGTACCCATGTTGCATACTTTCGATGGACCCTACCACACAAAAAATGAGAAATACATGAAAAAATGTGATTGCAATAACATTCTCATGTAGCAGGGTCCATCAAAAGTATGCAACCTGGGTACTCCTTGGATGAAGAATCAAATTATGCATCCAATGAGTGTTTTTGTTTGAAATTTGAATAAACCCATAGGGAGATAAGTTGAAAATAGTTTTTTTCCTTTTTCCCTCTAAAATTTGATGATGTAATCTAATCTTATTTTATTATTTCTACTATTATTTTATAATTTCCTTAGGAGGCCCATTTTAGACCTCAAAATTCCCCTAACACCTAGTGGTCCCTGAATTGGACTGTGGATCATGGTAAAGCTACTAGCCTAGTAACCCATGAACCAGACTGTGGGTTGTGGTAAAGCTATCTTGTGTATCTTGGTGGGCCTAGGAATCCTTTTCGGTGAATGGAGGGATAGACAGTAAAGCATAGAGGTGGACTACTCTTTGTTGGGCCTAGTAGACTCGGGATGGGATGTATGGGAAAGCCTAGAGAGTGGGTCTTGGTGTAGGGCCTACAGATCCTTGGTTTGGACTATGGATTACGGTAAATCCTAAGAGACTAGGAGGCACTCAAATTCCTCACGGTGTAGGCAGAGAAATATAGTAGCATTCATGCTTGTTCAATTCTTTTTGGTTGGTTATGAGTCCCACATTCATGCTTGGAATATGACACAGGGGTGATTGGATGAAGAGAGATTTGGCTCAACCAATCTATCATCGAGTGGAACGTGGAAGTCCCATCTCTGGTTGGTTTTTACACTCATTAATGAGAATCTTATTCCTTTGGTATTTGAAGTATAATTGATTGGTTATTATGTGGATTCTATTGTTTTTCTATAAATGGTATTTTTGTTGTTATTATGCTAGTTATAAGCATGTATTTTATCAATGATGATGTATGGATATATCCATGTTTTTACTTGTAAATGAATGCACAATGTATCTATGGTTAAATAGATTGTATGGCAGCTAATGATGTAGGGGAGCAATGATTCTTAGCGATTCTTAGATAATTATGAGACCCATTTACTTTGTTCTGTTGTTTACACCTATAGATTCAATGTTTGCGACATGTTTGAAAAAATGTTTGTCATGGCTAGGAGGGGTCTATATGAGTTCTTAATGATGTGATTTCTTCCTTATCATTGTCTTATTGTTATTTATCATCTCTAAACTTTTCAAGAATTTTTGGGAAAAGCATTGGGTTCTGGGCCTGAAAAGGTGGCTCAAATCCCATAGA
Source organism: Pinus albicaulis (assembly GCA_034641835.2). Lineage (NCBI taxonomy): Eukaryota > Viridiplantae > Streptophyta > Pinopsida > Pinales > Pinaceae > Pinus > Pinus albicaulis. Next base: position 1,148,699,286 of record CM076581.1, read on the forward strand.
TGCAAGCACAAAACTAAGTTTTTGGGGCCTTGGCCATTGGCATGCAGTGTTATGCCTGGGGACATAACCTCCTGGCTACTAGCATGCAGTGTTATGCCTGCGGGCTATGGCTCAAAGAGGTCAAAATGTCAGTGTGACCCAGGCGTAAGAGTCTTGAAATGTTGGGTTCGCTCCTAAGGGTGTTAATGTTGATGTTCAAGGTCTGCATGTTGTGTTTCCAACTTTCCATCAATTCCACTTCCTTAAGGTCATAAAGGAAGTTGATTTTGATCATAGCAGCCTCTCGTTACATGTTTACCCCAATTAGTTGGTTACTTGGGTATATGCGGGAAGAGGGTGTTACATATCAAGTCAACTTTGAGAAAACATACCTTCAACTTCTAAGAAATCATAGAATGAAAAACCTCTTGAGCTATGGCAATGGCATCCTGAATTTGTTTGCCTTCCAAAAACACAAACTTCTCAGGAGACATGTGCCTAGCTAGAGTCGATTTCAGCCTGCTAGTTATTAATTTTAAGATCATTTTGCACACTAAGTTGCACAAAGAGATAGGTATATATTCTATGAAGGTTTTGGGATTCTTACTCTTGGAGATTAAGGAAATAAACGTAGCATTGAAGGCTCTAGATATGCGCCCAACAGACCTTAACTCTTCTGGAACAACCAGAAGGTCTGACATCATCATCTCAGTGAAATGTAAAAATAATTCAACCCTCTAGCCATCTCGGTCGGGGATTTTATCCTTCGCGCATTCCTTCAATACTGCAAGCAATTCCTCCTTTTTAACAAAATGACCCATTTGTTTGTTGTCCTTCTTAGAAAACATATTTGGTAATTAATGGGCAATGCACTCCATCTGAGAAATAAAATCTTGATCTTGATCTTTAAATAGACTGCTAAATCTTTAACCATTTCCTGCTCAATACCTGATTGTGAATTATAATAATGTCCATCTTCTTCCCAAACCCCCTTGATGGCATTGACCTGCTTCCGAAGATTTGCATCCATGTGAAAAAATATGGTATTTATATCATCAACAACAACCCATGTAGCTTGATTTTTCAATCGAATATTTGCCTCCTGAGACAACAATATTAATCTCTTTCTATCCTCTAATGCCAAAATTTTATTTCTGTATTGCATATAGAAAAATAGAGGGCTTTCAAGATCAGTGAAATACCAAAGGATGTTCTCAATATCAGCAAGACTTATTTTCAACAATATTTTTTTCTTTAGCCCAAAGGCTAGCCTTATTTTTAAGGGATTTTATTTTTTCATAAATGGTGGACATGCAGTGATTCAGGGAGGATATAGAGTGCATGTTCCAATCATTAAACACCAGTGGCTCAAAGTCCTTCATTTTCAACTAGCTAGAGTTGAATTTAAACGGATAATATCGTCTCTTACCCACCCTCTCCCAAGACAACAAGATCAGCTGATGGTCAGAGATAAATGAAGGGATGATCGAAGATTTAATCCCCTCCAAGTCATTATACATAAATTGGCTCATAATGAATCTGCCCAATATCTTTGAAAATCCCGTTGGACCAGACATTAGGGGAATTTTGAGGTCTTAAATGGGCCTCCTAAGAAAAATGTACAAATAAAATAAACTTTATAAGAACCAATAGGATTCTAGATGATGATGTCAACCATGGGGGATGATTCACCATTTTTGGAGTAAAAGGGTAAAAAGGTTAAAAATAATAAGATTCAGCATGTCCTTGAAGAAATTAGACATAGTGTCTTCCCTAGCCTTATCTCCCCAAATCTCATCAATCCCAAAAGTAAAGTTGAGATCCCTAGCAATCATCAAAGACTTCAATCCCAACAAACCTGAGCCTGAGACATGATCCCAAAAGAGCCTACGACCATCATATGGGGCATAAAAGTTTAAAATGTGAATCCTATAACTAGATCTTGATAGATGATCGGTCAATAAGATGCATGCACATGTAAATAATGCTTTCAGAGAAATGATTTTGGGGTTTCACATCACACCGAAGCCCCCTGAGTGAATTCTGGTGTTAGTAGTACGCACAAACCAGTGAGGACGGATCGAAATTAGAGCCTCCTAGGAATTTTATCTGGGTATCATGGTTTCTTATAAATCAATCACAGATGGGTTGTGTAGCCACACCAAACCTTTGAGAGAGCTAATTTTATGGGCCGCTGCTAGAGCCCTAACATTAAATGATAATACGATCATGGAGTTACTTGTTTCTCGAGTATATCCTCTCTAAGGACCAGTGTGCCATGAAAATCAGTAATCGATGCTTGACTAAAAGTAAAATCAGGATCATAATGTAAGAGCGACCTAGTTGTCTCCGACCTAGGGGATGTTGACAACCCAGATAGGTTACATACAAAGACATTTTTATACTTAGGTACTCTCTTTTTCCCATATGTGACATTCCTATGTGACAAAAATTTTCCCTTACTCATTGGGATCTAGAAAAACAATTTCATGATTGTCAAGGGCTCCAAATCAGTGGAGGATTATGAGAAAATGCCTCCAAATCCTTGTCAGGGGAAATTGGCATGGCATCCACCATTTGCACCGATGTAAGATTAGAATTGTTTGGACCAGGACTAGGGGAAAGACTAGGACCCCATTTTTCATTCAGAGGGAAAAATCATACAGGCCCATTGGAACTCTCAATCCCCTTTGATAGTTCAGAAGGAAGATGAGATTGTGGCAGAATAAATTTTTCCTCAGAAGAAAGTGAAGACATATCCACAAATGATGCAAACAAAAGTCTTTGTACACTAGAAATACCAATATCAGCTAGAGGTATATGAGAGTTAAAATTACCTGTAGCCATAGTGGAAAAGGATTCTGCCATCTGAGTAGAATCCTCAAGAAGACCACGAGAAAATATCCCAAAATAATCTACAAAGTGTGACCCGCTTCGTCGATAATGTTTTGTGGAAATTGGCTAGCAAGTGCCAAGTTTCATGGCACAAAATACACCTATATGGTCCCACCCAATAATCGATGAATAGTTTGAATGTGAAACTACTCCAATGAATTTCCAATTTGGCCAGTAAACCCCCACCCAATTCCACATCCACCAATACCCATGTCATCCTTTTATCCAGTTCCCCAAAGTTTCCATCGTCCCAATAATAAAATTTCCTGATCATGTTTCAAATTTCTTTAATCATGGAGGCCTTCCATAGTTCTAGAGACAGGATAGATAATTTATCCCACATAAAATGACATCTGGGGTTCCCTTAAATGGATCAATTCCAATCGTCCAAATTTGTAAAATGAGAAATCCACACCCCTTGACCCAAGGATATGCCAGGATCCACTATGTGTCTTTTGGACTGAGAAAATGGAAACAAACTCACCCATTAAATAATATGCTAACCTTTGGTCTGTAGTTTAGAACCAAAAACCATCACAATTTGACCCAAGATTTGATTTGTTCCCCTGACATTTATAGATGATTCTAGCGACCCACTAGAGCCCTTTGTTTCAGCCTCTCAAAGTTATCCTAGAAAGACTCCACACCTTCAGCTCCAATTTTGAAGTTGGTTTGCTCTCCCTTCACGAAATATGAGTATTATAATGACAATAAAAGACTTGCATAGAAATGATGCTTCTGTCACACCAACACCAATCATGAATGAAAATTATTTCAACCAATTATCCTGCACATTTTTCCACTTCGATAAAACTATTCAACCAATTATACAAATTTATATAAAAATATTGAGTTGTATCAAGTGATAAAAATGGGAATAATATTGAGTTGTAAGTTTGAACTTCTAACCCACAATTTTTTTGAGGAGTTGGTCTTCCTCTATGAAAAATTTATGAATATTTCTCCAATATTTTTTTCCCACAAGGCTACAAGCTCATTGAAGGATAAAGTATTGGGAGGAGGACTGAAATGCAGGGTCCTGTTCAGAGTTCTCTAATCATTCATTAGACGTAAGTAAGACTTAGTTATGATCCCTTAGATGTGAAAGTTTGCCATTTTATGAATCGTTGAATTTTCCCTTAATATCTTTCTCTTTATTTTTAAAATTTTTTATTTTCTCTAATAACTTTTTATTAATGATTTTTAGGCACATTTTTTTTCTCGATAGATTTTCCTTTAGTTCCTTCTCAAAACATTAATTTTCTTGTTTTAGTCTTTGTTTCTTAACCTTAGAATTTTTTATCTGTGAAATTAATTTCTCATTTTTCCCTAAGATGCCAAACTTCTTCTTTGCTTTCTGTTGATTTTTCATGAAACCGATCTTCAAGATCTTTATATTTCTTTTCTGATGTTTCATTCTTTTGTTGAAGTTTTGAAATTTCTTCTTTTAATATTTTAATTTGTGTGTTTACATTATCTTGATATTCTTCTAAAGTAAACAATCTTCAACATTTCATACAAGGTATTATGCGATTTTTAAAAATCGATAAATACTAATCTTTTGTTCGACAAAATGTACATCTGGTCCAAAATGTAGAGTTATGTATGAAATCCATAGTTTCTCTGTTCATCTTCGAATTAGACTCCATTTTCTTTTTTCCTTCAAAAATGGACTTCTTATTTAAAATAAGTGCCCTTTTATTTGATAAAATTGAACACCTTTATAGACTTCTTTAACTTTTATTTTCCTCAATTATATATATATATATATATTCTTAAACTTTCTTCTTCTTTTTTGATAAAAATTTTTTAACTTTATTTTTTGTTTTTATTTTTTATAAACTTCTTTTTCTATATATATTTATAATTTTTTTTTTCCTTTTTGAAAGTTACAACCCTAGTGAAACGTGGATATTCACCTCTTTGGGGTATAATATAAAATATATGTCCAATTATGTGTCTTTGACTCGATTAATTTTCTCCACATAAAAAGTAAAACTTACCATTCACATAAAGAGACTTTGTATTCCTTTTGTCCTTCTTTTACCTTGAAAATACAATGGGAAATTACCATGGGTTGCTAAAACCACAAGCTTTTAAACCACTTAATGAAGAATCAAGATAATCTTGTCTACTCTTCCTTCTCTTACGTATAGCTTTAAAGTTATTTGAAAAGATTCCCTTTTGACTTTATCATACACTTTTTATTAACAATGTAGAACCTTTATATATATAAATGTTATCCTTCAAAATTTACATCTCACTATTTATTTTACTAGAATCATTACAATTTCAATGGCCAAAGGCCTTATTTATTTTTTAATTAAATAAATATATATTTTTTTAAATTAAATATTTTTTTAATTATTTTCTTTTATAATAGTTTTTCCAATTCTTGTCTTTTAACTCTTCTTTTTTTATAAATTGGATAAGGGCATGGCCGAAAATGAAGAAAATCCAACTTGTGTAGTAGAACGCTTTAGTTGCGATGACAAGTTGATGGCTAAATATCAGGATCTGCCAACATGACTCCCATTACAATGTAACGTCCAAAATTTGTATACCCAGTGGAAATATATAAAATTATTCAAAGAAATAAATGTCCATTATAATACATGTAATTTTATATTGATTATTGTATATTGAATTGATATAAGATGATTACAAATGAGAATGAGGGTCTGCTTATATACCTTAGGTAAGAGCCTTTTCATGAATGGTCATGTCTCTAAGATATGCCTCTTCATTACTAACTAACTAACCATTAGTTAATTAATTAATTAATTATTATTATTATTATTATTATTATTATTATTATTATTATTATTATTATTATATTTATATTTATTATTTTTATATGAATTATATTCATAACATTATGTAACGTCCAAAAGTCGTATACGCAACAAAAGTCTTTAAAATACTTCAAAGACATAAATGTCCATTGTAGGACATGTAACTATATATTTAGTTAATTTAATATGATTACAAATGAGAATGAGGGCCTGCCTGTATACCCTAGGAGATTCCCTTTCATGAATGACCATGTCCCTAAGACATGCCTCTTCATTACTAACTACCTAACAATTAGTTAATTAGTTATTATTTATTATTATTATATTTATATTATGGTTTTTAAGATTCTGTGGTTATTGTTTGATGAAGAGATCTCCATATTATCCACAGTGTGATCCAACAATAGTCAACGTTTCGAATCCCAATGGGGATCCATCTTCAGGAAAAGCTGAGAAGTGAATCCTGAAGATGGATCCCCGTTGGGATTCGAAACATCGACTATATTTATATTTATATTTATTATTTTTATATGAATTATATTTATAACACGTTCCTTAAAAATAGCCTAGAGGAGGAATCCCAGAGCCAGTGCCCAAGTGCGATTGTGCACTGGGCTTGAGAATATACCATTATGCCATAAGTGTAGGGTTTCTTTGATGCTCTAGTGATCTCTATCCAGGTGGTATAAAAGGGTGCCTAATTGTCTCCATTGATGATCTTCAAAAGAAAAAGAGTTTAAGAGGTGTTCCAAGTCCTCATTATGTTGAACACATAAAAAACAGAATGATGGGCCATGAATTCCACACTTTTCAAGTTGATACCAAGTGAGGATTCGACCTTTACAAACCAACCCTGAGAAGTAAGTTATATTCGGCCATAATTTTCCCAGCCATATCTTCTTCCATAGGTGGTTGTGTTGATTTTGTTGTTCCTTCGTTCAAATATTATATGCTTCCTTAATGATGAGTATGCCACAGGTAGAGTAGTCCCATTTGAGAATGTCAAGTCCATCCATTGATGTGATTTTCCGTGATTGTAATTATTTTTCCAATTGTTTCCATTATTTTTAAATGGGAAGATTGGGCAAATCTCGGTGTGCCTTCCATTGACTTCATCCTGACAACACTAAAGAGAGCTTCCAGAATTAATCCACGGTATGATAGTTCTGACTAGTTGTATAAAGAAATAGCTCTTCTAGGTCTTGCTGACTAATCAAATTCTCTCTCTGCTACCATGAATCTTAAACTAAATAATTTTGAATAACACAATATATATAAATATAAAAAAAATAAATTCTCACTTGATAAAATCATCATCATAATAAAAATATAGGACAAATTCAAAAATTTGTTGAAACGACATGTTACATCTTCCCAATACTTCTTCTATACATTGAATAAGTGGCAATTTCTTAAAAACCATGTATTGTTCCAAATTATAACTTACATGCAAGTGGAACGTGAGACCTTAACCAAATTCATATCAGGAAAATTTTAAGGATGGAAGTTTATCTTAAATTTTATCAACCTTGGCGACTCTTACTAGTCCCTAATACCAAAATTTTAAAATCTTTGAAGATTATCTTGTAAAAATGTTTATATTTCTAATTATTTTATATTAGACAATATATAATATTGGCGATTTTTAAGGTAAAATAATTTTATACTATAAAATTGGGTGAATTCATTTTTAGAAAAATGGAAATTGGCGAATCTTTTTTTCGGAAAAAGCATGGAATATTAGCCCACCTGTGAATATTTGCCCCTAAAATTTTCCCTGCTTCATATAGATTTAATATTTTGGTACCTTTAATGTCTTCCAAAAGTCTATTCACTTATATATACTATTTTCTATTTTTTATTTTGGAAGGGTTTTTATGTTGGTTTTCTTTGTGTTCTTCTTTTATATGTGGTTACTACACCTTTATTTCACTGTGACATTATGTTGATTATGAATGGAGGACTCTATTATAATTTTATGTTGATTATGGATGGGGGATTTTATGTTGTTTATTGATGAGAGAATATAGAAGTTATATTAGGTGAGGGGATTAAGGTATACATGGATTAATCAATAAACCTATATTGATATATGATATATGAAAAATTAGGTTAATGTTAGTAAGGATGAAGTATTAAGTTTGATATACATAAATAGAGTAGAATCCGTATAAAATAACGTACATCAACAATATTTATTTAGTGACCATGTACTTGGGAAAATTTTAAGGATTTATTTTTATTTATAAATGTAGAAACACTATCCAGGTTTATTTATTCTTAAACTATAACTGTGAATGTTCATTAATATTTTATAGAAGTAGTCAAATATTTTAGAATTTTTATGGTTTGAAAAAAAAAATTGGAGATTCATTATGTAAAATAATAATTTTATCGTATGAAAATTTGGGAAAATTGATTGAAGTAAAGAAAATGGAAATGGCTGAATTTGGAAAATAAGTTATAATTAATTTTAAATTATTGGGGGATGATGGTCCTTACAAGATCCAAGGGGAAATGCCCGTAGTGGTTTCACATAATTATTGATAGGTAGCTTTGAGGGGTAACACCATGGAACTTTTACATCATATGGTGTTGATGACACTAGCTTGTAAGTCCATCTATAATCATGAATTCCTAGAACATATCTTTATGGGTTGTCATATAGTATCCTTGATGATATGTCAATATTATCTACTGAAGAGTTATTTTTTTGTTGGAACACTTAATTCCCAATGTGATTACATTGATGAATATGTTGTCGAAACAACTAAATATTTTTCCACTATTTGTATTTTTTGTGTCTCATTAAATAGTTTAACATGGTAATGAAGTTTGTATGTGTAAATTTTACAGATAAAAGAGAAGGAAAATACTATGAAAAGGGTTGTAGAGTGAGGGTTTATATTTTATTTAGTTATGGGTTGGACTCGATGGGATATTGAATACACTGGTCATGACATGGAAGAAGAGTTGATTGACTATTTGGAGGACCCACATGAAGGCCTCTAGATATGGAAAACCTCAAGTAATCCTACTTCTCTACCTTGTCTAATACCTTGGGAGATGTCTTTAACATCCTAGGCCTCACCTGCTAGTTTGACACCCTACTCGACCTCCACATCGTTGGGTTCCCTCCCCCAATGCAACCAATTTTTCTCCTACTTGTCCTCCATCATATTTTCCTCTTTATGGGTTCGAGGGCCCCCACCTAACCTCCATCACTCCCAATCCGACCATTCATGATATTTTTTTGAAGCTATATTCTATTAATATGTCATTATCAACTCCTATTCCATCTACCACTTTGGAGAACTTGGTTTCCCTTTCCACCTTTGCACTAGTTAATGACCTTTGTTTCATTTTTGTCTCTCCAAGTTTCCTTAGTGACTTCCTTACCTTGGAAATGTTTGATGGGGGTATCTCCACAAATATTATGTCACCTTCCCTCCAACTAGCAAAAATGGACGCCTCCTAAGTAAGCAAAAAATGTGTGAAAGGAAAGTTGACTAACCAAATTTAGTCCAGGGTAAAGACATCAAGATGAATGAGGTCCAAAAAATGGAAGAGACCATGGTTGTTGGTTGATTCACTAGCAAAAGGAGCTAGAAGATAGTTATTTGGAGCTAGAAGATAAAGCACCTTGCCGTTATTTTGTGATATTGACCTCGTTGCGTTATTCTAGCCAAAGGATAGATGGTTTGGCTTACGTATTCAAAGAAGGATGTAGACAATATACTACAATGTTGATGGTAGTGGATTTCACCAGGTTTATACCTCAAGATTTGGAATGTAAATTTCAATGCCAGATTAAAAATACTCTCGGTGGTTCCTATTTGGGTAGCTTCCATCCCCTCCTTTGTAATTCTAGTCATATGAGGTCCTCTAGGAAATAGGAAACATATTGCGTTTCTTATACGAAGTTGATTCATGCTATAAAAATTAAAGGTACATGGAGATGAATAGAATTCTTGTGGGATTTAACCTAGCCTCAAGACTTCCATATTCCATCACCATACATGTTGGGACCAAGACCCACAAGTAAAATTTAGACTGTGAGGGAATTCTATACAAATGTGCTAGATGTCACTCATATGGCCACCTAGTAGAGGATTTCCCTAGCAAGAAGATCAAGCAAATATGAATTTGAAAATCACCAAAAGGATTGGACTCTATAAGTGACCCTTTGCAAAACATGGAGACTAAATATCAAAATTAAATTAAAATTTACACTCCCCCCCCCTTAGGTTCAGGTAGTCAAGGTTTGGCACTTGTAGAGACTTTTTAGGGAACCCCTATTGTGGTCATAGTGGAGCTTCCAAATGAAACAATATCTCTTGCAATAGATTTTGTACCCTTCTCACGAGTATGTTTTTCCCCTTCAGTCTTCTCCCTCTAAATTCAATTTTTTTAATCTCACTTCCTTCAATTTATCACATTGCACCTCCCCCCTTTTAGACCTCCTCAACCTTTCCCTCTCCTTCCATTACCTTGTTCTCATCTCCTCTTCCCTAAAACCCTATGTCCCCCATTTTGAAACTTTTCCTCCTCTCATAGCACCATTTCCTTCCTCCTCCTTCTGCTACCTCGCATCATCCTTATAACCTCAAGTTGCATTTCTCCCACCCATCTAAAATGAGCTTTCCCCAAGGGGTTTTCAAACCGAAGCCAGGTGGGGGTTTAAGCATGATGGAATATCAGTCTACCCATGGTCCTGTATATGTAAGGAATTATTTCATATCCTTAGCCATGAAGCAAGCCTATTTTGAGGTGAAATTCGAAAAACAAAAGTATATCATTAGGGAAATTAGGGAAGTGACCCCTAAAAAGGTTTTGGAATGAGAATACTTTCTCTAAATGTAAGGAGTTTATCTAAACCCTAAAAAATCTAACCCTAAAAGGACCAGTCTCCTCCCTCTCTTGACATATAATCTCCCTTCAAGAGACAATTATAGATAGTATAAGGGTAGAGTCCATTTTATCCTACATGCTTCCTTCCTTGTCCTTTCATTTTATAGATTCCTCGAGGATATCAAGAGGCACCATTATATGTTTGCAAGCCTCCCTTTTTCAGTACAAGGTGACTTGGGCCTCATGGTCTTATCTAGAAAAATATTTTATTATCAAGGACAATGGTTTCTCTTTTACTTCGTTGAATATATACAACCCATATTTGGAAAGGAATACCTTCTCAGAAAAAAATCTTCATACTCCCCTGCTTTGGCTTGGAATAATTTTAGGGGGATATATAAACTTCACTTTAGGACAATCTGAATTCTCGGGCCTCTATGTAATCTCAAACCCATTGGAAGATTATTCTGTGGATAATATTTAGAATATTTATTTACTGGATGTCCTTCCTACAATAATTCTTCCTACTTGGATGAAAATTAGGACAAGGGGTGCAAAACAAAGTTCCACTCTCTTGCAGAGAGATGTCATCCTAACAACTTGATTTTGGAGCGGAGCAAGAAATCGGTAATTTGGAATTGGGGGGATCAATTTCAAGATGGTGTATTATATGAAAATGGGAGTAACGATGATACACGACACCATTATGATATTCTACGCCCCTTAAATTATCATTTTTTAGAATAAAAAAAAATGCTTTCTTTCATTAGAAAAAACGAGAACACATGATCTTGGATCTATCTATTAGTTTTCTTTTCAAATATCCTATGTGTCTTATGCCCTTGAATTTCTATCTTTCTTCTACATTATATTCATCTATAAGAAAATTATAGATTTAGGTTACATTGATTGCCACTTAATGGCCCCTTCAGATTGTCCACAAAAAACAAAAAACAAAACAAAAAGTTACAACATATGTATCTATCAACATATCTCCCTAGAAACTATAACTGAGGTAACAAGAGTAATCAAAATATACCATAAATTTCCTCCTATGTGAAATTAATGTTACCAACATTAATCATAACATTATGCACAAATGTTGCAAAGTGTATCTTACCAAACTCCTTGGATATACCTCGCTTGGATAGGAGATCTACAATTTGGTTCTAGAGTCCCTATCTATATGATCAAAATCAATATGTTGAAATGTACCAATCTAAACTTATGTAGGAACACAATAGAATAAATATATAAACATAAAAACATAAGTGTAGCAGAAATAAAACTTCATTTCATTAATATCAAAGAACTAAAATATGCTTACATGCAGAATGGAAATAAACTTGCTTGGGTGGTGGTATCTTATCTCTAAGAAGAGATGTGGCAGCTACATGTCACCGAAATATGTTACAATGAGACTCGATGGCATTTTTATCATTGAGAAACAATGAGAAACCCTAAACATCCAAAAACATAACCCTAGGAGATGAAGCAAAATCTTGTGAGCCCTATTGGGGTAAGTTGGAACGTCAACTTCTCGGGGTCGTAACTTTGGCATACAATCTTTGTTTGGATATCATAATACCCCATTTTGAATATCTCAAAGAGAAGGTAGAAAATAAATGGATAGACTAGTTTGGGACTTTTTCAACCTCTCCTTTTTTCCTAAAAATGCATTTTATTCCCTCAAAATGAATCTGGAATTTTAGGACTCGAAAAATCCCAAAATAGTGGATTGTGCTACAATTAAGGAAACTGAAAAGAATGAAAAAAACAATGGTGGGGGTCCAATTGGAATAGATGGGTGGCCACCCATATCCACTTGTATGAGTCCTCCCCCCTTAGGAAGAAATGATCCCTATTGCATTGAGTGCCTCCATGAGGTGGGGAAAATTTTGTTGAACTTGGTCCCTAGTGAGCCGCTTGCCTTAGTGCAGGATTTGTCCAACTTTGACAACCCGATATAGTTTTATCTTCTTCCAACAAGTGTTATTGATCTGTTGTGGCTTGTTCCATGTAGCCAGGGTTTAGATCTATTGGTGTGAGTTGTTCTGCAATATCAGATGTGTCCAGTAATGGTGGAAAGTATGTCGGAAGATGGCCCACATTGAAAATTGGGTGCAGGCCAAGGAACAATTGAATGTTGAGCTCAAAGGAATTGTCTCCTACAATCTTGGTGATGGTGTATGGCCCATATCAGAGCGGGTAAATTTTGCAGTGGGGTCCAGTGAAGCACTCCTTCTGTAAATGTAGCAAAAAAATTTCACCCACCTGGAACTTGTCTGGCACCCGATGCTGATCATGTCGTTGTTTGTACTTAGCATTGGCTCTGTCCAATATGTCATGGATTTTCTGGTGGACATGTTGAATTTTCTCAATGAATTTGTTTTACCTATCAACTTTGGGTTGGACATGAGCCAAATTTTGCTGAGTATCTGCAAATGGTATGGCCACATCAATGGGGAATAATGGTTGGAATCCCAATCCCACCTGAAAGGGGTTGTGTCCAATTGAGCTATGGAGATCTTGGTTGTAGCTATGTTGGACATATGGAAGGATTTCATCCCATGTACAAGGATTCTTCGAGTTGTACATGTGCATAATGTGCACGATCATCTTGTTGACGAACTTTGTTCGGCCATCAGTTTGGGGGTGGAAAGTCATGGACTTAGTGAGCTTGGTATCCAGCATCAACTAGAGACTTGACCAAAATATACTTAGGAAGCTATTGCCCAATATGAAATAATGGACTGTGGGATCCCAAAGTGCACCCACACTCATTCAAACAAGACTTTAGTAGTGGATTCTATTGTGATACTTTTATTGCAGGCCACCAGGCTAGCCATCTTAGATAATTTTCCGATGACCACAAAAACACAATCATTGTCATGCTTAGTAGAAGTAAGACCTGACATGTAATCCATGGAGATCGATTCCTAAGGTCGAATAGGAGTAGGAAGAGGAGTATATAGGCCTTTCTTCTTTATGGTATATTTGGAAATGGAGTAGGTATTGCAGGATCTGATGTACTTCCAAACATCTTGTCGAAGTTTCGGCCAATAAAAATAATTTTGCAATGCTGCCACTATTTTCTCTACCCCGAAATGTCTAGCGACTTATTTGTAGTGTGCTTCCCAAATAAGCTTGGTACACTCAATTGAAGGAACACAGAGGTGTCTCAGGTGGCATAACAGTGCATCTTGGAGGTAATAATTTGGAACTTTCTTGCCTTCCCCAAGAGTCTAGTATGTGTTTCCAAATTCTGGATCACTCTTGTAAATATTCTCCCACCCCGAAGTCTCATGCTCGCAAGAGTCGAGCACAGTGGTAAACACCATGACCTGTTGTTGGCTGAGGAATTATGCAACACTGTTGGTGCTTCCCTTCTTGTACTTAATGTTCATATGGAATTGTTGCAGGTATGTGGACCATTTCTAATGGCAATCATTCTACAAATTCCCATTTGTCTGTATGAATTGTAGGGGTCGGTGGTCTATGTGGATGTTTGTTTCCTTCCCCATAATGTAATGCTTCCTTTGTCAGCAAGCCTGCACAATTTAATAAATCTCTTTGTAATAGGTGGGATACTTTCGAATTGTGTCTGAAAGTGACTCACTATGATATTCCATTGGATTCCCCTACTGAGTAAGAAATGCACCAATAGCGTAATCAGAGGCATCTGTATCAATCTCAAATTGTTGTTGTAGGTCTAGTAATTTGAGCATTGGTGCAGAGAAGAGTCAGTGCTTCAACTCGGCGAACGTCTTCTGTTGAGATTCAGACAAAAATAAATTTTCCTTCGCCCCTCCCTTGGTGACTTGACTCAAAGGCCAAGTGATATGAGAGAAGCCCAACACGAACTTGCGGTAAAATTTGGCAAGACCCAGAAAGCTACAGAACTCTATTAGAGTGGTTGGGGCTAACTAATCCCAAATGATCTGCATCTTGGTTGGGTCCACATGCACACCTTGCTCATCGATGATGTACCCCAGATATTGAACTTGGGTTATGCCAAAAGTTAATTTCTCCAAATTAGTACACAACTTCTCTTGTTGTAGTGTTTGGAGGACCCGTTGAATGTGTTGGAGGTTCTCTTCCTAACTCTCGCTGAATATGGATGTCATCCAAATACACCACCAAGAATGAGTTGGTGAAAAGTTACAAAATTTCATCCATCAACCTCATGAAGGTTGTGGGGGAATTCGTCAACCCAAAAGGCATGACCAACCATTCAAAAATTACCTCCTTGGATTTGAAGGCAACCTTCCACATATCAGAGGGTTCGATTGGTACCTGACGATAATCGGACTTCAAGTCAATCTTGCTAAAATATTTGGCCCCCTTGTGTTGGTCCAACAAGTCATCAATCCATGGAATTGGATACCTATTCCAGACAGTGATATTGTTTAGTAGCCTGATAGTCAATACTGAGTCTCCATGTCCCGTCCTTATTATGTATTGTTAGCCACCAATAAAAAATTTCATATCAAATGGTGGCTAAAATATTTTTGGAGCCTTCAAGAAACAAGTTTTATTTCTAAAAAATGTTATCTCTTGAAGACTCTTGAAGACATCATGCCCTTGTTTCAATCTTCACTGCTGTTTCCATTTCAATTCAGAAAATTCTGCTGATTCCATGGAGAAAATACTGCTGCAAACACCATTTTCCCCTCCTTCCACTTCAAAAATAACCTCCATTTTTACCCCTTTTATTCCCATGTAACTCCTCTACTTTTCATTTTTCCCCATTTACCCTTCGTGAAATCCCCTTTGCAGAGTTTTAAAACTCCTTTTTGAACTCTACCGAAACCCCCAAATCCATTGAAAACTTGGAAAAAATTCATAAAAAATAAGTTTTTCTACTAAGGAATTAAGCCCCTTTGGGCCAAAGTCCTAAACAACTTCCCCTCCATCCGCCTTGGTGCTAGAACTGAGCGCTAACCTCTTTTAGTGCTAATCGCATCGGAAAAATCAGAGCGCATAAGTCTATTTTGTCATGTTTAAAGGTTCCAATGCGATTAGGCCCTCGTGCATAAACCCCAATCATATTATTATTTTATATGACCATTGTGCCCACAATCGGGTGCTAAAAAATTGTGAATAATCCATTCCTGATTAGTTTCTCCTTTGTAAAGATCATAAACCCACTTACCTAAGGTTTTGGTCTAAACACACAGGAGTTGTGATTTTTAATATCAAATGGTTAGATTGAAAAGCTCGAAGGCCTGACCTTCCGATTGCGATTGGCCCTTTTATTATATACACCTTGGGCATATTGTATTTCATATAGACCATGGTCCCACAGTTGGGCGCCAACCATTTCATATCTATATATATATATATATATATATATATATATATATATATATATATATATATATATATATATATATATATATATAAACGCGCCCGATAGCCAAAACCTTTGTTTTTATTAAAAACTTTGGGTTTTCATGAAGTATTAAGGGTTTCCGCCAGAGCATAATTTAAGATGATCTCCACCGTTGATCATTGAGCCGATCAACGATCTATGCATCATTGCATCGGAAATGATCAAAAGCACATTTCGCGGATGTTATTTTCTCCTCCCCGATTGATCATTCCCCAATCAATCATGAGCCGTCGATCTCCTTTCCGCCTTCCTTTGATCTGATGGCCCTCTTTCATTCCAATCGAAAATATTTCCCCCGCCTTTGAACCCCTCTAACTCACTCCCCACCATCAATCTGGTCTGCAGATCGACGGCCAGCGCTAAATCGCTTCGGTGCCTCCATACTTCTTTACCCTATCGATTGCGATCCTCCAATTGGATCTGGACCATCCACGTGTCCAGATCGGACGGTCCCAGATCTTTTCCTCATGGTTTCATCTCCCTCCACCTCTACCAAAGGGTTTTCAATGCAAATCTCCACTGTTGATCTCGTTGGGTGGATCTCATCCGACGGCTTATATTTCTCCCAAGGCCCATGTTGATTTTTCATTCATTTCTTCCTTCGCCAAAGGTTTTAAACCTTATTCCTTTGCATTTTTTCCATATCCTCGTAATGTGACCATTTACATTATGTTTTCTCCTGGGTCACTCCCGACCGTCGATCTCTGTGCGATCGACAGATTTGATTTATTTTATCCCTCTGCTCTCCTTTTTTACCTCCGCAAAAAATATCTACATCGTTGGATGATGTCATCCAACAGCCACGCTCCTCCCCACAACCTCTGAAGCAGTTTACCCCAAATAACGCAGGATTTCTTAATTAGTTTTGTGTTTTGTAGGTGATTAATGGTTTTTTCCATTATATAGAAGAAAAGGCCGAAGGCTTGGAATGACGATTCTCATGCCTTCGATTCATCAAAGGGAAGCCATTCATGGGTTCAAATTCCACGTCTCGTCAATGATTCATGGGCATTGATGCCATATGAGCCCTGTGCGGCCCTGCACACCAACAAGACATTGTGTTATTTAAATAAAAGTTAAAAGAGTATCAGTGTCAAAGATAAAAATAGCAGAACAGAGGATTGAAGACAATTTGTGGGGATTACGGCTAAGATTGATTATCAAAAGCCTAATCCTCCAAATTAACACATAGTTAAAAGAAAATCATAAGTGTTTATCAGACAGAAAGGCCTCCACTGCCACATCAAAGGCCAATTAATTCCTCTCAGCTACCTCAAAGCACCTGTGCCTCAAAGCGTTCAAACAGAGGCTGAAGTTATTGATCCAAATAAAATATTTGCCGTAGCGCAGCCAAACAGTTAATTCTGCTAAAATAACTTAATGCAAAAAATATCAGCAGAGTTACTACAACATGATACAGAGCCTCAAAAGTCAACAAAGGTTCCCACCGAGCTTAATCTTTAATGTAAATCAATTAATACAGTGAGAATATCTGTACACTTCTCCATTAAGCCCCTCAAAGGCCAAGAAGTCATTAAACTGTATTTATTTCCCTAGGAGATCTTTTATCAGATCCCACCTCCTCATTCCTTCTATAAATACCTCTGTAGAAGATGAGAAATTGTTGGTTGCAGAACTTTGAAATATACTTGAGCTTGAAACTCTTACTTGTAAATAGTATTCACTGGCTCTTGAAGCTTTGCTTGTGGTTTGATAAGGTAGTCTTGGAAGTGTAGATGATTGCTAAACTAAAGCATTGGACTTAAAGTTGTAACTAGTTTGAAGCATCAATACAAGCTGATTTATGGGATCCTGGTCTATGTCAATGGTGATGTTTTTTCTTATTGTAAATTTTTATTTCATTTATGTTTCCACTTTTTTCGTCTTCTCTTATAAAGCACAACATGCATAGAGTTATGATTTAGTATATATCAGTACCCTTCTTTGACTGAAAATCTTTA
The DNA here is from genome assembly GCA_034641835.2 of Pinus albicaulis. NCBI lineage: Eukaryota > Viridiplantae > Streptophyta > Pinopsida > Pinales > Pinaceae > Pinus > Pinus albicaulis. The sequence goes on from CM076581.1 coordinate 1,148,717,162, forward strand.
TCTATATGTTTTCCTACAAATTGTGTTATTTAAGAATGATTTAATTCAGTTTAAGCAGTAGGAATGTTGGCGTTCCCTCATCCTCCTGTCTTAGCTAATTGTTATTCTTGAAAGTTATTTTCATTTCATGTTAAGTAGAGATGAACTAAGGAAGATATGGTGTGCCCTGGTCCTAGTTTTATCCCAAAAGATTGTCTGAAAGTATCCCTTGGAATGTGTTAGAAGCTGGCTAGTTTCAAATTACTTACCAGATCTTAGACCATTCTTTGTTATCTTTGTGTTTGTCTTGAAATTTTACCAAGTAAAGCAGAGCTAGGAGAGGATTTGTGGTGAGCCTGACCCGCTAGTTTCTTCTCCAACAGTTGCCTTCAAGTTTCCCTTTATTTTTATACGTTTTCTATTGAAAGTGTATCAAAGGGTGGCTAGTCTCGAAGTACTTACCAGATCCTAGTTTACTTTCATGTTTTTCTTAAGTGTATGTCAAAAGCTGGCTAGTTTCAAAATACTTACCAGATCTTGGGTTGCTCTTTGTTCTTCATTTGTTTAATTCCCCTTCTTGTTGTATCATTTCATTCCATAAATCAAACTTTAAAGAGATTCTTAGACATCGATGACTTGCCCCTTGTTCTTTCAATTAAACCATATTATGACTCCATAGCCCAATGGAATAAAACCTACAATTATCTATCTTTTTGGCCAAAGCTTAATCTAATTGCTTGAAACTTCACACCTTTGAAACTCTTTCCATTTGGGACTTTCCCTCAAACAATAATCATGCTCAACCATCCAAAAACAAAACAAAACCCTCGGCCTTCATAACTAGCCTAAAATCATTACCCATAAGCCTTAAAGATAAATCCAATATTTTCACTTTATTGGAGAGGTCCCTCTCCGGATTCAGGAGGGCTAGATCCTAGAATCCCATAGTGGTTGAAATGATGTTCTCCCTACAGTCGGACTTTTGCCAATCTTGCTAATTACAGGGTGCTAACATTTCTGGCGACTCCACTGGGGAATTGAGTTATTTTCTTGTTCAAAACTTTAAAAAATATCTTAAAAACCCCTTTACTCACTTAAAATTTGGCATATTGGCTAGCTGAGCCACCAGCAACTAACATTTCTAGCGACTCCACTGGGGATTGCTGAGTGATTTTCATTTCAAATAGTCATAAAATATTAGGAATTCCCTCTTTTAAATAACATTTTTTCTGTTAGCTGGTAGAACCGTTAGGCATAACATCTTCTGGCCAACAAAAATTGTTTAGTGAGTTAAAGCAGCCTTTTCACGCACTACCAAGTAATGGTAATCATGATTAAAAATTGTTTGAATCAGTGACAAACTAGGCAAACCCTAAGATTCTCATAAGATCTTATCGAACCTTGAAAAATCAGTTGGCTTAGCCATAAGAGTATATTGTCTTTGTCTCATAATCGTAGCTAAGTTTTGAAACAGATTTAGGACACTCTTAACAACCAATAGGACTGAAAAATAACTCAGAAAACCCAAAAATATTTCAGATTGGTATTCAATAAACATGGTGGTGGACCATAAAACCTTTTCCCTCTGAAAAGAGCTAAAAACTTCCACTTGGCGACTCCACAATCCTAAACAGACCTTAAGACTCCACTGGAAGAAGACTCTGGATTGATTGACCAGACACAGTGACCTCTTTTCTTGATTTACAAAATGATTTCAAGGATACAACGAAGATATCCCCCAATGAGTAGATATCATATCCCTGGGTTTCCACATAAGATACCCTAGGCGAATTGGGATGACAACCTGCCTGTTTTTCAAGGTGAAAGGTTTGATGACCCTTTATTACATCTCATCAAATTCCATATACATGTGTGGAGGTGAAAGTTGAATGGCATGAAGATTGCCTAATGAAAATGTTCATGTTAACATTAGAAGGAAAAGCTAGGGATTGGTATGAATGCTTGAGATCTAGTAGTTTGTTTTCTTTAAAGGACCTTGAATATGTGTTTTATGAGAACTATAAAGAAAAAACTATGTCATTATCATGGGGTGCAATATATTATGATCCATCACAAAACATCATCGAACACATTATAGATAATGATGAAGCTTTGGAAGAAATGCATCCTGAATATCTTTTAACAGCCATTCATGAGTTTAATATCCTATTGAAAAATTTTCAGAACATAGATGAATTAGTTGAGGAAGAGATGATCCAAGAAATAAAGAACATTCCTCAAGATATCCCTAAAAACCCGAATAAGGATTCATCATCCCTTAAAGCTAAGGCTCAAGAAGACATCCAGCCTCAAAATTAGTCTTCACAAGAGACAGAGAACTGTTGTACTCCTGTTCAAAGGAACATAGAAACATCTTCCCCTTTGACAGAAAAAGAGATAGATCATAATATTAATAAACAGCCAGTCTCTGAAACTTTTTACAAAACAAATACTCTTGCCCATTCACATAGATAACTTTGTTGTATAGATTTGGAAAGTTCTTTTGTAGATCAAAAAAAGGAAGGACCTGCTGATAATCTAGTATGTTTGATTGGTAGTATTACTTATATTTGTGATTCTCCTAACTTTGATCTATCTAGTGATAATTCTCCCCAAACAGAAGTTAATCTTGCAGGACCATCATTAGCAGATTTATGGGAAGAAGATCAGTTCCTTCAAAAAAGTAATGAGCCAGTGCAGACTATTTATGATATTGATGATGAAAGTTTCCAATGCCTAGAAGTGAGTGAAGTTTCATTGGATCTTTGCTCTGCTTCATTTCAAATCATCAGTAATAGTTTCCATGAGATTGGGAATTAGCAGACTTTCAGCTCAAAGGTTGAGGAGGAAAGTAAAGAAGAAATTTTTGGGCAGATTGAAACCAAGGAGCCTTCTCTTGAAAAAGAGGAAGCACTAGATCAAACCCCTGCTCAAGAATACATTGATATTTTCACAGAGCTCAGTCCATTAAATCAGAATATCTCAGAGCTACAAGAGGACAACATTGCAAAATATGATGAGTCCTACAGTTCAGATAATAATGAAGATGAGGAAGTTTGTCTTCCTCAAAATAATCTTTGCCTTAATCCAGTGGAGAACGAAGAGATCATCCTGGTTGAAACACATTTTCCAAATACTCTTAAGGAGGCATTATTTCAAGATCCCTATGTTGATTTCCTGAAGACATCTAAAGAAGGGATAAAGGTTGTTAGGAGCAGTGTATTACCAAGTGCAACAAAATTTTTCAGAGCTACTGTCAAGAAACAGAAAGCATGGGAGTGGCCCTACCTATCCAACATGCTCAAAGAAATGAGCAAAAGCCAATCATGGGATCATTTGATTGACTGGATGTATTGGAAAAGACAATTTGTAGGTTAAAAATGTAAATATTCCAAGTTAGAATAGGTTAGATAGGAATGCCAATAAAGCTCAACCTTCGAGCATTTAGTTAGTTGTTGTTTTCTACTTTGAAGAATACAAAAAACAAGAATACAAAAACAACATAAAAAGAAAAGAGAGAAGATTGTAAAAACAAGAAAGGTACAGCCCCATACCAACAAAAAGAGAAACAAATTATGAAAGTGTGCAAGCTCAAATGCCACTCCTGAAAAACACACTTCTAATTATTCAAACGGCCTAATCTTGACTAATTAGTTTGAAATTGACTGCTGATAGGTTAGTGAATTTGATTGCCAAACTGTTTAATCTTGGCTTATCAGTAGATAGATTAGGATAGAAATTAAAGGTTCAAACATGCTCAAAATCTAAACCTAAGTTTCCAAAGAGAGATGACTCAAATCTGCTTATTTCTTGAGTCAAGAACAGAGGTAAAAACTGGTTCTAATCAGCTTAAAATCTGAACCAGAGAAACAAGGAAAACATCTCAAACAAGAGTCAAAACAAAGCTGTAAAAAGATGAAGGAAGTGCTTTGAATTTTCAGATCTTATGCCTTCCATTTTGATTTGATTTTCTGCAAAATAATATCTATGTGTAGCTTGTCTTTTATGCCATAGACTGGCATCAAGTTAGACTGTTTAACCTTGACTTGTATGCTTTTTAATTTTCTGTTGTAGAATTTAGAGGATAAAAATCTGTTAGACTGTTTAATCCTAACATATTGGTATATTAGGTAGAGAAGCATATGGACTCAACTGTTTGATCTGAGTTCATGGAGAAATAAGGATTAGAATTATATTAGTTTTATTCTTTCAAAAGAATAAAATGTTGTGAAAAGATTCTTCCAATCCAAGTGCACTCTAATGAAGAAAAAATGTTAGATCGGTAGGATTGGGTAGGTAGAAAGCTTGAATTGATGAAGTTCCATTGTTTTTATGGCTACTAACATGTTTTCAAAACAAAGAAGAACATTCAAGCAAAGGAAAGTATCCCATTGGATGAGGCACTTATCAGCCTCCCAGAGAATGTAGGTCTAAAGTTCTTGAAGCCTTCAAGAAGGCACCATCCCCAAGTGGAGCCGCTGTTAGCCACCAATAAAATTTTTCATATCAAATGGTGGCTAAAATTTTTTTGGAGCCTTCAAGAAACAAGTTTTATTGCTAAAAAATGTTATCTCTTGAAGACTCTTAAAGACATCATGCCCTTGTTTCAATCTTCACTGCTGTTTCCATTTTAGTTCAGAAAATTCTGTTGATTCCATGGAGAAAATACTGCTGCAAACACCATTTTCCCCTCCTTCCACTTCAAAACTAACCTCCATTTTTACCCCTTTTATTCCCATGAAATTCCTCTACTTTTCATTTTTCCCCATTTCCCCTTCGTGAAATCCCCTTTGCAGAGTGTTAAAACTCCTTTTTGAACTCTGCCGAAACCCCCAAATCCATTGAAAACTTCGAAAAAATTCATAAAAAATAATTTTTTCTACTAAGGACTTAAGCCCCTTTGGGCCAAAGTCCTAAACCACTTCCCCTCCATCCGTCGCTAACCTCTTTCGGCGCTAATCGCATCGGAAAAATCAGAGCGCTTAAGTCTATTTTGCCATGTTTAAAGGTTCCGATGCGATTAGGCCCTCGTGCATAAACCTCGATCATATCATCATTTTATATGACCATTGTGCCCTCAATCGGGTGCTAAAACATTGTGAATAACCCATTCCCGATTAGTTTCTCCTTTGTAAAAATCATAAACCCACTTACCTAAGGTTTTGGTCTAAACACGCCGGAGTTGTGATTTTTAATAACAAATGGTTGGATTGAAAAGCCCGAAGGCCCGACCTTTCAATTGCGATTGGCCCTTTTATTATATATGCCCCGGGCATATTGTATTTCATATAGACCATGGCCCTGTAGTCGGGCACAAACCATTTCATATATATATAAACCCGCCCGATAGCCAAAACCTTTGTTTTTATTAAAAACTTTGGGTTTTCATGAAGTATTAAGGGTTTCCGCCAAAGCATAATTTAAGACGATCTCCGCCGTTGATCATTGAGCCGATCAACGATTTGCGCATCATCGCATGGGAAATGATCAAAAACACATTTCTCGGATGTTATTTTCTCCTCCCCGATTGATCATTCCCCGATCAATTGTAAGCTGTCAATCTCCTTTCTGCCTTCCTTTGATCCAACGGCCCTCATTCATTCCAATTGCAAATATTTCCCCTGCCTTTGAACCCCTATAACTCACTCACCACCGTCGATCTGGTCTGCAGATCAACGGCCAGTGCTAAATCGCTTCGGCGCCTCCATACTTCTTTACCCCGCCGATTGCGATCCTCCGATTGGATCTGGACCAACCACGTGTCTAGATCGGATGGTCCCAGATATTTTCCTCATGGTTTCATCGCCCTCTGCCTCTACCAAAGGGTTTTCAATGCAAATCTCCACCATTGATCTCGTTGGGTGGATCTCATCTGATGGCTTATATTTCTCCCGAGGCCCATGTTGATTTTTCATTCATTTCTTCCTCCACCAAAGGTTTTAAACCTGATTCCTTTGCATTTTTTCCATATCCTCATAATGTGACCATTTACATTATGTTTTCTCTCGGGTCACTCCCGACCGTCGATCTCTGTGCGATCGATGGATCTAACTTATTTTATCCATATGCTCTCCATTTTGACCTCCGCAAAAAAGATCTACACCGTTGGATGATGTCATCCAACTGCCACACTCCTCCCCACAACCTCTGAAGCAGTTTACCCCAAATAACGTAGGATTTCTTAATTAGTTTTGTGTTTTGCAGGTGATTAATGGTTTTTTCCATTATATTGAAGAAAAATCCAAATGCTGGGAATGACGATTCTCATGCCTTCGATTCATCAAAGGGAAGCCATTCATGGGTTCAAATTCCACGTCTCGTCAATGCTTCATGGGCATTGATGCCATATGAGCCCTGTGCGGCCCTGCACATCAACAAGACATAGTGTTATTTAAATCAAATTAAAAGAGTATCAGTGTCGAGGATAAAAACAGCAGAACAGAGGATTGGAGACAATTTGTGGGGATTACAGCTAATATTGATTATCAAAAGCCTAATCCTCCAAATTAACACATAGTTAAAAGAAAATCATAAGTGTTTATCAGACAGAAAGGCCTCCACCACCACATCAGAGGCCAATTAATTCCTCTCAGCTACCTCAAAGCCACCTGTGCCTCAAAGCATTCAAATAGAGGCCGAAGTTATTGATCCAAATCAGATATTTGCCTCAGCGCAGCCAAACAGTTAATTCTGCTAAAAGAACTTAATGCAAAAAATATCAGTAGAGTTACTACAACATCATATAGAGCCTCAAAAGTCAACAAAGGCTCCCACCGAGCTTAATCTTTAATGTAAATCAATTAATATAGTGAGAATATCTATACAATTCTCCATTAAGCCCCTCAAAGGCCGAGAAGTCATTAAACTGTATTTATTGCCCTGGGAGATCTTTTATCAGATCCCACCTCCTCATTCCTTCTATAAATACCTTTGTAGAAGATGAGAAATTTTTGGTTGCAGAACTTTGAAATATACTTGAGCTTGAAACTCTTACTTGTAAATAGTATTCACTGGCTCTTAAAGCTCTGCTTGTGGTTTGATAAGTTAGTCTGGGAAGTGTAGATGATTGCTAAACTAAAGCATTGGACTTAAATTTGTAACTGGTTTGAAGCATCAATATAAGATGATTTATGGGATCCTGGTCTATGTCAACGGTGATGTTTTTTCTTATTGTAAATTGTTATTTCATTTCTGTTTCCACTTTGTTCATCTTCTCTTATAAAGAACAACATGCATAGAGTTAGGATTTACTGTATATTAGTACCCTTCTCTGACTGAAAATCTTTATCTATATGTTTTCCTACAAATTGTGTTATTTAAGAATGATTTAATTCAGTTTAAGCAGTAGGAATGTTGGCGTTCCCTCATCCTCCTGTCTTAGCTAATTGCTATTCTTGAAAGTTATTTTCATTTCATGTTAAGTAGAGATGAACTAAGGAAGATATGGTATGCCCTGGTCCTAGTTTTATCCTAAAAGACTGTCTGAAAGTTTCCCTTGGAATGTGTTAAAAGTTGGCTGGTTTCAAAGTACTTACCAGATCTTAGACCATTATTTGTTATTTTTTTGTTTGTCTTGAAAGTTTACCAAGTAAAGCAGAGCTAGGAGAGGATTTGTGGTGAGCTCGGCCCGCTAGTTTCTTCTCCAACAATTGCCTTCAAGTTTCCCTTTGTTTTTATATGTTTTCTATTGAAAGTGTATCAAAGGCTGGCTAGTTTCGAAGTACTTACGAGATCCGAGTTTACTTTCATGTTTTTCTTAAGTGTATGTCAAAAGCTGGCTAGTTTCAAAGTACTTACCAGATCTTGGGCTGCTCTTTGTTCTTCATTTGTTTAATTCCCCTTCTTGTTGTATCATTCCATTCCATAAATCAAACTTTAAAGAGATCCTTAGACATAGATGACTTGCCCCCTGGACCACTCTTGCCTCTTGTTGTTTCAATTAAACCCTATTATGACTCCATAGCCCAATGGAATAAAACCTGCAATTATCTATCTTTTTGGCCAAAGCTTACTCTGATTGCTTGCAACTTAACACCTTTGAAACTTTTTCCATTTGGGACTTTCCCTCAAACAATAATCATGCTCAACCATCCAAAAACAACACAAAACCCTTGGCCTTCATAACTAGCCTAAAATCATTACCCATAAGCCTTAAAGATAAATCCAATCTTTGCACTTTATTGGACAGATCCCTCTCTGGATTTAGGAGGGCTAGATCCTAGAATCCCAAAGTGGTTGAAATGATGTTCTTCCTGCAGTCGGACTTTTGCCAATCTTGCTGATTATAGGGTGCTAACATGTACCAACATGATTGGGCTCCTATAGGGCGATAAACTTGGCCTACTGTGCCCTTTATACAACATCTTTTGAGTCTGCCTCTTGATCTCATTGTTCTCCAGAACAGAACGTCGATAGATTGGCCCATTGGGTAGCAGCACACCCTGGGTCAGATCGATGGAGTGCTTGACCTAATAGTGTATAGGTACCCATGCGGGAGAGGTGAAAATGTTCTTGTACTCCTCCATGAACTTTTCCATCTATTTTTGTCATGTAGAGGAGCCTTTTTTGGAGGTCGTGGCCACAATATTCTTCTGGCCCTGAGAGCGAATCATAAGGAAAAAAAATTTCCTAGTCTGGGAGATGATCTTAGTACATTGCTTCACAATGATCAGAGAGATTCAGATAGGTGGTGCTACCTCCGGTATCATGTACAACTTATTCCCCAAATTAATAATAACATTCTGAGGCCTAGATTCATACACAACATATCGCTTCCACAAGTATGGTTGTCCTAATAATACATCACAAACTTCGAGAGGAGAAATGTCACATAGTACCTCATCCATGAAGGGCTTGATGTTGTAGGGAAGGTGGCATTGTTGGCTGACGCAGAGATCTCATCCTTGGAGAAGCTACCCGATGGTGTACGACTGCGAGTGTTCTTTGGTCGGTAGGCCTAGACATTTCACAACCTCTGCTGAAATGAGGTTCCTTTGGCTATAGTTCTCTATAATGAACTACAAAGGAGAATCCTTCACCCACATTTGTGAGTGGAAGAGGTGCTCCCCATCCTCTGTATATTCGAGTTCATCCTTATGGATCTTGGTGGTTGCAACGGTGGCACCGGGTTCCGCACCAATAATATTTTTCCCTTTGACATTCCTCTTATTGGGTTATGACTCAAGGTCAAAGCATCCATCTGATTCAGAAGCCTTCAGCTCAACCACCAGTGACTGCTTGGCTCAACACTCACATGTGTTTTGAGTGGAGCTCTTATGGAATTCACACCATTTTCCCATGTGCTTCTTTATCTTCGTGGTGTTGTTCTTTGTCTGTGGCTTTGATGAGTTGGCCTAAGTAACCCCTTCTTGGATTTTCCCTTTGTTTTGTGGTTTTGGGATGCCTTTCCCTTGCCTCAGATTCATAGATCCAAAGCTCTGCTTCTTCTGTTTAAAATTCTGCTCGATCTTGAAAAAATATCAATAGGATACACTAAGCTAGGAGATGTCCAGGAACTCCATTTCGTCCTAGAAGTACCTATGCAAACAATTGTGTTACTTGAGTACCAAATGTCGCTCGAAATCCTTGATGCCCAACTTTGTGTGAAGGGAAAGAAAATCATTTGTGAACTCTGGCACATCTTGGTCCCTTCCCTAACACAACATGGTCCACTTTATGTATTTGTATTCATAGCTACCGATAGGGTAATATTGTTCCTTGATGGCATCTCAGAAAGAATTCACTACAAGGAAAATGCCCTCTAGTGGAGGTTATAAAGGAGGTTTTTAGTGTTATAAAATTGGCCAAAATTGTCAAAAAAACATTTGCTACAACATCTATTTTTGGTAACGGAGGTTTTGGCGAAGCTTATAATGGAACTTCAACACAACTATAAAAACTGGGCGGTCAGAGGTTTTTATGGATGTTTTTCTCATCAGTGTGCACATAAGGTGTGAATGCACCAATGCGTTTTACCATGTACACATTGGTACTGTAAACATATCAAGTACTGGGATGGAAAAAAAAATTCGGATGCCGTGGGGTGTTTAGCAACATCCCGGTGCATGTCACCTAGAAAGACACACTGGGTCAATGGAACGTGCATGCACCGGGTCGTTAAGGTATAAAATTTCACTGGGCCCTCTAGGTGTTAAAACGCACCAGGATATTAAGTTATAAAAATGCAATGGCGCATTAAAGGAAAACTGTATTGGTGCATGCAATGCCTATCTGACTGCCCGGGTGGTTGTCATCGATAAAATGCACCAGGCATTCTAATTGGTATTGGTATTTGTGCGGTGCCCTTAGGTCATAGAAACGCACAGGTGTGCAGTATCATACAAATGCACTGGTGCGCAGTAACTAACATGCACGAGTGTTCATTTTGTATTTTTTAGAAACATGAACTTGTGACAGTGCAATTATTTTGATTTTTTAAAATTCATTATTCATCAAAATTCGACACATATCTTATAACATTATCCATATCAATTAAATTTTTATTAGTGCATTTGAATGTGATGTTTGGATTAATTTTTTATATCATATCATCAAATTTTGCATCTCTTCATTATAATATTTAATCATCCATATACTTAATCAGTGGTGTAACATTTCACAACGACAATGGAGAACGCAATAGAATAAATTAAAACGTATATATATATATATATATATATATATATATATATATATATATATATATATATATATATATATATATATAAGACACTCTTTGTCATACAAAATGGGACAGTTATGGTATCCCCATGTCTTTCACTTAGGATACTATGTCCACAACATTAAACAAAATGTCTGATTTCATAGAAAAATATTTCAAAAAATACAATGCCTTGCTTTGATATCCAAACATATTGATCATCAATCTTCGTTGGAACTGTTGTCATTGCTCGAGCTACTTCCATGACTTGGGTTATTTGGAGGAATGTTTTCTTGATTGTGCTAATTGTTTTGTTCTTCTTCAAGTTCCATCTACAAACATAAAAATAAAGCATAATGAGTGTATATACATTGCTATGAATAATGAAAATTTCAATATTAAATAATATACATCAATGTAAATCGAAAATAAATGTACCATAGCAAGAATTGACTCATGAACTATACACATTCTTTCAAAACCAGATTTCATGCCATCTCTCAGCGATTCATTTGTTGGCATAGCTCCATACTCTGTTTCCTGCAAGTTTTATACCCCATAACAAATCATAGATTTAACATAAAAGAATTTTTTGTTCTATTAATTATAGACAGAGCTAAATAAAACAAGCTAGATGCTTACAAATTCCACAATTAATTTATGATATGCCAACATATATTGAGAACCCAAATTGAACCCAATGTCAAGCAATTCTTCTGATGGTTATTCTTTGTCTGTTAGCACCTGTTTGAAGACATTAAATTATGATTGTTATAAAACAACTTAAAATATACAAAAATGAAATCTAGTTAAGTTGTTATAAGGAAGTAACAATTACTCGCAAACATAGATATCAACCCTTTTCTTCCTTATCGTCCTGTTTTATGTGCTGAATGGGTTCCATTTTCTTTTCTTTTCTGCAAGAAAATACTTGAAAATTAATATTCAATGCTAAATTATTTATTTATTGTACCTAAACTAAAAATTCAATGATTACATATTACATTTGAAGCACGTTGTTGTTGAGATGGCTCCTCATGCGATGTAATTATGTCCATTTCTTTGACCATCTCCTTGTACACCTTTTTGGACATTCCTACTGGCATATTTATGATATTAGCTAGTTCATCCTTTGAGATTTTCATCTTCCTGAAAATGTAACATGACAATAAACTATTTAATTTTTATATTGATATATGAAAATTAAATATAACAAAAGTGATATTTATAAATGATTGCTTTGTAGTAATATATACATATAATTCTAGAAAAACATTTAAATGAATATTACTTTTTCATTCCTTCTTTTTTGTTGTTGTACATTTCTATTATTAAAATTATGACATGTCTCATTGACCAATTCTCTAGAAAATCATCATGTAGTTTAAATAAAATTTGGTTCTTGGAATCATTGGATTGATTTTTTTATTGCAAGTGGAAAGAACGTCTATAGATTCATTCCACTAGATCCCTCAAATTTTCGTAAATATTTTTCCCCTTTTCGTTAACCTCCAACACCACTCCATATGAGCTAAGGAGAAATTCATTTTCATTTGCATGTCCTACTTTTTTTCTTTTCTTAGAACAACATTCATTTTCTTCGTTGTTGGTCCCTGTAGAACATTAAACATATGTGAATTAATAGATTGTTTGAAACATGTTATCTAATATTTTGAAGTATATTATTAATGAAAATTCAAAAAATAAACTCATATTGGATCGATAGTATTTTTTCATTCACTTGATTCATCCTTCTGCAATTTTTCTATCAAGATTCTACACTTTTGGTTTTAGATCAGAAATAATCTTATAGAGGTTCGTCATTTTATGGCTCTGCGTGATACACACTAAATAATACATATTAGTTAAACTTACATATAGTTCGAAAATAATAATTTTTGTAAAGAATTTACAAAGAACTTGTCTTTTTTTCTTTTCTCGATGTGCTATCATTATTTTTGTTACTTGAACTCTTGTTAGCCATTTCTTTATCAATATGAAACATGTACCACACCATTCATTAATATATTTTATAAATAAATCACATACTTCTCAGGTAAAAAATAAAAAAAAATCAAGAAAATGGCATGCCTTTCCAAAAGTACGCACCGAAGGTGGTGCGGTAGGTTCTTATAAACGCACTACCAATACAGTAGTAACACCGTACAGTGTTCTTTTTCAACAAGGAGACCTGGTGCATTATATTTTAACCGGTGTACTAATTAACACAAACATAAATTAATTAAAAAAAAAATTATCAAACAATGTTTCTTTGTCAGCACGTGCCCGGTGCACTATACTACAATAGCACCCTGGTGTGCTATTTTAAACAGGGCGCACCGATTTAAAAAGTATATGTTTTTTAAAATATCGTGCAAGGGATGACACAGATTAGGATCTAACTCTGCAAGTGGTCCCACGGATTAGATGCCATACGCATATATATATATAGTAATACAAACCCTATAAATCTAAAATGAAAATCCCTAATTGTGAAGTCACATAAACAAGAAGAAGCAAGGGTTTAATGTAAGAATGGATTCTTTTTTCTTTTTCTTTTTTATTTCTTTTTTTTTTCCCAAAAATTTACAGTAAAATTTAATTTTTTTACTATGCATATATTAAATCCAACAGAAACTATAAAAAAACAATTATTACAGTAAAATTTAACAATACTATACTAGATGGTTTTTGTGTGAATCACTAGATGTTTCAAATTCTGATTCTTTGAATAGTGATGTTGTTCGAAAGTGTTTTGTAGCTCCACAATGCTCTTGTGCTCTCTTCCTCTGGGTATGTCTCTCATAAAATCCCTCCCTGAAATTTTTTGCAAAAGTAATGAAATAATGAATAGTTTTTACTATTTAAAGAACTTTTTTGTGAAATTAGATTTCCAAAAATAATTTGCCACCCATTTTTCAATTTACCGCTTTTTTCACTTAAAAAAAATAAAGTTGCATTTTTTTTTTTAAATTCGGTGTGTTTGTTAACTAACCGCACTAGTGTGCCAATTAATAAAACTGCATCGATGCGCAATAACTAAAACACACTGGTGCGGTTAACTATACATTAACACAGACAACAATAAATCCATTTTTAAGGCACCGAAATTACTTTTAGGTATGTACTCTAAAATTTATTGTTGGTTTTTCTCAAATACGAGGAGAAAATCTCATAATTGTATCAAATGGGAAATTCTTCAAAATCCAGCTCGTTCCATAATATTTCTCAAAGTCCATCGTGGATTTCTCCCTATCCATCTCCACACGTAATTACTTCAGATTTTATTTATATTTTCATTATCTAATTGATTTTTTTTTTTATCCATGTCAATCAGCTGAATAAAATTAATGTATACAAATTTGCAGGTTCATGTAGATTCAGAATCAAGTTCAAATGCAAAAAGTATTCAAATAGCTCCAAAACGTCAGAAGCTCTTATCAGGAGTAGCATACCACAAGGCGCATTTGGTAGATGAAAATGGACAGACGCTTCACCCTGCCAATTGTAACATTGCATCTTCTACCCACAATCTTGGGAAAATGATGGTAATAATAATGGTTTGGTATATTAATCTTTAATTATTTCAATGTCAAACTAATTAATCATGCATTGTCGATGTGCTTACTAATTGATATCATCAATTTTGTACTAATCATGTTCAAATATATTTTTTGAAATTATTAGGATTCTAGTGATTATGAGTGACCTACCTACCATCTTCCGTTGCACCCCATGGCAATGTCAAATCGAGAGAAGGCTAAATTAAGAGAAAAAATCGAAGAGGAACGATACCAAGAATGGTTGAATCAACCACCTATTCAATTCCCACTATGTTCAGATTCACCGACTAGGAATGACTACACCAATAGTAGTTATTCACAAGATGGCAATGGAGGAAATCAAATAGAGGTTGGTATGGATGATTACTTAAGAGATACGACTATCATGGAGACAATGTTGTTAGATTCATTCCAGAATGATGATCAGCTAGGGGATGATGCTCATATTGTTGATACCTTTTTTGAAAGCCTTAAATTTGCTTCCACCACCTCTCTCTTTGGACCTGGCGATTAGTCAAATTCTACCCAGTTGGAGACAATGATGTTACTTTACAACTTGAAAGAAAAGTTTGGTTTTTCGAATGCATGTTTCTCAGAAATTTTGAGGTAATTGACCATCAAGTCCCTTATATTTTGAGAAATATAATCACACAATAAAAATTACAAATGGTCAATTTTATGAACATTAATAATTATCGACATTAATGTACATTTTATTGTCCATGACCAACTACAGGTTATAAAAAGATAAGGTTCTTTTGAGTGATAATTTCTTGCCTAGTAGCTGTGAAGAGGCAAATAAATTGTTGAAAATGTTGGGTGTTGAGTACATATCATATCATGCGTGTCCAAATGATTGTATTCTATATAGAGGAGAATATGCAAAGAAAGAGATATGTCCAAAATGTGGGCATGACATGTATGATAAATAAATAAAACAATGGTAAATCATGTGGTCCTACTTCTAAGATATTGAGGCACATGCCTATAATCCCAAGGATTCAAAGGCTCTTTCATTGCAAAGAATTAGCTATGTTCCAGGGATGGCATGCCTCACATAGAAGTGATTTAGGAGTTATGTGAATCCCAACAGATTCAATAGCCATGAAGCATATAGAGGATATATGGCCCGAAAAATTCAAGGGTGAAGTACAAAGTCTATAACTCAGCATAGACATGCATGGCGTCAACCCATATTCCCTCCAAAACACAAACTATTTTTTTTGGCCTATAGTAGTGATCAATAAAAATATCCCCCCATGGTTGTCCGTGAAGAATGAACATCTTATGTTGGCTCTCATAGTCCCTGGTAGTAGAAAATTGAATAATATGGATGTCTACTTACAACCACTGGTAGATGAATTAAAGGAACTATTGGATGGGATAAATGCATATGATGTATCAAGACCCATCGCAGCAAAGAGGATTTTTACGTTGTATTGCATATGTGCTTACACAACACATGATTATCCAGGATTAGGAGTTTGCTATGGTAAATTACATTTTTATTGATTTGTTTATATACGTAACAATATTCTTTCGCATATTAAATATTTAATTCATTGTAAATTTTCTGATCTTCATGATATTCTTTAGCATGCCATGCATATTGTATACAATAATTTCGCAGGTCTTGTAACAAAAGGGTATTATGGATGTAAATGTTGTGGACCTTCTCTGAAAGCTATATGGTATAATGACCTACGAAAGCCAGTGTATGACTGCTCCAGGGTATTCCTCCCAGAAGAACACCCTTACAAAATAGAAACATCCACTTTCAATGATAAACGAGAGAGAACCCAAGGGCATGCAATAACGACACTAGTTGAATGGATTAGAGCATATGATAAAGAGAAGGAGAAGGAGTTCATAGAAATGTTTGATTCAAATAGGGAGCCTATGTTTGATGATCTATAATTCTTCGACACCTATGTTGAGAAATTTCCCATTGGGATGAAAAGGAAATTTATCTTTTATAACCTCCCATATTGGGAGCATCTTAAGATTACCCACTTATTAGATCCCATGCATATGTTTAAAAATGTTTCATCTTCTTTATGGAGGAACATATCATCGAAACAAAGTGACACATTGGTTGTTAGGAAAGATCTTATTACTTAAAAAACTAAAAAGAAACATTGGCCAAGACGATTAGAAAGTACAGGATCAGAGGCAGCTAGTCCCTCTAATTGGTATTTCAAAGAAAGTGATGTCCCGTGGATTTTTTTAAAATATGATTTTTCTTTGGAAAAGTAAGTTATAATGGGTGTGAGGGTGTCATGTTCATATGGGTCTTCACTATGGTGCTGCTTCACCGTGGATCACCATTTTTCAGGGTTGAAATCGCATGACCATTTGAATCTTATAAGAGTGTGTATAATGTCAAAAGCATGATTTTATTATTTTTTATATTAATAAATTTTATCCCATGCAGGGATCATAGAACATAACTAATTTTTTATATTATTGCATGTGTTTATAACTTTGTAGTATCATTATCCTTTGTTTGTTCGTGGGTGTGTGAAACATGACTTCCCCCAATACCTAAGATGTTCCATATCTAAATTATCTACATTTGTACGTTGGATCACGTCAAAGGAGAATCATGTGGCTAGCATTCCACGGTGGCGTCAAGAGATATTTGAAATCGTTTGTATGTTTGAGAAGGAACTATTGATGCATTTCATGGACTTGCACGTTCATCTTCTAATCCACCTAGTAGATGAGGTTGAATTAGTTGGGGTGGTTTCTTGTCATTGGATGTTCTTCTTAGAGAGGTACATGAAGAAATTGAAAGGTTTGTTTCGACAAAGGGAAAAAACTTAGGGGTCTATGGCAGAGGGGTCCATATTGTATGAGTCTTTGTATTATGCCAGTGAGTACATCAAGCAGATCAACAACAAACAAGGTGCAGTGATTTTGGATGATGAAAGGGATGAAGAAAAAAGTGAAGGGGAGCTTCTCCAAACGAATGGAAAAAGGCGCTTGATAAAGAGTAAGAGACTTATAATTTTTCAAATTTACCCAAAGTAAATATTCATTTTGAACTTTGATATAATGTATATTTTGATTTCATATGTACTATATTTCGGTTTGATTTCATCAGCGAATGCAGAAATTGAAGCAATCAATAAATTAGTTCTTTATAATTCTGAAGTGACATAACCGTGGGTCGTATTGTATGAACCAAAGAGGATGAAATGGGATAGTGACAGTAAAGAATTCAAATGGTTGAATGGTAGAAGTGTGCCTTATCCCGATTATTTAAAAAAAAATATGCCAATTATATGCCTCAATAGTTGGGTTGTTGACTGAGTCAGAGAGAAATACGATGCAACCGATCGTTACCCGCGTGCTGAAGAGGATCTGCTAAATGTATGGATTGGGTGCACCCACTCGATAATAATCTATTTATGTACATTTTAAACTTAATAATGCACCTTTGAAATGTAACATCTATATTTCATATTTTAATAGTTGGCTTATTATAAGACACATGACACTATGATTTTTTAATTTTTTTTATAGGTGAATTTGTTCCCATCTATGTGGGCATATGGAAACCATTTTCGCACAGAAAATTCCAATGATGGACACATGACACATGACTGTGGAGTGGAAGTCGAGTTCGATCAATCTAGTCGAGCTAGCCACAATGATCAAAACCTAGTACGAAGGACATTAGATTACGTCAAAAAGATACAAGATATCATTGAAGTGGATTTCTCTTCTTTCCAATATGTTATTTTTAGGTGCAAGTGGTGGGATACATTTGATTGGAATAATGTAAAGGAAGATCGTGATAGTAGGCTGATATGTATCAACTCTAGAAAGATGTGGGATGAAGCTAAGGAGCCTTATTTTTTCCCCACACATTGCAACCAGATGTTTTTTAACCCAGATGTGTTGGATAGGGATTGGTGGTTCATATTGAGACATGACCCTAGATCAAAACAGATTTTTGAGAACAATAGTGTTATCATGCCAAGCGAGGTGGAAGATATTGAGGGTGATCATGATAACAGAGAGTGATATAGCATATGTGTTATTTCATCATTTATACTTTTTAAGATGGGTTTTTATAAAGAAGGGGAATCAACCTTATAACTAAGACCCTTTTTTTTGACACATTATCATATGTATTTTGAATTAATTGGTTTGCATTGTGTTAATTTCAAAATCATTTCACTTGATAATCTGCAATTATGTTGATCTCGAAAACTATGCATTGTATCAATTTTTTTTTTATGTCAGTTCCTAAAATAATACAACTACTTGATTGCTTAAATGTGTGTGAATGATATCTTCAAAAAGTATACTATTATTTTTGGTATTTAAGATCATAATAAAATAATGATAATTCTAAACATGAATTTATTTGCATTATTTTCTAAACTTTATTATGTTACAAAAATTCATATTATTCTAGATTTATTACTTTTCAATTATTTATATTCATACAAATTTAAAAATTTACAATTATGGTAATTTAAGAATATTTATGGTATACATTTTACTTACGGCATTTATTGTTCAAAATTGACAATTAATTTACAAATTTACAAATTCTAATAAAATTGAATGATGATAATACATACAATTACAATTATAATTACAATTTTACAAATATTTTATATACAATCACAATTAGAATTACAATTACAATTTTACGATTTTACATACAATTAAAATTAAAATTATAATTATAATCATTTCACAATACAATTACAATTACAATTACAATTACAATTTTACAAATATTTTACATACAATTACAATTACAATTACAATTTTACAATTTTACATACAATTACAATTACAATTACAATCACAACATAATATTTAATAAATAACATGATTCAATATTAAAAATAAACATCATGATCATGATAACTATCATACAAACATCATATTCTAAAATACACATTCATATTTTCTAACATCATCAAATCATCGTGATCATGATCATCTAACAAAACACAAGCATTGTATAACATCATCACAACACAAACATCAAATATACATCTCATGTCAAATAACTGCTATCACATACACATCTATCTACAAGCACATTAAATGAACATATCTAACATGACCTAACAATATACACATCATGATGAACACCAATATGTAAATTAATTACATCAACATGAACATAAAATACATGGACTATATATATATATTGTCAAAAATATACAACTGTAATATAACTGTGTATAAATGTCAAATATCTGGTGGTGCTACATAAATACTAGTACTAGTCAAGGCATGCTCAGTCGATGGTGCAATCTGCTCAGGAACTTCTTGCTGATGAGTCATCGATGGTGTAGCCTGCTCAGTGGATGGTGCAACCTGCTCAGATGGACCTTCCTGCTCAGGATCAGGTGCCCGATTCATTGATGGTCGTGTTTGCTCAGGACTATGTGTATGTTGAGATGGTGCAGATTGCTCAGAAGATTCTTGTTGATTAAGACTGGATGTTGGCTGCTCATGATCTCTGGTGTGAGGTGGAGGATGAGGAGGAGGAGGTGGAGTACTAGAATGATGATCACTCCCCTCGTGATCATGATCATTAGATGAGGTGTTTCTCTGTCGTGCATCTCCATGATGCTTATCCCTCCTAGTTGCCAGTACTCTGGAAGCTCCAATGATATGATGCATGAGGGTCATCATATCATGGGGCATGTCTTGCTAGAGCTTTGTAAGCCTATGATCAGCCTAGATCTCTCTGATCGTAGCAGGACAGACTCCCTCATCAACTAGGATTTGCACAGTCAGTCACCTAACTCCATCCTGAATCTAGTTTCTGCCTTATGTCGCACCCCTATGGGTATTTGCACCCGAGGATGATCAGGTCTGTCACCCTGATTCGTCGCCTCTGCCATCTCCTCGTTAACATCTAAACCTGAACCATTAGGTGGGGGTGGAATCATGTTCCCAATGAATGTCCCAATATCTACAAAATATATAGTACACAACAATAATTAGACAATATTAAAAAATTTAATATTACAAGTTAAAGAACATGATAGAATAAATTTTATTCTAATTAATTAATTAAGACAATAAAATGAAACTATATTAATTTAAGTAAAACACTATTATTACCTCTCGATTTGTTGTCTTGTCATGTGTGAAGAGGATGTTGGTACACCCTTGCCAATCCAAACCGGCGTAGGAACACGATACAATCATGAATGAGTGATCATCATCACTAGCTAGCAACTCTAATGCATTAGTAGATATCCTAGCCAGAAAGTCAGACAGGCCCCTCTTGGGCATAATTTGGCCCCACATTTGCATCTGTACATGCAACATCAGCCTACGAGGCTTCCGAAAAAAAGTAGGCCTCATCTTTGTAAACCTCTCAAAAAATAAACAAAATAACTCTGAAGCAAAAGGGAAGGTCAACCTCCCACGTGCCTGAGAACGAAATCTATCTAATGTTGTACAAAACTGCCGCAAAAAAATCGCAGACCATCTCACAAGTCATGGTGCCTGTAATAAAGAATCAACATAAAATAAAAGTGGGAAACTAATTCATTTCTCGTCACCGGTATAGTGTGAAATGGTCATCAATGGTAGTGAGAGACACCTCACCTCATCTGGACCAAACGATGCAATCTGTAACTGACCACCGGACACCTGAAAAGCTGCAGGAGAAACTATATCATCCCTAATGTATCTCTGGGAGTACGCCAACTAACTCCCTACTGCATAGCCGACGGTGACAACTAGGAATTGGGGTAAATCCTGCCCTCCCCTAAATAGGCCAGTAATAAAATATGTGTCCTCCTCAGTGGGTTCGTACCACTGGTTAGGACTGACCCGAAAAGCCTGTCAGTGGGCATCCCACCTATAGATCAGTTGTCCCAATAACCCATTATGGTCCTTCAGGGATGTAGCCTCCTTGTAAAACTTGATGAGGCCTACCTCCCTTAGGAGCAATTGGGTGGTTGTCGTAATAGGGCAAGGGTACAAACGTCTCTCCCTCTCTCATGCCTCTCACAACTGAATCATGTTATATCAGTCCTCCATATGTTCTTGTTGTTCCCTTTTCTCTCTCGGTTGACGTCATTGAATGAGTCACATATTAAACACATTTTTTTATTAAATGAGAAGTGTATTTACAAATATATATATATATATATATATATATATATATATATATATATATATATATATATATATATATATATATATATATATTGAAAGAAAAAAAATACATTGGTGCGCCAAAAAAAACCATAATGCACCGCTACCGGTGCGTACTTATTTATCGCGCACCACGCTTGGTGCACATCAAAAATGTTCGTGCATTGCCAAACCAAGGAATATTTTTGTGCAGTGCATTGACCAAACTATCTGCCCCAGGGTGGATAGTTTGGTCAATGCACTGCCCAACAACAATCCATGGTCAATGGTGCGGTCTTGTAAAATACCGCACTGTTGACTATGTAATACTATCAGGCAGGTGGTGTAGTGACTTAACTATCCACCCCAGGACGGTTAGTTTGGTCAACGCACTGCCCCCCAACAGTATTATGTAGTCAACGATGCGGTTGTTTAAACAACCGCACCGCTGTGTTATTTTTTTAAATTATATCGGTGTGTGTTTTCTTGTAACCGCACTAAAACTCGATGCGGTTTTTGTTAACACCATTCTCAGTGCAGCCTGTAAATTTACAGGTAGCAGAACGAGCGGTGCGAGCCGAATGGCTCGAATGCACTGCACATAATTTTTTTTTTTAAACGGTTAATTTCAAATTGTAATCGGCTAAAAGGTTTTGTTATTGAGAAACAAGTATATTGCCTGTACATTTTTGCGTCTAGGAGGCATCTTTGCTGAGGAATTGAAAAAACCAAATTTTCCCACCATTTTCAAAAATTTGAACTCCACACAGTGTGCAATGGACAGTTGTAATGTGTGCAATGGGAGCACCGATGGCGGGGTGCCTCACACAAGACAAACTCACACCGGTGCTTGAGAGGTCTAGAGCACTAAACAATTAAAAATAAGGTTTTTACGACCA
Organism: Pinus albicaulis; assembly: GCA_034641835.2. Classification (NCBI taxonomy): domain Eukaryota; kingdom Viridiplantae; phylum Streptophyta; class Pinopsida; order Pinales; family Pinaceae; genus Pinus; species Pinus albicaulis. The sequence continues at coordinate 1,148,739,397 of CM076581.1, forward strand.
ATAATTTTTTTTAAACTAACCCTTTTTTTGTACGCAGGATTTTGAGACACATCGGGCAGTTTTATCAATGGTGCACCGCACAGCGTTATGCTGCGTTGAGTTATGAATACGCACTAGGCCAATTTATATGTAGATCATCGATGCACTAGAGTACTTAGACACACTGGTCAGGTTTCTACAGAGAGCACGATGGCTAGGTGTGCCAATTTTTAGTACGCATTGGTGTGTTTTATGATGAGAAAAGCATCATAAAAAAAACATCCGCAAAAACCTCCACCCTCCAACCTCCTCTAGAGACCTCTGCTACAAATGAATATCTGGGCTATTTTTATAAGGGCTTCTCAAAAACTTCTGCTAGAGGGTATTTATCTTGTATTCATTCAAAGTGGGTGTGGCTGAGAACAATGAGGGTTCCCCCTCGTCCTTTTGCTCACAATGGGTTTCCCACTAGTCCTTGACATGGGGGGAAGCCTTCAGGAGAAAAAATGTAATCTTTTACCGGTTGGAAAAGTCATGAACTGAAAAATATCCTTCCAAAAAATTTAACCATTTATCATTGGAATCCACATCTATCTCGCCTTCAAATATGGGAATGTCAAAGTTAACTTGTACCTTAAAAAGCATGGTGCCTCCAGAGTGGTTGTTGGATGAAGATGTGTCACTTGTGGGTAGCCCTCAAAGTATTTGGGCAAAGTTATCCATCATCGCGTTCCTCCGTTTCTCAAGGGCCTCCTCGAGCAATATTTTGAAAGGATCTCTTGCTCCCTTGTCTTTCTTTTCTTCTGCCAAGGGAGGCTATCGAGGTTTGTGAGGTTGATCTTGCAAAGGTTCAACTAGATCGAGCCCTAACTCCTTATACCCTCACCTCGTTGAGGACACGCAAATAAAAACTGAGAAAGAGTAGACCGCTTTGAAACCATTGATCTGAACTTATGCAGGAACATAATAGAATACATATATAAAACAGAACTACAGTAGAAATAAAACTTCATTTCATTAATATCAAAGAATTGAAATATGCTTACATACAAAATGGAAATAAAGTAGATCGAGCGATGGTAGTTTATATCTGAGAACGATGTGGTGGCTACATGCCTCTGAACTATGTTAAAATGAGGCTAAGTGGCCTTTTCATCATTGAGAAACAATGAGAAACCTTAAACATCCAAAACCCTAACCTTAGGAGATGAAGCGCCAAAATATTGTGGGACCCGTTGGGGTAAGTTGGAACGTTAACTTCCCAGGGTCATAACTTTAGCATACAACCTCCATTTAGCTATCTTAATATGCAGTTTCAAATATCACAAAGAGGAGGCCAAAAAAAACCTAGAAACTAGTTTGGGACTTTTTCGGTCTCTCCATTTTTCCTAAAAATGTCTTTTAGTCCCTTAAAATGGACTTGGAAGTTTAGGACCCGAAAAATTGTCAAAAATAGTAAATTAATCTACAATTAATGAAACTAGAAAACTAAAAGAAACAATGGTGGGGGTCCAAGTGGAATAGGATCATGTACTTACCAGGTTCCTTATCGTGCTCATCCAGTTTGTTAATATGGGAAGATTAAACAGTGTATAATCCTTGACCCATTCAATTATTCCATTAGAATCTCCATAAAACCTATAAGTTCTCTAGTCCTAGCCATTTTGCACTTATGAGAACACCCCACAATGTAATGATTTCTACTATATTGTTACTGTCAGATCCACCCTCCCATTAGAAATGATATTAATTTCCCGACTCTAAAAAAATGAATTCTCCACATCCACATTTTCTCTGCAAACATGCCTCATAAAAAAAACCCATAGGAAATACCTTCTCGATATCTAGGTATATGATCTGTCTTTCTTTTTTTCCATCTCTTTATCGGTCCAATTTCCGTAAAATAGGCCAATGCCTTGATTACCACATCTCGAACCACAACAACTTTATGTTCGAAAACAAGAGCGTTTCAGATCCTCTAGATGGACCATATGATGTAAAAGGAAAGGGATCGGTACTAGAACTAAGAACTGAACCAACAATATCAGTGAGTTTTCAATGGCTGATAGTTTCTATCAGGAGCAATACATAATGCATCCATAGCCTTGTCCCATACCGCCACAGTGAATGGGCAGCTAAGAAAAAAATTATCAACATCTTCACAACCCGTCTTATGCATAAGGAAAATACTAGGGAAAATAAAGCCCCTATGCTGAAGATTCTTCCAAGTGAGAATATAGTCGTATAGAGCTAACCTACATAAACATTTAATATTCTATGGTATCTCCCATTTCCAAGCCAAGAAGTATTTGAATGCCTTCTCAACCATAGGTATTTTATGATATATCTTCATCACTATTGGTTTCCCCTTCTAATTGATTTGTGATGGATATGTCAATGACACCTAATTAGGTGATGTGAGAATCCCATTCTATAGCAAGATAATTGTGCAACCCCATCTCATTTTCCTTGATCTAGCACTAAAGATTGAGGATGTTAGGGTGAATATAATGGATCGAATCAAGGTGAAACATGACTTTGTCATGACGAAAAGAAAGCAATGGGACCGATAGAGTGTGGTTCCCTTTGAATCCCATAAGTGCATCTAAATCAATCTCAATCATAGTCCCATCCCCAACTTCCCAACGCAAGAAAACCATCATCCACTATAATTTTTTCATCATGTTTTTCCAAATGAATGATGAGCATGATTTTCTTATCGCCCCACACCTAATTCAAGATGTGAACACCTAACCATACATATATTCCCTCTAACAATTTGTGACCATATACCATTACTAGAAATAGCCCTCCAATTGTTTTTAATAACCAACACCTGATTAAATGAGTGTGTATCTAATATCCCCCAACCACCCTCTATTATCAGCCTAGTGAGTTATTTCCTTCTGATCAGGTGAATCTTCTCCAAATTGTTGCTTCCTGAGCACAAAAACCTGGTCATAATAGACTCTATCCTATATATAACCTCCATCGATAACTGGAACAGATGCATCCAATATACATATAATTTTTTTAGCACCTATCTTAGCAATGTTAGGGAGCCTCCCAGTGATAACAACCTATGTTTCCAACCAACCATATTTTTTTCAAATATGACAGTCAACCAATCCCAGTCCTTAAAACAATAGTTCTTCAGTTTTAATTTAAAACCAAGGTACACAAACCCTTCGTAAAAATGAATGGATGCAATATCAAAGAGATTACAAATCACCCTAATGACTGAGACCTCATAGTCTCCATTAGGGAAAATTTTAGGGGAAATTTTTCACAAATGGGCTATATTTTGGACATTTTATGAAAAACATATTCACTAATTTGGTTAAAAAAACACCTATTTTTTACATATATATGATTAAATGGATGAAATTCGCCAAAAATTTACCAATTTTAATAGTAAATTACATGTTTTGATTGAATACTCTCTTACATTCTATACATATGAATCTTCAAACTAGATTAGTTGCCTAAGATATTATATATAGTAAAAATGTTAAATCCTTAAAATATACCTTAGTCTCCATGAACCAGAATGGATTTTGGTTTGCTCATACATAGACCATAAGCCTTACTAAATTTCATTAGTATATGGTGGATATGATATCATTCGTCAAGAGACGCCACGAACCCAAATAAAATATCGTCCACAAACATCAAATGTGTAATAGCATTGTGTCTGGTAATTCTAACACCAGAAATGATCTGTATATGTATGTTCTTGAGGTGAATGTAAATTGTAAGTGAATACAATGAGTTTTTATGGCTCTTAAGTTAAATAATTAAACACATTAAAAGATGAATTTAACCCATAAATTGCATAAAATAATAGATAAATAAATCCATAACAGTAAACACACGACAACGATTGATGAATGAGTTCACCCCTCCTGGTCTAGCTTCCAATGGTTGGGTCTCTTTCATTATGCTCAAAAAATGGAGTTTTAATACAATTATAGTTCTCAAATGGCTCTACTAATAGATCCAATGGCTTCAGAGCACTCAAAAACCCTTATCTAGCCTCTTTTTGCTCCCAAAAAAAGATAAAAACTGAGAAAGTTATGATCTCCCCAAGTTTTGTTGCAAGTTGACCCACAAATTCGCCAAGTTCAGCGAACTCTCCTACAATTTTGCCCCATTTTTTGCTAACGGAGCAACAAATCGGTGCAATTCCAGTGCAAATTATGGGATGGTTTAAATGCCCAGTAATTTCTTAAAACCAAATTTTTAATTATAAATGGGCAGTCAGATATTTTAATTAATATTTGGGGGTGACGACATTATCATTTAAATAAATGTTTTATCATATGATTTATAAGAATTTATTAATAAATTCTATATTATTATTCATTAACCCCCTTTTAATAAAAAGGCTTAATAGATGATATTTTAATATTATTCCCTAACAACTAATTAACTAATAATGGCTAGTTTTTAACAGCTAGTTTTCAACGACTATATCCAGGAAATGATGCATCCACGCTATCTATTCTTTAACATCGATTATATTTTTCACCTTGTCCTGAGGATGAACCACATTAGATAGTTCAAAATGTCGACTAAATCTTAATGATGTGATTAATCTGAAAGACATTTTTCTAAATCATGGATCACAAAATTATTAGATCTAACAAGAACCATAGCATGGTGCAACGGTTTGGCATTGGTCTCACAGGTGGGATGTCACAGGTTTGACCCATTTCGACATTAACTTGAACCTTAAAGAAATTTTGGCAATTTGAGAGGTGCCACATGGAATACTCTAATTGGGCCACGTGGCAACCTCTCATTGGTCCACCCACTAACCAATAACATTCAACCCAATTCAGAGTAAATTCAGATGTGACAAGTGGAAACCATCCATTGACCGAAGGAGCCCAATTATCATGTTAATGTCAACATGACGTCACTTGTACGCACTGCACATTCAACTGCCTAGTCAACATGTCTACAAAATTTTGTCAGTTTGACCAAAAATTCATATCGTGATTACAGGAGCATACGGTGTTGGCTTTGTGTGAAATGAATTGTGTCGGATTCAGAACGACGAGATCTACATGGTCATTCAGGTTCCACACTATTACAACAACTTTCATTTTTTAGCATATCTTTTAGCACCGGATCACTCCTCTCCACTGGAATCTTTTGTACCTCCAAAATCTCTTTATCTGTCAGTAAATCGATGAGGGCTAAGCTCCCTCACCCTTCTAGTATTCATCCACTAAAACTTACTTGAATGCGTCAATTTGATACTTTCTTCAAAACTAATCATTTTCCCCAAATTCTGAGACCTTGACTTGCAGTTGTAGATACCATCTTCCTGCAATTTCCCAAAATATGCATAACATTAATCTGTCCTTAAAGGAAAAAACACATTCCCTCCTTGGTCGTCAATCAAAAAGAAATTGAACAACTTCAATTTCTTCTCACCTTGAACATTATTGACGCAACGATGTTTAACATGTCTCGCCTTGTGCTTGGCTCGACTCTTGATCAAATGTGATCGCCATCGCCATACAGCATCCCATTTCAAATACAACACTTTGTGAAACCCAAAATAAGAACTTTTGAACCCAATTCCCTCTTGTCAAATTTCTTTGGCGCTTGCTCTTTGACCTTTTCACTCTCTTGCATTAGCATCTTGGTCACATCACTTCTCAAGAATGATGCACGTTGTTGCAATTTTACCTCATCTTGTTTACCTCTTTTAGAAGGAAACATGTTAGACTCCTTAAACATATTATCACAACCATTATCAACCTCAATGAAATCATAACTTTCATTCGATGCATCTCCTTGAAAGGCCTCATTCACAACATCTTCATGCTTGAACATTAACAAAGAAATATGTTTACTTGAATTCACTATTCTTTTCATTTGTCCAGCATGCATAAGAGATAAATTCATCTTTTTAATATGCGCTCTAACAATGTACTCAATCTCATTCTTGAACAAGTGATAATTATTCTCATGGCAATGAAATATTTCTCTCCTATCATAAATATATGGCCTACCCAAAACAATACTAGAAATATCAAGCAGAACAACATCAAGTTCAACTTAATCAAGAAAGTTTTCAATTATTTCAAATCTAATTATGCACTTCCTCGTCACCTGCAAATTTTCATTCTTACATATCCAACACTGTTACCGATGAAATAGGTAACCACACTGTTACCTACTTTTTTTTGGTAGCATAAAAAGCACCCGATTTTGAAAAGTGGTGATGCAAAATCACCTTCTTCTTTTTTGAGCACATTTTTGACACTCTAATATTTTTATTTATGAAGTATGAATATTTGTTTTAAAATATTAGTGATTTTCATGCTAATTTTGAAACGTTTTGATGCAGCATCAACTTTTTTTTTAGAGCGGTGATTTTCATGCTAATTTTGAAACGTATTGATGCAGCATCAACCTTTTTTTTTTAGAGTGGTGATTTTCATGTTGGTAATAAAACACAAAACTTAGATAATATATATATATATATATATATATATATATATATATATATATATATATATATATATATATATATATATATATATAAACAATAAAAAAAACCAATAAAAATGTAAAAAAAAACAAAATTAACTCGTAAAAATAAAAAATTTAAACAAAAATATTCAAAAAGTATATCAAAAGAAATGAAAAAATTTGAAAAAAAAAACAAAAAACAAAAATTAACCAAAATTTAAAAAAAAAACATCAAAAACATTTTTTTCTAAGTTATTAAAAAAAACCATATAATTAAAAAAAAATTAAATAGAAAATTTAAAAATAATTTAAATTACAAAATTAAAATTTAGATTAAAAAAAATAAAATACAAAAAAAGAAAAATTAAATTTAAAAATTTAAATTAAATAATAATAATAATAAGAAAACAAAAATGCAAATTTTAAAATGAAAATAAATAAATAAATAATTAAAATTGAAAAAGAAAATAAAAATAAAAAAAAACTGTCATTAAAAAACAAAAAAAAATGAAAAAAACCACGTGCAAATAATTAAAAAACAAATATCCATAAATTTACTATTTTTTTTAAAATGAAACAATTTATAAATTTAAAAAATGAAAAACTAAATAAACTAAAATATTTAAAAAAAAATTAAATTAAATTAGAATTTAATAAATTTAATAAATAAATTTTAAATTTTAAAAAATAATTAATCTAAAATATTAAATTTAAAAACAAAATTTAAAAAAAACAAAACAAAAAAAAATTAAAACAAATTAAATTTAAAATAAAATAAAAAAAATTTTTTTAAAAAAAAAAATATATATATATATATATATATATATATATATATATATATATATATATATTAAAAAAAAAAAGAATTTTTGATCGTGGTGGCTCCGCCAATCAGCCTCTCGCCCAAGTGGCGGCGGAGGCTAGCCACTACGTGGGTGGGGAGGCTGCATGCAGCCCCTCGCCTGACCAGCTGCCGGCCTCCGTCGCCACCTGGGCGAGAGGCCGATTCCGAGAATCGCCCTCCCGCCGCCGAAGGCCGATTCCGGGAATTGCCCTCCCGCGGCGAGAGGCTGATTTCGGGAATCACCCTGAGGCCGATTCCGAGAATCACCCTCCCGCGGCGGGAGGCCGATTCCTGGAATCGCCCTACCGTGACAGGAGGCCGATGGGTCGCTTCCGCTCGCGGAGGGCCGATTAGAATCCCACGGGCTGAGGGCGATTCCCTAATCAACCTCGTCGCTGAGGGCGATTCCCGGAATCGACCCCCGCACCGAGAGGGCGATTCCCGAAATCGCGCCTCCCCGCGCCTACCTATGAGGGCGATTCCCCGAATCGGCCTCCTCCCTCGCGGGAGCTCACCGAATCGGCCTCCCGCCCAGCGGCCGGCCTCCGCCGCCACCTAAGCGGGAGGCCGACTGGCGACGCCACCACGATCAAAAAATTCTTTTATTTTTTTATTTTTTTCTATTTTTTATTTATTTATTTATTTTTAATTTGATTTTTATTTATTTATTTTTTTTTAAATTCAATTTTTTTTTTTTTTTTTTTTTAAATTCAAATTTTTTATTTTAAATTTAATTTGTTTTATTTTTTTTTTTGTTTTTTATTTTTTTTTCTAAATTTTGTTAATAATTTTTATTAAATTTTGTATTTTTTTTTAATTTAATTGATTTTCTTTTTTAATTTTTTCATATTTTTTATATTATTAAACTTTATGTTTAGTTTCTTCATTTAATTTTTTTAAAATTTAGTAAATTTTGTATTTATTTATTTATTTATTTGAATTTAATATTGTTTTAAATTTTTTATTTTTTCATTATTATTTTTTTAATTACATAAAAATTTTATATATTTTTTTTATTTCAATTAAAATTGTGTATTTAAAATTATATATATATTTGTTAATTAAACTTAGTATTTTCAAATTAATTTGTTTTTTATTTTATTTTTTATTTAATATATTTTATTTTATTTATTTTTTTCAATTTTTCAATTTTAATTGATTTTTAAAGTTTTTTAACTTTTTATTTTAACAATGTTTTTTTTTTCTTTATATTTAAAATTTATTTTTTATTTCAAAATTTATTTGTTTATTCTATATTTTATTTTTTATAATTTTTTTTTTTAACTTGTTTTTCTTTTTAATTTAATTTTTTTATTTTTTTTATTTCAATATATTTTGAAATTTTAATCTTTAATTTTTTTTTTTTTTTAATATATATTTTCTTAAATTTTAGGTTTTTTTTAATGTTTGAATTAAAATTTTTTTAATTATTTATTTATTTTTATTCCTATATATTTTTAAATTTTAAGCTTTAAAATGTTTTTATTTTTTAAATTTATTTTTTTCCTTAAATTTTAGGTTTTTTTTAATGTTTGAATTTTAAAAATTAAAAAATGTTATTTCTATTTTTAAAAATGTCAAAAATATGACACATTTTTTTTTTTGGTTATTCCAACATCAACTGGTTTTGTTTTGAGGGTGTTTTTTCAATCCTTTTTTCAAGAAACAATTTTGTTTTTAGCATAATTTAATAAAATGTTGAAATTTGACCTTAAAAAAAAACCAAGTGTGTTTTGGAATACACTTCTTTTTGTTTTTGGGGTGTTTTTTTCATGTTTTTTGAGTCTTTTTGGGCTAGAGTTCCCGTTTTGAGGTCAGGTTACCTATTTCATCGGTAACAATGTTATCCAACCTAAAGGATAAGGTCTTGGATGAGGAATGGTTTCTATTTTCAACTTCTTGACTAAGTCTTCAGAAATAAGATTTGCTTGTGAACCACTAAAATAGGGTGTCATTCTTGGTATGCTTTGAAATAACTCTAACATGGAAAAGCTCAATTCTTGTTTCATCATCTTCAGTACTATCTTGACAACTTAAATAAATAGTACTTTCAATGTCCTACCCTTTCAAACCCATTGCGGTGATATTTGTTTCATCTCCGGAATCAAAACCTAAATCATGTGTTATTATTGCAGTCGTCTTCTCCTTCTCCTTGTTTGTAAGCTTGTTGGGTCTCATCTCTGGATGAAGTTTCCAGCAATGATCTTCATATAGAGCCCCTATTTTTAAGATTCTTCCAAGTGAGAACACAGTCATATAGAGCCAACCAATAAAAACATTTAATATTCTATGGTATCTCCCATTTCCAATGCAAGTAGTATTTGAATGCCTTCTCAGCCATAGGTATTTTATGATATATCTTCATCACTATTGGTTTCCCCTTCTAATTAATCTTTGATGGATATGTCAGCGACACTTAATTGGGTGATGTGCGAATCCCATTCTATAGCAAGATAATTGTGCAACCCCATCTCATTTTCCTTGATCTAGCACTAAAGATTGAGGATGTTAGGGTGAATATAATGGATCTAATAAAGGTGAAACATGACTTTGTCATGAAGAAAAGAGAGCAGTGGCATCGATAGAGTGTGGTTCCCTTTGAATCCCATAAGTGCATCTAAATCAATCTCAATCATAGTCCCATCCCCAACTTCCCAATGCAAGAAAACCATCATCCACTGTAATTTTTTCATCATGTTTTTCCAAATGAATGATGAGCATGCTTTCCTCATCGCCCCACACCTGATCCAAGATGTGAACACCTAACCATACATATATTTACCTCTGACAATTTGTGACCATATACCATTACTACACATAGCCCTCCAATTGTTTTTAATAACCAACGCCTAATTAAATGAGCATGTGTCTAATATCCCCCAACCACCCTCCATTATTAGCCTAGTGAGTTCTTTCCATTTGATCAGGTGAATCTTTTCCAAATCATTTCTTCCTGAGCACAAAAGCCTGGACATAATAGACTCTATCCTATGTATAACCTCCATCGATAACTGGAACAGATGCATCCAGTATACATATAAGTTTTGTAGCACCTATTTTAGCAACATTAGGGAGCCTCCCAGTGATAACAACTTATGTTTCCAACCAACCATATTTTTGTCAAATATGATAGTCAACCAATCCCAGTCCTTAATACAATAGTTCTTTAGTTTTAATTTAAAACCAAGGTATACAAACCCTTTGTCAAAATGAATGCATGCAATATTAAAGAGATTACAAATCTCCCTAATGACCAAGACCTCACAGTCTCCATTAGGGAAAATTTTAGGGGCAAAATTTCGCAAATGGGCTATATTTCTAACATTTTATGAAAAACATACTCACTAATTTGGTTAAAAAAACACCTATTTTTTACATATAAATGATTAAATGAATGATATTAGCCAAAAATTTACCAATTTTAAAATTAAATTACATGTTTTGATTGAATACTCTCTTACATTCTATACATATGAATCTTCAAACTAGATTATTTTCCCAAGATATTATATATAGTAAACATATTAAATCTTTAAAATATACCTTGGTCTCCATGAACCAAAATGGATTTTGGTTTGCTCATACATAGACCATAAGCCTCACTAAATTTCATTAGTATATGGTGGATATGATATCATTCATCAAGATACTCCATGACCCCAAATAAAATATCATCCACAAACATCAAATGTGTAATACCATTGTGTTTAGTAATTCTAACACCAGAAATGATATGTATATGTATGTTCTTGAGGTGAATGTAAATTGCAAGTGAATACAATGAGTTTTTATGGCTCTTAAGTTAAATTATTAAACACGTTAAAACGTGAATTTAACCCATAAATTACATAAAATAATAGATAAATAAACCCATAATAGTAAACGCATGACAACAATTGATGAAGGAGTTCACCCCTCTTGGCCTAGCTTCCAATGGTTGGGCCTCTTTCATTATGCTAAAAAAATGGAGTTTTAATAGAATTATAGTTCTCAAATGGCTCTACTAATAGATCCAATGGCTTCAGAGCACTCAAAAACCCTTATCTAGCCTCTTTCTGCTCCCAAAAAGGATAAAAATGAAGAAATTTATGATCTCCCCAAGTTTTGCTGCTAGTTGACCCACAAATTCGCCAAGTTCAGCCAACTCTCCTACAATTTCACCCCATTTTTCGCTAACAAAGCAAAAAATCGGCACAATTCCAATGCAAATTGTGGGATGGTTTAAATTCCCATTAATGCCTTAAAACCGAATTTTTAATTATAAATGGGCAACCGAATATTTTAATTAATATTTGGGGGTGACGACATTATCATTTAAATAAATGTTTTATCATATTATTTATAAGAATTTATTAATAAATTCTATATTATTATTCATTAACCCCCTTTTAATAAAAAGGCTTAATAGATGATATTTTATTATTATTCCCTAACAACTAACTAACTAATAACGGCTAGTTTTTAACAGCTAGTTTTCAATGACTATATCCGGGCAATAATGCATCCACACTATCTATTCATTAACATCGATTATCTTTTTCACCTTGTCCTGAGGATGAACCGCATTAGATAGTTCAAAATGTCGACTAAATCTTAATGATGTGATTAATCCGAAAGAATTTTTCTAAATTATGGATCACAAAATTCTTAGATCTAACAAGAACCATAGTGTGGTGCAACAGTTTGGCGTTGGTCTCATAGGTGGGATGTCACGGGTTTGACCTCTTTTGACATCAACTTGAACCTTAAAGAAATTTTGGCAAATTGGGAGGCACCACATGGCGGCCTCTAATTGGACCACGTGGCAACCTCTCATTGGTCCACCCATGAACCAATAACATTCAACCAATTCAGAGTAAATTCGGATGTGACAATGGCGACCATCCATTGACCGAAGGAACCCAGTCATCATGTTGATGTTAGCATGTTGTCACTTGTACACATTGCACAGTCAACTACCTAGTCAGCATGTCTACAAAAATTTTGTTGGTTTGACCAAAAATTCATTCGCAATTACAGGAGCATATGGTGTTGCCTTTGCATGAAATGAATTGTGTCAGATTTAGAACGATGAGATCTACATGATCGTTTAGGTTCCACACTATTACAACAGCTTTCATTTTCTAGCATATTTTTTAGCATTGGATAACTCCTCCCCACTAGAATCTTTTGTACCTCCAAAATCTCTTTATCTGTCAGTAAATAGAGAAGGGCTCAACTCCCTCACCCTTCTAATATTCATCCACTGAAAATTACTTGAATGCACCAAGTTGAGACTTTCTTGAAAACTAATCATTTTCCCCAAATTCTGAGACCTTGACTTGTTGTTGTAGATACCATCTTGTTGCAATTTCCCATAATAAGCATAACATCAATCTGCACTTGAAGGAAAAAACACATTCCCTCCTTGGTCGTCAATCAAAAATAACTTGAACAACTTCAATTTCTTCTCACCTTGAACATTGTTGATGCGATGATGTTTAGCATGTCTCACCTTGTGCTTGGCTCGGCTCTTGATCCAATGTGATCGCCATCACCATGCAGCATCCCATTTCAAATACAACACTTTGTGAAACCCAAAATAAGAACTTTTGAACCCAATGCCCTCTTATCAAATTGCTTTGGTGCTTGCTCTTTGACCTTTTCACTCTCTTGCATTGACATCTTGTTCACATCACTGCTCAACAATGATGCATGTTGTTGCAATTTTACCTCATCTTGTTTACCTCTTTTAGAAGGAAACATGTTAGAATCCTTAAACATATTATCAAAACCATTATCAACCTCAATCAAATCATAATTTTCATTCGATGCATCTCCTTGAAAGGCCTCATTCACAACATCTTCATGCTTGAACATTAACAAAGAATTTTTTTTACTTGCATTCACAATTCTCTTCATTTGTCCAGCATGCATAAGAGATAAATTCATCTTTTTACTATGCACTCTAACAATGTACTCAATCTCATTCTTGAACAAGTGATAATTATTCTCTTGGTAATAAAATATTTCTCTCCTATCATAAATATATGGCCTACCTAAAACAATACTAGAAATATCAAGCAGAACAACATCAAGTTCAACTTAATCAAGAAAGTTTTCAATGATTTCAAATCTAAGTATGCACTTCCTCGTCACCTGAAAATTTTAATTCTTACATATCCAAGCTAAAGGATAAGGTCTTGGATGAGGAATGGTTTCTAAATTCAACTTCTTGACTAAGTCTTCAAAAATAAGATTTTCTTGTGAACCACTAAAATAGGGTGTCAATCTTGGTATGCTTTGAAATAAATCTAACAGGAAAAGCTAAATTCTTTTTTCATCTTCTTCAGTACTATCTTGACAGCTTGAAGAAATAGTACTTTCAATGTCCTTCCCTTTCAAACCCATTCCGGTGATATTTGTTTCATCTCCGGAATCAAAACCTAAATCATGTGTTATTGTTGCAGTTGTCTTCTCCTTCTCCTTGTTTTTAAGCTTGTTGGGTCTCATCTCTCGATGAAGTTTCCAACAATGATCTTCATCATGCCCATATTTGGAACAATGTTTGCATGTGAGTTTTTCTTTCTCCATCTTTATGGATGCATTCTTCTTACCTTTATCCTTGAAGTTACCCTTTCCTTTCTCTTCAGACTCAAAGGTATCCTCACTTGTCTCCTCTGAATCATGTTTACCTCTTGCATCTACATGTGTGTCATGTACACATACTTCATTTAAATTTGAAGGATTAAACATAAGAATACTATGTCTTAGGTAACTATGCAAACCCCCAATGTACATTAACAAAGTTTCTTGAGATGTCAAATCTACACCCAAAATTAGTGTTCTTCTCCTAAACTCTTGAGTACAGCTTTGCACACTTTGTCCTTTACCTTGCCTAAATTTTTTCTAGTCCATTTTAGCATTTTTCATGTATGCTAATAGATAAAATTGTCTCCTACATGCAACAACAAAATCATTCCAAGAGGTTAAGACCTTACCATCTTTTTTCATGTCCTCTTGAGTTTTGGCTTCCCACCAAATAAGTGTTGCACTTTCCAATCTCAATGAAGCAAGTTGAATCTTTGTGTCATCATCCTTGATTCTTTGTATCCTGCAATACACTTCATGCTGACGTACCCAATTGTCTAATATTTCAACACCTACCTCTCCATCGTACATAGGAAAATCAAACTTAATGTCAAGATTAAAAAATGGAGTTTTACCATGACCTTTTGGAGATTGTGGAGTTGTTTATGAAGGGCTTTTCATGGAAGAAGAAGATGGTGAAGATGGCAGTGAGGATGGTGGTGAGGAAAATCATGGTGTCAAAGGTGGTTTGTCACCATTCTCATTACCTTTTGAAGGCTTGTCTCCATCTCCTTATTATCATTTTGATTATTTATCTCCCTTTGGAATATTGGAGCTCTCACCTTGCATCCTTATGCTTCTCTCCTCATAGATAACTTTAACCATTCTTGTCATATCAAAGAATTCTTTCCTGAAGGCCTTTTCATCGTCTGACATATTGACAAGCACTCCTTCATGTGACATACTTGTTGAAGCTTCAACTGCAATTTGAGGTAGAATTTGTGGTGGAGACTATGGAAAACTTGTTCTCCTTGTCCTTGTCCTAACTTGAGGACTTGCAACCACAAGATTTCTTTCTCCTCTCTTGAGCTTGAACCTTCTAAGAATCACATACACTTGACCCTCACAACAACAAATAAAACCTAAGCTTTGATACCAAACTTGTACGGTATATGTATGTGCTTGAGGTGAATGTAAATTGCAAGTGAATACAATGAGTTTTTATGGCTCTTAATCATAGCAACACACAATAACAATTGATGAAGAAGTTCACCCCTCCTTAGCTACATCTCCTGGTCTAATTTCCAATGGTTGGGTCTCTTTCATTATGCTCAAAAAATGGTGTTTTTATACAATTACAATGCTCAAATGGATCTAGTGATAGTTGCAATGGCTTCAAAGCACTCAAAAACCCTTTTCTAGCTTCTTTCTGCTCCCAAAAAGGATTAAAATTGAGAAATTTATGATCTCCCCAAGTTTTGCTGCTAGTTGACCCACAAATTCACCAAGTTCGGCCAATTGTCCTACAATTTCGCCCCATTTTTCGCGAATGAAAAATCAAATCGGCACAATTCTGGCACAAATTTTGGGATGTTTTAAATTTCCAATAATGCCTTAAAATCGATTTTTTAATTATAAATGGGTGGTTGAATATTTTAATTCATATTTGGGGGTGATGACATTATCATTTAAATAAATGTTTTATCATATGATTTATAAGAACCATAGTGTGGCACAATGGTTTGGTGTTGGTCTCGCAAGTAGGAGGTTATGGTTTTAACCCCCACTGACCTCAACTTGAACCTTAAAGAAATTTTGGCGAATTGGGAGGCACCATGTGGCAGCCTCCGATTGGGCCATGTTGCGCCCTCCCATTGGTCCACCCATGAACCAATAACATTCAACCAATTCACAGCCAATATGGATGTGACAAGTGGAGACCGTCCATTGACTGAAGGATCCCAGTAATCAAATTGACGTCTGCATGATGTCACCTGTACAGACTGCACAGTCAGCTGCTCAGTCAGCATGTCTACAAAATTTGTATGTTTGACCAAAACTTTCATATCGCAATTACAAGAGCATAAGGTGTTGGTTTTGCGTGAAATAGATTATGTCGGATTTAGAACTACGAGATCTACGCAGTTGTTCAATTTCCACACCATTCCGATAACTTTCAATTTTTAGCATATTTTTTAGCACCGGATTAAGAAATCAGACCCTTGTTCCTCACACCCCCCATCAAGCAACTCAAACAATCTATAACAAGGAGAAGGAGGAGAGAAGACATGGCACAACCTTGTCTCAGACCCCTAAAATCCCTAAAGAAAGACGTCGGTAATCCATTAATGGTTACTGCAAAATTAGTTGAATTGACGCAAACCATAATCCATTTAATGTTTTGAGGATTAATATTGACTTTAGGCAGAACCAACCTCAAGAATATCCAATCAACACATTCATAAGCTTTGATCAAGTCAAATTTGAGAAAAAATACCTTCAACTTCTAAGACATCATAGAATGCAAAACCCCCTAAGCTATGGAAATGGAATCATGAATTTGTCTTCCTTCCAATAACATAAACTTCTTAAGAGAGATGAGCCTCGACATAGCCGATTTCAGCCTACTAGCTATTAATTTTAAGATAATTTTGTACACTTAGTTGCACAAAGGGGTATGTCTATAGTCCGCAAAGCTTTTAGGATTCTTACTCTTCGAGATTAAGGTAATAAACGTAGCATTGAGGGCCCTAGAGATGCGCCCAAGATACCTTGACTCTTTTGGAACAACCAAAAGGTTCAACATCATAAACTTAGTGAAATGCAAAAATAATTCAACCCCCCATCCATCTGGACCACAGCTTTTCTCCTTCGCACATTCCTTGAATACCGCGAGTAATTCTTCCTTTGTAACCAGACAACCCATTTATTTGTTTTCCTCTTCAAAAAACATCTTTGGTAAATGGGCAATGCACTCCATCTGAGAAATAAAATCTTGATCTTGATCTTTAAATAGAATACTAAAGTGTTTAACCATTGCCTGCTCAATACCTAATTGTGAATTATAATGATGGCCATCTTCATCACAGACCTCGCCGATGGAATTGACTTGCTTCCTAATATTTTCTTGCATGTTAAAAAAATATGTTATTTCTATCACCAGCAACAACCCATGTAGCTTGACTTTTCAATCGAATATTTTCCTCCTGAGACAATAAGATTAATCTCTTTTTTTCCTCCAATGCCAAAATTTTATTTACATATTGCATAAAGAAAAATAGAGGGTCCTCACAATCAATGAAATACCGAAGGATGTTCTCAATATCAACAAGAGACTTGTTTTCAACAATTTTTTTTCTTTGGCCCAAAGGTTGTCCTCATTTTTAAAGGATTTTAAGTTCTCATAAATGGTGGGCATGCAATCATTCAGGGAGGTTATAGAGTGCATTTTCCAATCATTAAACACCATATCCTCAAAGTCCTTCATTTTCAACTAGCTGGGGTTGAATTTAAATAGATAATATCATCTCTTACCCACCCTCTCCCAGGACAACATGATCAGGAGCTCATTATTTAGCTAAAAAATGAAAGCACTTAGAAATTCTTTAGACCTGAATGACTGGATAGATCTTGTCACAAGGATTCCAACACAACTTGTTTCATCAAAATCCGAGTTCGTATGAGTGAGTTATGGTCTGTGTTCATTTTCCCAAGCAGGTAAAAATTGTGTAGAACAATACAGAGTGATGACTTGGCAGTCCAGTCAGCATCTCAGGAATCTTCAGGGAATATTCTCCAGTTTTTCAACCAGTGACACTGTGACAAGTGTCATCACCAAATTCTCCAATGTTGCTTGGGGAAGTTGAATTTGTCTCATATTCCTAAGTTTGGTATTGTTATTATGGTGGATTATTTTATTAAGGGTGAATTTTAGGCCAATAGGGAAGGGCCACGTGGTGCAGCCGGAGGCTGCCACATGCCCCCCATGGCAAGGTGATTGGCATGATTTTTATACAAGGTTGAATGTGAATAATCAAAGGTTGGTTGCATTTATTATTACAACCCTATTCTAAGGTTTGAAATATACCATGGCGCAATACATATTTCGCAACATATATCAACATATCATTATAACCAAAGTCTAAGAACTATGGTCGAATTACATGCCACATTCAACAAAAATTATGGCAGGGGTCAAGGTCGAACCCACGACCACCCACCTCCGACGCCAACGATGATGCTAAGGGCTCCCACATTTATTTGAAGAGTATCGTCGACATATTTGGGGGTCTGGAGGGGGCCAGCCCCCTCCCACACGATTGCGTGCCTAGAACCAGGAGCCAACAACGACAAATTGGTAGAGTTTTAATGAAGATTAATTACGTTACGACGTGTGTATATTACAATAATCTGGGTTTAACGATAAGTGTGGGTTAGCGCTAAACGCTCTTTAACCCCACTTATCACCCACTTATCTTAATATTAAACTCGTGCTTATCTCTAATTAAGAGTGGATTAACTTGGCGACACCTTTGGCGGACCCGCCAGATTCGGCAGAAGCTCCACATTTAGTGGAGTTAACTGGCGGACATCCAAATTTAGTGGAGAAAAACTAGGAAAAAATGGTTTTTGCCATAACTGAGGCAAGTTTCGACCAATTTTGGCTCATGAAGGGTCATTCTTGGTATATTTTGATGTTTTGGAGCCATTGGAGCAGGTTGCAGAGGAAACAGGAGACTGTAAATAACACTTTTGCAAATTTTAAGCTAATACAAAGGGCCACACTATGAAGCTAGACCAAGGAGATGTAGCTCAGGAGGGGTGAACTCCTTCATCAAAAACTTGTGTATTTGTCTCTGTTATTTGTGCTTGCTGTGTTTTATTATGTTGTTTTTCAGAATTGAGTTTCCATGCTTTTAATTTCATGAAATACACTTAATCTCATCAAGTTTAATGAATTGTCACTCATAAACACTTGTATAAACCCTTGTCTGATAAGAAAACCAAAGCACTTTCATGTTAATTTTGAAACTGATATTAGCACAACATTAACTAAAAATCAATTTCAAATCACAACATGATCAGTTGATGATCAAAGATAAATGAAGGGATGATCGCAGATTTAATCCCCTCCAAGTCATTATACATACTTTGGCTCATAATGAATTTGTCCAATCACTTCGAAATGCCTGTTGGACCAGTGCAACCATTCCTCCATGAGGGAGCCATGGGAACCGGGGCAACATATTTAAGAGCATTAGAATCCATTATTTACTTGAAGAAATTAGACAGAGTGTCTTCCCTATCCTTATCTCCCTAAATCTCATCAATCCCCAAATTAAAGTTGAGATCCCTAGCAATAATCAGGGACTTCTATCCCAACAGACCTGAACTCAAGACATGATAAAAAAAGAGCGCATGACCATCATACGGGGCATAAGAGTTTAAAATGTGAATCCTCTGACTAGATCCTGATATATGATTGGTTAATAAGATGCATGCACATGTAAAGAATGCCTCCAGAGAAATTATTTTTGGGTTCCATATCGCATCCAAGCCCTAGAGTGACATGTGGCGCTAGTAGCCCACACAAACCAATAAGGACAAATCGAAATTAGAGCCTCCCAAGATATCTCTCTGGGTATCATGGTTTCCTATAAAAAAAGTCAGAGGGGTTATGCAACTATACTAGACCTCTTAGAGAGCTAATTTTATGGGCTGCTCCTATACCCCTAACATTAAATGATACTATGATCATGGAAGCACTTTTTTCTCGGGTATATCCTCTCTAAGGACCCATGTGGCATAAAAATTAGTAATCGATACTTGACTAAAACTAAAATCGGGATCATAATGTAAGAGCAACCCAACTATCTCCGACCCAGGGGATGTTGACAACCCAGACAACTTACAGACAAAGACCTTTTTATACTTAGGTACTCTCTTTATCCTATGTGTGATATTCCTATGTGACACATATTTTCCCTTACTCATTTGGCACTAGAAAAACGATTTCATGATCGTCAAGGGATCGAAATCAGGGTGGTTTATTTGGTTTGTATGTGGTTTGTCAATGTGAGTGTCTGTCTCTATATGAATTCTGGAATAACCTACATTTTCATTGTTATGCCTGGATAGAAGGGTGCTTTCAATTCTCTTTGAGTCATATGCATGATAACATGTTGTTTTTGGTTTTCTTGGCCCCTGTCGTTGATCCCTACTTTAGAACCCCATGTCGGTTTCCGTTTAACCAAAATAAGGCCTTTTCTTTGGTTTGTAAGGAAAATTCATCTCAAGCTATGGTTCCATGTCTAGTCAGTAAGGAAAATGCATCTCAGGCCTATAAGACTGCATGCATGGCAATGCAGGACATGTCTCCTCTTGTCTTTGCCCCTTACTATGTTCATCACAATTGTTTCGGTCAGGATATTGCACCCCCACGGGGTGTGAAGGTTGATGTTTGTGTTTATAAGTCGGTTATCTCTGCTTCATACCATGACTCTGGCCTGTAAATTTGGAAAGGAAATAGAAGTCTCTGTTCTATTAGCTATTTCCTCTGTCTTGATGGTTTATGGGCCACGGACTTACGCTCTCTGGCCTCATCCTTCTCTCAGTTCACCTTATATGATTCTACCACCTTCAACAATAATAGCAAGGCTATCAGTACTTTGGTATCGACTGGTTCAAAGGAAGCCGTGGGTCCCATATGTTATTCCATGCAAACCATTATTGAATTTATCTTTCCATATACAGGCCTATTTAAAATTATCACAGGTGTTGCTCAATCTCTGTCAGCGATTGTACTTCCGAATACAAAAATGGTAAAAGGCCAACCTGTCAAACATCAGGAAAAGGAAAAAGGGAAGCAGAAGCTTCCAAAATCCACAACTGGATCTAGCATGCGAGGCAAAAAAACAAAAAAAAAGGTTATGGAAAATCTCTTTGATATCTACTCTATAGGAAACTCACCACAGGTTCACAATCTAATTCAGGGTTGGGAGAGAGAATGCAACAACAAAGAAGAGGAAATAGAAAAACAAGAGGACACCATGGACTTCATAAAAGACCCATGGAATACAAGAGGGAGATTGTCCCTTTTTCACCAGTCCATCCATACTTATTAGACTTTCAAATGTGTGTTGGCCAAGGCCATGATGAGTTTACAGGAAATGGAAGGAAACCCCAATGTGGTTTCAGTTCAGCAGGAAATTAAAAGAGAGATTTAAGAGATTAGAGTATCTCAGCGTTATGCTACGGCTCGACTTGGAAGAATTGAGTGGCGGCTTCAATCTATGCAGTAAGTAGACATGATGGGTTCTACTGCTAAATACCCCGCTCCTATCGACTCCTCAGACGATTGATTCATGTTTTTCTTAGTTTCCAACGTATTTTGCGGCTAGCATTTACTGTTTTCTGTTAGACCTTGTTAGACATAGTATAATGGACATAGCGACTAGTAGACGGATGAAACTGTTTCAATACTGGATGACATTTAACTCTCTAAGGTGGCCAACAGAATTAGTTTCCTTCAAGTAGGTTCAGGTCACCAAATTTTTTTATGTTGCAACCTGCTTTCTTTTTTGATAAATAGAAAATAATAAGACACTACTAAATTTACAAAAAGAAAACACAAACAAAACAAATCAAAATGATGAACAATACAATACACATATCAGATTTAATAATTTTAATTTGATCCTTAAGATAATCATATGACCAATGTGGAAGGCTTGCAACATCTAAGAGCTGAAAATACAACCACGAATAAGCTGGAAAAATTGTTTAAATTAGATTTTAAACGTTTCTCATTAGAATTAGATTTTGAATTTAACCTTGTTTTCCTTTTATTTTTTAAGAGGGGGGAGAATATTTGGAGCTTATCACAATCTGAAACACTTAGATTAGATTAAATATTTGTCATCCACATAATACCCCAATTCCAACATAGATAGAGGATATAAACATCGGGTTCGAACCCAATTTCTACCATATGTGGCCACGGATATGAAAATTTCCAAAAGCCTACCATAAAAGTTTCCAAAAGCCAGTAGTAAATAGATCCAAAATGTGTAATTACTTTATTAAAATTTTAACATGAATTTTACTAATATTTTTAGTGTCATATATTATCGTGCTCTATATAATGCATATATTATTATACAATTTAATTATTTATTTCCTAATTAATATATCTTCTTATGATTTATTGTTTATATATTTTGATGAAATGTTTGTTTTTTTCTTTTCCGGAAAAAAACATTGCACATTGTTATATCAATATAGATGATTATAATTGAAAATTTTCCTAGAATTTATATTTTTATGGTGTTCTAAATATATTTTCATTGGTTATATTTTCAAGTTATCGATTTATATTAAAGTTATTGATTTAAAAGAAGCTTACGATTCTTGGGTATTCTCACTTAATCTTTTTTCTAATTTTATATTATTTTACATTTATATATAATAAGTTTTGTCAATTTTAGGAATATTGCTTCTGTGATCCATAAATTGTGAAAAAAATCTTTCGGTAAAAATCACATCCAAATGAATTTGGTCGACGCGTTTCGAACCAGCCAGTGTGGTTCATCATCAAGACTTGATGAAAAATCTGATCAGGAAACCCAATTAAATAGAAACGAGAAGCTCCATCTAGCCGTTGAAAGATAACGGCTAGTTTGACTAAATCAAAGTCATACAAAAAATAAATTAAAAAATTAAAAAAAAAAAAATATATATATATATATATATATAATAAAATAAATAATAATAAAAATAAAAATAAAAATAAATAAATAAATAAATAATAATAATACTAATAATAATAATATAAAAATGATTAAAGATTATAATAAGAAATAATATGAATATTATTTAATTTTAATTTTTCTAGAAGATTTAAAAAAAAAAATTATAGGATTATTTCTATTAATAGAATAATAGTTAAAATATTTATTTTATCTAATATTAATTAAAAACAAAAAGGATTAAAAGATACTATAATCTAAATAATAATAATAATAATAATAATAAATAAAAAATAATAAAAATAAAATAAACAAATAATAATAATAATAGTAATAATTTAATTTCTAACCATTTTTATTTTATTTTATTTTATTAATTGAAATAGATTTATTCATTTTATTATTATTTATTATTATTAATTATTATTATTATTTATTTATTATTTTTATTTTTATTTATTTAAAAAAAAAATTAAGAATGAAGAGTAGGAATCCAACACTTACTAACCATCCACCCACCGTCCCTGTTGAGGTTAAGGGGCCTCTTTTCGATTTCCAAGGCTTCTCGCAACTTGCGGTGGTGGAAATGGTCAATCTTCACAATCACCTTAGCATCTTCAATGCAAATAATAAAAATAATAAATAATAAATAAATAATAATAATAATTAATAATAATAAATATTAATAAAATGAATAAATCTATTTCAATTAATAAAATAAAATAAAATAAAAATGGTTAGAAATTAAATTATTACTATTATTATTATTATTATTATTATTATTATTATTATTTATTTATTTTATTTTTATTATTTTTTATTTATTATTATTATTATTATTATTATTTAGATTATAGTATCTTTTAATCTTTTTGTTTTTAATTAATATTAGATCAAATAAATATTTTAACTATTATTCTATTAATAGAAATAATCCTATAATTTTTTTTTTTTTTAATCTTCTAGAAAAATTAAAATTAAATAATATTCATATTATTTCTTATTATAATCTTTAATCATTTTTATATTATTATTATTAGTATTATTATTATTATTATTATTATTTATTTTTATTTATTTATTTATTTATTTTTATTTTTATTATTATTTATTTTTTTATTATTATTATTATTATTATTATATATATATATATATATATATATATATATATATATATATATATATATATATATATATATATATATTTTATTTTAATTTTTTAATTTATTTTTTGTATGACTTTGATTTAGTCAAACTAGCCGTTATCTTTCAACGGCTAGATGGAGCTTTTCGTTTCTATTTAATTGGGTTTCCTGATCAGATTTTTCATCAAGCCCTGATGATGAACCACACTGGCTGGTTCGAAACGCGTCGACCAAATTCATTTGGATGTGATTTTTACAGAAAGATTTTTTTCACAAGTTTTGTCAAATTTTATATAATTTTATATTTATGTAATAAGTTTTGAACTTATATAATTTTGAATAAATGGTAAGTGGGTTTTATTAAAGTATTTTTTAATATTAAGGTTATCAATTTATAGTAAAGTTATTGATTTAAATTTTTCACATTTAAAGAAGTGTTTATTTTGAAATAAAATTTTCATTATTTTAATTTTATTATTAATAATTAATAGGTAGATGGTAAAAATTTAATCTCTTTGAAATATCCACAAAATATTTTTAATATTAGTCAAATAAAAGATATTTTTAATATTAATAAGATAAAAAGCTGAGATTTATGTGAAAAACAATTATATTATTTTTACTTTTCAATATAATTCAAAAAAATATTATACACCCAACTATCATTAAACTCTTTTGTTTATTGTTACTATATTAATTTTTTTTATAATTAATAATAATAATAATAATTAAAAATAAAATATATATTTTTTAAAAATTTCAGAAATGTATAACTAAGTGCATTGATGTCTTCAAAAGACTATGTATTTACATATGAATGTCCAATATTTCCCAACTATGATGTTTATGAACACTAAATAACTAAAAAAATAATAAACCTGCAACCATGAGTTTTCTATCACACTCCAATCTAGATCTAAATAGAATGATGTTTATGAACTATGAACAATGAGGCAACAATAAACCTAGAACCATGAATTACTTGCCACACTCCAATCAAGAACAAATGGTCTTTCTTCTTGGGATATATTATGGGATTAATTATTATTATCTATTTTTAAGGTCAAGGTCAAGCCAAACACCAAATTGGTGTATGAGAACTTCTTGTTTGTTGGACAAGGGACCCACCTCCACTGAGCTATTTGACTACTAAGTTTATGAAGGCATACATACTCTACCCTTCTAGTTTTGAAGTTGTAATCCTTTTAGGAGAAAACACATGCTCTTAACTATTAAGCTCACTCTAACTTTATAAGTAATAAACCCCTCCATACATAAGTAAATCACAAACAACAATGCTCCACACATAATTCTATAAAACAATTGGAGGAGGAGAAAACCATCTCGCCTAAAAATGGCATCACGGGGTGCTGCCATCCATTGGCTAGAATCACAGCATTAACTACACTTTCTTCTTCGTTTGGGTTTTGTTTTCCAACTTCTTCATTAAGCAACGACCTGTCAAGATCTCCTGGAAATGGCGACACCACGACCTGTCAAGATCTCCTCGAAATGGCGACACCAAGATTGGAGATAAGAAAGGAATTAGACTCCAGCAAGATAACCCCATCATCGAATCGGGGGACTGCCTTTTAGTCGGTGCACGCTTCTGCAATCGGCTAAGAGGCCGCAGCAGAGAGACCAAGGATCGACTCAGCCGCATCGTGGTCATGTTTTTTGTTCGATTCAAACGGCCTTTCCTGCAGAAATTCAACAGCATCACCACCACCACTTTGGCTTGCAGCCATTTCTCCTGACATTTTAACACACCACCACACAAGCGCATGTTCGAATCCCCTTGCTTATACGCAAAAAAAACCCTTTTCTACCAAAACTGATGCCCTAGTACTGATCAACAGCTCGCATATGAGATTATAGAAATTGGGGATTTTGTATCAGAAATAAATAAATCGGAAGAGTTAGAGGAAAGGATATGACGATGGTCTCGGCCAGGGTTTTTGAATCTCATCTCCACAAATCCGTGGAATATGAATTAAAAACGGTGGAGTGTACGGAGGATCAATCTGGAAGTCATTCTCAAGAAAAAGTCTCAAAGGGAGAGTATTGTTCGCAAGAAACAACATTCAAACAAGTTTTCTTTGCAAGCATGTGGCAACAAGTCCAAAGGAAAAGGAAAAGTTAGTGATGAGTATGCTTTATATAGTCCCACATCCACACCTCTCACTTGGTCATCTGACCTTTATGTGAGAGAACTCTTAAATGTAAAAGAAAGGTTGGAAGCAGTAGAAGCTAAAGCGCTGGAAAGAGATTGTACAATCCATATAATAACAGCTGAAAATCAGGCTTTAGCAGAAAGCAACAAAGTTATGAAGGAGCAAGTGTCATTACTGCAGGAAGCTCTCCGAATAGGGAAAACAGAATGGCAACGCATGAAAGCGGAGGTGCAAAACATGAAGAAGGCAATTCTGCTAAGAGGGAAGGAGAAACAAACATCCAGGTTAACAACATGCAAGATAGAGAAAGCAAGGAAAGACTGGATAGAGCAACAAACATAATTATTAAAGGGGTGAAAGAGTATGGTAAAAATGAATGTACTCTTGACCTTGCAAGAGACTTCTTGAAAGACAAACTCCAATGGCAAAGACAAGTATGTCAAGCATGGAGAGTAGGTAAGCTCAACGGTGAGAGAGCCAGGCCCATAAAAGTCATCTTGCCCAACTTGCATGATAAAGATATCATTCTGAGAAAGAAGCAACTCTTAAGGGGTTCTCGGTTTTTTATAGAAGAAGATTTAACTATAAGACAGCAAGAGGAAAGGAGGGATGAAATGACAAAAGTTAGGGCAGCAAGAGATGAGGGAAAAAGAGCATGGATTTATAAATTCTCCCAGCTGAAGTTAAAAATTCTTTCTTTCTTTCTTTCAAAAACATGTTATTGAAAACGGCCATTAAAACTGTGGACAATAGGCGTGTGTTGACCACCCGCTACAGGATGGATCAATTTTTAAGCCATTCGTTGGGGATTTTTTTCCCAAAAATTTATTAGTTAAAACGACGACTAAAACTATGGGTTATTGGTGCGTGTCATGGGAGTGGCACCCTTATCGAAAAAAAATAATAGTCAAAACAACTATTAAAACTATGGGTTATTGGTGCGTGTCATGGGACTGCCACTTTTATTGAGTTGTTTTTAATGTTGTATTTTTTTATTTTTTTAGAAGTATTGAGTTTTTTTTATGTTATTTTTTTTAGAAGTTTTTTTTTTTTTTGTTGATCTTTCTGGTTTAATCTTTTTAACATTTGGTAGGAATTTATTGAAATCACAAGTTTGATGGATAATTTCTGCATAATTGAATTGCTTTAAGAGTTTTTCATGTTGTTGAATCCATATATAAAGTCATAAAACTAGTTTAAATAACACAAATCAAGATTTTACCTCAAATTTTTTTAGTTAGATTCAAACACCAAAAATTTTTTAAAAATCTCATAAAAACAACTCCCATTCTTATTTCCTTTATTGAAATTTAATAAATTTGATAATCTATTTGCATCCTATCGATGTTGACCAGTAATGGAATTTGGTAATCTAACATCTGCTATCAGGCTTGAGAGTAATCACACTAATAATATTTGGCATGAAAGACACCCTACACACTAAGTTCTAAAATATGTACACATTTATTTATCACCAAAAATTTTCATACACCACGTCATCATTTTTTTTAATACAAATATTCATATAATATAAATTGCATTTTATATATCTTATTTATTATATCATATTTTTGCTTATATTCATATTTATAATTTAATTAATTTAATTATTGAAAGAGTATTTCTTTTATTTGCAATTTAAAATAGAAATATATAATCCTTACCTAAATAATTTAAGGAATTAAAATTGAATCTATAAAATCACCGTTTCATAATTAATGGTAGATTTAAGGTTATTTATTTGATAATTTTATTCGTACACATTGATGAGGATGTTAAAGCTTTGCTTATCAAATTTTACTTTAAATGAGAAATTTGGATGTTAACACTTATGGAATTTTAACTTAGATGAAACTTGGATGTTAACATTTTGTTTATGGAATTTTAACTTATGTGAGAAGTTTGGGTAGTGAATCTATAGGATCAATGTTTAGACATTCTAAAATTAGAATGCAAAATTTATATAATTTTGTTTTAATAATTTATTTATTAATATAATTTTGCAATTATTTAAAAAAGAGCTAGAAGCCGTGGCTTGATTTTATTGGATGCAATATATATATATATATATATATATATATATATATATATATATTATACATGTTTTTCCCAATTACCTCAACCTTTTATGGTTTAATGTGAAATAAATTACATTTAAGAAGTAAAGTGAAATAAAAAACATTTTTTCTCTAAAAATATATTTATCTCATTAAATTGTATAATACCTACATTCATATTGATAGTGTAACATCTCATCTCACCATCTTTACATATAAATGATATATAAAAAATTATATTTGTTGATATTTTGTGATTAGATATTAGATATGGTTAAACATTGAAAAACATCATAATATTAGTTGTAGTGTAAATTTTATTATTTTTAATATACAATTTAAAATCAAAATTTTATAAATTTTTGAATTGCTATTTTCTTTTATTATTAAAGAATTAAGATATTTTATTTTGTAAATAAAAAAAAAAAAAATATCACTCTAAAAAAAGCTATATTGATATAATAAAAATAAAGATATCATAAAGAGAAATAAGAAGATAAATAAAAAATAGTCACCCAATACATGTTTCATTTTTTCAATATATAACTTATTTAAAATTAAAATAAAAACGGTGAATTGCATACTTTTAAATAAAAAATTATATTAATATAAAAAGGAACATACTTATCACTTCGTACAAGTAAAACGAATGTTAATAATCTAACAAGTAGGAGTACAGAAACAAGTTATATAAAAAAAAAAAACTAGGAAAATGACATTTCATGACATTTCACATCTTTTCGGTACATTTTCCATACTTGGAATAGGTGGAAATTTTTAAAAGACCATGTATTACAACTTCCATGCAAGCGAAAAGTGACACTTTAATTAATTCCATATAAATTTCATATTTTGGTGCATTTCATGCCTATGCAAAAGTGTCTCCACTTATTATATAGGTATATATAGAAAACAAAAAAATTAAGGTTGGTTTATTCCTGGTTCATCTTGTCATCATATATGTTTATTATGGATGGACGACTTTATGTTCATTATTGATTGGAAAATAGAGCTGTATAGCATTAGGAGTTTGAGATATACATTCACTAATTAATAAAGTTGTATTGATATATGATCTATGAAGAGTTAGGTGGATGTTGGTAAAGATGAAGTCTTAAGTTTATTAAACATAAATAGGGTAGAATCTATATAATAATATACAAAAATAGTATATTTTTCAGTGACCATTGTGGGGATATTTTAAGGACTTATTTTTATTTATAAGTGTAGAAATATCAACATAGTTTATTTTCTCTTAAACTATCAATTATAAATACTTATTAATTTAATTTTTTTCGGATTTTACATGGTTTGTAAAAAAAATTGGAGATTTATTATGTAAAATAATAATATTATCTTATAAAAAATTGGAAAAATAGAAAGAAGTATAATTGGCCAAATTGTCAAAATTACTTTTAAAGTTTTCTTTGATGAGTTTTGTGACTATTAGTTTTTTTAATTAAATTAGTCATTAATATGAATTAAAAAAATATAAATAACTTATGGTTTATTAAATCAATTAAAATGATTTACAGTTAAACAATGATTAACTATTAAATAAAAATAAGTTATAATTAATTGTAAAGTATTGGGAGATGATGGTTCTTACAAAATCCAAGGGGAAATGCCCCTAGTGGCTTCCCATCATTGTTGATAGGTAGGTTTCAAGGGTAACACCATGAAAATTTTACAACATATGGTGTTGTTGACAGTGCTGGAACCACCAACATTCAGGGGCTCTCCTCGATATGAATTCCCAATTAGACCTCACATCGTTTGGAGTAGAAGTCTCATCTGGAATACGACACAATTGAAGACTCTAGCCTCCATCACATTTAGGTACACTGCATTGGAAACAGTTTGATTTTCCTTCTTCAGCAGGAGAAACATGGTATTAATCCTGATAGGGTCACCAATATACCTCTGTATATCATGCATGTTCACCTCTAGATCCTCCTTGGTGGCGATTTTCCTGAGCTCGTCCAAGTATTCATCAATATCCTGTTTGACTGTATTCCTACCTTTAGCTATGGTGAGTGAGCCAACTGAAGGGATCTTGTGTGACTTCACTATGAAATTCACACTATTGTACAAACATGTGTACGAGGCCTGAATACTGGCGATGAATGAGTCAAGTTGTTTGTTACTTTGGATAAGCATTCACACCTCTATTTTCTCCAACTCAACTTGTTGCCTTGTCTTCTTCACCAACTCGAGAGGTGCTCCTATATACTTCATTCCCCACTCATGCAGGGTAGCAATGGCTGTATGAACAACCTTGAGATCTTTAGCATTGTATTTTCACTTTTTATTCATGTCATGCAAGTGGAAAACTACCTTGTGCATGGTGATAAGCTCCTCATAGTCTCTCCCAATGTCGATAATTCACCAAGTATGGTTGCCTTAAGTTCTTCTAGATAGACATGTACATGAGTTGCTTTCTGGATCTCTGCCTGGAGTTGTTCAATTTTCTACCTTGCAACCTCTAGGTTCATTTCCATTTGTTTGTTCTTGACCATCAGATACTTCGTATCTGCCTTGGAGGCTCCTACGAAGACCAAGTTGGTTGCGGAAATGCCGTGTGGATTCTGGTTGGTGTCAATTGCGATTTCCTTTTCTTTAATAAAAACAGGATATGTGAGATCATCCAGGAAGTGTTTCTTCCTTGCCTATATGATCTTATTATGTAGCTCATCATAAGTCAAGTTGTATATATCCGTGACTGAACCTTAATGAAGAGGAGTAATTTCATCTTCCTAGATTGGAGCTTGCTCTACTATAGAAGGAGGGGGAGGCTGAGTAGTGATCCATTGCGTGCTTGACATGAAATCAACATCTTGGTTTAGTTGCTATGGTTCTACCTTAATGTCTTGGATTACTATCAGACCTTCAATTTCCTAAGAAAATTCCTTATCCTGCAATTTCCTTCTCTCTTCTTCCAGTAATTGCCTTTGTTCCTCTTCTTTGGCTTGCTTCCATTTTTCTTCTTCTTCTTATTTTTTACACCTTTCTTCTTCTAGTCTCTTCTACTATTGTTCCTCCTTCTTCTTTAGTCCTTCCTCTTGGTTCCTCTGCTTTCTCTTTCTTTCTTCTACTATGGACGCTTTCAATATGATGCGATATTCTTTTAACTTGTGTCTCTTCTCTTTTGTTGGGTTATGCACAACCTTTCTCTTTCCCTTTTCACACACTAGGTTGTGCCTTTCTTCTAGTCCTACTTCTAGAGTGGCTTCTTTATGAGGAGTAACTTGTTATGTACCTGTCAAGCTGACTAGCTCATGACATTTAGCTGCATTGTAGTAGTTATTTATCCTTTCCTCCTCGAGTCAGGAATAAGTCTTGCTTGGCCATGTGAAATGAATCTTTGCACAATGTTGCTTGCAAACACTCTTAATATTGTACGAGTTAAAGTCCATGCAACTGAATGCGAAATTCACTATATCTTTTCCTGCGGTCCTAGTAGAATTTAGGTTCTTGATCTTGTACAATCCAATTTGAAAAGGAAGAGAGGTCCAGGGTGCTTTCTTGTTCCTCCGCAATATTCCTGACAATCATGTGGAAAGATGATAAGCTACTTCCTGCGTGACCAATTTTTCGGTGGCATACCTCGTTAGTAGATGTGGAGACTTATGACTTCCAAACACTCTGAGGTAAGTCCCATTCAGTGAGGCAAACCAATCGCCCAATTCTGACATTGCTTCCATCACCTCAAGGGACATCTAAGGTGGGTCCTCAAATATCATCTTATACAATGGAATGATAAAGTGATCTATCAGCTTCTCCATGAATCCTTTGTAGCTACACACTGAAATAAACTTGCAGTAAATGTGCACAACATATTCCTTTGGTGACCAAGTCCAACTCATGTCTGGAAAAGAGTTCTAAGCACATATCACATCCAACAAATAAGAAGAAATGTAGAATCTAGGTTGCTCACCCTTAGGAGGGTTCTTGACATTAATCACATGGATCTTCAATTTTTGAGCCAACAACGCTGGCCAATTAAATGGTTTTCCTTCATTTACAACTTGATATAGTAAGAATTCTCAACCTTCGAGGTCCTTCGTCATTTTCTATCTGTGCATATTTTTGAGAGGTTTCTTCTGGAGAGTCAAGGATAATAATATCTTTGGAAAGAGAGCTTTGCTTCAATGTTGGTTCTGCTTGTTTTTTTTTTTATCTTTAACCTCTGTCATTGTCAGTCTCTCTTGAACCATTTGACTTTCTTGTTCCTTTTCTTTGGCACTATCATCTTTTCTAGCATTCAAACTAGTTGATTCTTGAACTATAACAAAAAGATTACATAAACTCTCAATTTGATTCTCTTGAGTTTCCTAAGATATGAGGGTTGGCTCTGAAGGGAGTTCAACAAATTTACATTTTAAGTATTGAACAGATTTAAGATCTTTTATGGAAACAAAAGAATGAATACTTTTCTATTTGAGGAATTCCTCATAAGTATTTTCTCTATATACTTGAATCCCAACCCTTTCCTCATTATCCATTAATTTGGTTTTGGCAATCACTTGATCAAAATCATCAATATTAACAAAAACATAATCAAAGGGAGGTTGTTGATGTACAAAAGCTTTATATAACTCACAGCTTTGTAGTGGTCATTGATTATACCCCTAGGATCATAATCATAGTGTGGTAATGTATATAACCATACATTTTGAAGTTCTTTAGCTTCTTTGTTTGCATGTCCTCTGTATCTCAAACTTATTTTCCCCAATCTGATTGGAAACATAGGCCATATTTTGTTTTGCAATTTACTAAATTTACGAGCCTGGTCATTCAGGGTAGCCTAATTTTCTATTTCTCTAAGATAAATTCTTTTCGGAATGTATTTGGGTAGGGCATGGGGACCTACTTCAATACCATATATCTTGATGTAGGTGAACAAATCATCAATTCACCAGTCACCTATTTGCTCCAATTCTTCTTTAAGGTATTGGCTAACTCATGGAGGAGTTTTCTCAAACATGACCTCATGTAAAGGAATCATAACATAGTTACATATATCATAAAAATGAAACTTGAATTTGATTTCCCATAAATTGAGTAATTATGGATGGCCTGTTGCTGATAAGAGGAATAATTCCATTTCATAAGGGGGGAAGGAACATAAGCAATCATAATATCCATAATATAAGATGTCATACAAAATAGTAGCTCATATTCTGGAGGGGATAAAACTGATAATATTAGGGCATCACAGATTTTTAAATAGAATATTATCACAATTATTTTTTTTTTTATTCATGATACATGTTATGAATCAAGAACATCCACTAAACTTTGCATTTTTCAGGGTCCTTCTCCCCATACAACCTTCACAACATTTTAATGATAAACATAAAAGGTCTCTTAAAGATGATGATGGAATAATGTTTAGGTGCTTTGTGTTTGTATCCCTCTTCGTATTCTCTTAACCAATATTCAATGATTTTATTATAATCATTACTGCTTGCCTTTAGAATTTTTTTATTGAAATTATCCAAGAATTGGGTGGTGAAAAAGTTTTTTTGGGGAGTTAAGATTATAAATTTCCTTAAGAACCTTGGGTATCCACGATGCTATCATATTCTTATTAAAATATAAAACTAAATGAGTTGGAATGTGCACATGCACTAAAATCAAAGATATCATGTCATCATAAGGGAATATCTTGGCCCTAGTTGCAACCTTATGCAATTTTGTTCTTCTATTTTTTTCAAATTGAGCACAGCTCTCTTTACTTGAACTATCCGACCTTAACCATTCTCTTTCTTCAAATAATGTGTAAATTTCTTCCCATTTCATCTTACCTGCATCCTGTGTTTTGAAGATAGTGTTAGAGATGAGAGTCAGGGTCAGATTATACTCTTCAAGTTATGAATTTTCCACTCCCTTTAGCTTATCCTTAATCTGTCGTATGTCTTGTGTTGAAGTGACAGACTTATTTTTCCACCCCATTTTATGACCTACATCTGAAACACCAGAAAAATACATATTTTTCATCATAAAAACCTTTATTTTAATAGTACTAAACTTTAATACCATAAAGACTTTCTGAAACTTACAAGCTATGAACCAAGAATTTACTATTCTTATCTTGAAATTGACAGTTTCAGGTTACAGTTTGAATAAAAAATAAAGACAAAAACTTGCAAATTTTGAAAGTGCGGAAGGGGAAAATCTTGGGTAATATTTGGTTAGATCTCATAATATGGGATATTTAATTTACATGACAGGTATTAAATTACATATAAAGGTGATAATACTTTAATCCAATTCTCGAAAAATGAGGCAAGGTCTGGGAGATTGAATTCGTGGAGGAGATCTATTCAAATGTGAAGAATTTAAACGAAAGCATGAATTACAACTTTATTCATCGAAATGTATTAAGAAATAAAAAATAATAATAAAGGGAACTTAAATCGAGAAAAACTATTATTTGATTCATAAACACAATATTTGTAAGTCGGATGGTTGAAGGTATTTCATAATACCTTATGACTTATTGAATCTGACTCCAAATTAAGGCAATGTCAGGACCAGACTGAAGTTAAGAGACAGAGAGATCGAACGTCAGACAATAGGGGAGATAAATGAATGGTTTTCGTGAGAAAATTCCTAGGTCCCAACTTCCACTTACGACAAGTCATAGTGAACAAGAAATTTGGAGGTCACGAGTTGGGACATCCTTTATTATTTTTAAAACTTAAAAAGGATTCGGCATCCCGAATTCCAAAAATTTATTAAGTTTTTTAATTGATTTTTTTTTTAATTTCTTTTTATTTTATTCTTTAGAAAGAGGATTATTTATAGAAAGACAAAGAAAAAAAAAGCTTAAAGATAGTGTCCTCTTTTTCTTTCTTTCAAACCAACAAAGTAATGAAAAAAGGATGTTTTTGTAATTCTAACAACACATATACAGATGCAACAGTGATTGGGGAGGTGTACGAGTAGATGGATAACATGTTGGGAAAATAAAAGATATTGTTCAGCGAAAGGATCCCAACTTGTATGATATTATTTACAATTTTGTGGGTGCATGGTGGGATAAAATTAATGTTCCACTACATTCCTTGGTGGATATCCTTATGCCAAAATACTGCTCTCCATCTTGGTTATGCAAACCTACACCTGGGGGTGGGGTCAGTGAAAATTTTAGGGGCTAATATTCGTAGGTGGGCTAATATTCCATGCTTTTTCCAAAAAAAAAGATTCGCTAATTTCCATTTTTTATAAAAATGAGTTCACACAAATTTTATAGTGTAAAATTATTTTACCATGAAATCACCAATATTGTATAATGGATAATATAAAATAATTATAAATATAAACATCTTTACAAAATTATCATCAAACATTTTAAAATTTGGATATTAGGGACTACTAAGATTCGCGAAGGTTGATAAACTTTAAAATAAACTTACATCCTTAAAATTTTCCTTTGGGGGGGTTAAGACCAAACCCCATACAGATCCAAAGGTACAAAATGGCTATATAACAATATTAGGTAGGTTGGTCCCTACCGAGGAGGACTGTGCTACATTTCTTGGAGAATTAGGAAAATACTTCACTAACACTAGAGTGTTTGGTTATTTCCTTACAAAGGAAGATAGGGATAGATTGGATGTTGTCACAAGGTGGGACATGTATGGCAACTAGGGACTTTGGAAAAATTGGCAAAAAATGTGCTTTCACAAGTTTAAATAATTCTTCTGCAGAAAGGTGTTGGAGCACTTATTGCTTCATCCGTAATGTGAGAAGAAACTGCCTCAATGAAAATTGGGCAGAAATATTGGTTTTTTTGCACTACAACTTGAGGTTGTTGACACGTTATTGTGATTGGGATCGTGTTGATACATCATATAGGACTTGGGATGACAACCCAAAAGAAGATAATTTGGAGGAGGGAGCTATACATCTAAAATATTTGGAAATGGAAATTTTGAAAGATGTCAATGAGGCAACAACAACAGTCATTCCACCCCCATCATCCAATAGCAATGCTCGAGTTCCACAGGTCTTGCCTTTGCCGCCACTACCTCCACCAACATCCTCACATGAAGGTCATGTGCCTTATGGTTTTAATTTTGTACATGGTGATCCGACTATGCGGGAGGAGACTCCTAGCAGACCACCATGAACTTCCCATAATTTAGACATTTCTCGTGGCAAGAAATAGAGGATGCAATATATAATATATTTGCATGTCTTTTCTAGTTTCTAGTAGTTTTTATAATTGTTGAAACACTGTTACCAATGAAACGGGAACTATTACCTCAAAAGGGGAACTCTAGCCCAAAAAGACTCAAAAAACATGAAAAAACACCCCAAAAACAAAAAGTGTGTATTCCAGAATACATTGGTTTTTTCTCAAGGTCAAATTTCAACATTTTATAAAATTATGCTAAAAACAAAATTGTTTCTTGAAAAAAGGATTGAAAAAACATCCTCAAAACAAAACCAGCTGACACTGGAATAACAAAAAAAAACATTGTGTCACACTTTTGACACACTGTAACAATGGAATTAAAGACAACATATTAGGACATTGAAAAATCGTAAAATTCTAAAAATTTTGATAGATGATGTTAAAGATAAACAAAAACATGTCTGAAGGGCTTATCATTTCGAACAATTTTCATCCATGTTGGTAAACATAAGATATCTTGACTCTAAACAACCCTAAAATTGTAATTATTGTCAACCATAACATTAAAGATAAAATTTCGTAGCGCATAAAAACCTTAATGACAAGTTGTAAATCTCAAGTTTTTCAATCTTAAGTTTTCAACATACTTGAACAATGAAATTATGGAGAAATTATATGACTTAAACAATTTTTAAAAATGAACAAGTAAATGAAAAAATTATTATTCCAAGAGTAATTTTAATTTTAAAGGATAAAAATTATCTCTTTTCAAATCTTAGCATAAGACAAATTTAAATCTAATTGCAACCAAAACCTAAAAATCAAGCATCAAAACAAAGTGTCCCCTTTCAACGACGCATATAATTATTAAAAATTTTAAAAGTATCTTATACCAAATGGTAACAATACATAATATCATGGTAATATCACTGCATAATCTAAAAATTCAACATTAATTTCTATTTTCTATTTTACTTTTAATCAAAATATCAACATTGGTACATTGAATATAACATAAATTATTTTTGTAATTCATTTTTGCGTTGTTGATATTCTAAAGAAATGAATTCTTCATAATTAAAACATATAATCCAACAAACATAGAAATGCCTCATAATTTCATGAAAAATCAGATGGAAGTCAAATTTTTATTTCAGGTTACCATGCAAACATTAATTACAAAAAAGTGTCTTAAACAGTTATTCAAAATCAACCATAGGTTCTGTCACACCATCAGAACCTACATCTTCAGATGAATGACTCGATGCAGATGAAGATGATCCATATTCTTCTCTTTCTTAAACTAGTGCTCCATTTCAGAGTTCAAATGTCTTGTAGATCTACGACTACATTCTGTAGAGTCCCATCTCAACAGTAATTGTTCTGGTAGCAATTTTTTCAAAATATTTATGGTCTTCAACCAAAGCGTTCCTCTCTTTGTCAAATTGAAGTCATACACAAGTATATTAACATCCTCCAATTTTAAGACATCAGTGCAGCGACGATTTATATTTGTGCCCTTTCTTTTTCTCTTTTTTGCCAATTTTTTTTCAACTACCATCTCTGGTTTGTACACACCATTGAAAGGGTGGGTACTTGTGGCATACCAATGTACATCAACAACTGTAATATCTTCATTTTCATTAATGACCTTTATAACCTTGGTAATCCAGAATGGATAGCCAAGTGGATCTCTTCTAACACTGCTATCATGCAACCCTCCTTAACATCCTGCACAGAACCCCTGTAAAGGTCTTCCATGGCTTCACGTTGTGCACGTGATCTTCTAGAACCAATATATATTTCTCTTTCCTCTACCTATGGAGAATTAATAATAGCTTGAGGTTGTTGTTGTTCAACAATGTGTGTTTTCTGATGTTCATTTGGCATATTTTGTGGCCAGAAAAAAGGAGTCTTCAAAAGCGTATCCACATTTATTGATCTTGAAATCATATCACTTTGATTACTAAAAAAAGACTCCCACTAAACTGAATCAGCAACATCGAAGTACTCATATGTATCTCTAATACATTTTTTAATTTCCTCTAGACATTCAGAATAATTATGTATCTCTTATGCCTTTTTGCATTATGGAGTTCAACAACTGACTGTAATAACAATATCTTTGATGAAAATATTGGATGCTCTAGAATTAACTTCAAAAATGCTAAACCTGATGATGGCCCCCATTCTGCAACAGTTTGAATACTTCTTGCCCCATATAAGTGTTATCCCATCAATTTTTTTGATACGAAATTGATGCTGGAAGCTAATGTCGTTAAGTTGTTCAATGCATTTCTCCTCACCATGCGATCCCAAAATAAACCTTCGCATGTCAATAGTTTCTTCCAACACATGAAAAACAGGCTCTGGAATGTACAATTTCTTAATACATTCAATTAATGATGGCAGGCTCCCAACACCTTTCCTCCTCAATGTTACTGAAAAATGACTAAAAATTTGATCAATATGATCATGAGTATGCCCAACAAGAAGGAAACCAACATTTATCTTTTTAAAAATTCCCAATTCAATGAGCATGTTTAGATACCCAAAAAGAACTTGATTTTTGTTTTCACGACTTGTGTTGTCTAATTGTAAATACAAAACTTCAGGAAGAATACCAGACCAATGAGTAACCACATCATGGATTATAGTTATGGTCATATTTTCATCATTGTGAATATTTGGAGTTGTGAAGAAAACTCTTGGAAACATCTTCTCATTAAATACCATACAACCAACCAAGTGAAACTGAATGAAATTTTCCTCCCGTAATTTTTTTGGCGTGCGGACAAAATGTGGAAGAAGTGTTTTCTTTTGGTCCATACCATCAATTATCAATCCCAGATATTTATTTGGATGATCATAACACTTCTTTCGATGTTTATACAACTTTTTCCTTTCACTTGTTTGTTGATTGCAATGGTCTTGAAGTTCTTTGACAACGGAATCTGTACATAAAATAAAAGAAACATATGAATAAATATATTTTCATAGTTGATAAGTATCAAATTTTAAAAAACAATGTTTTGAACACATACCTCTTTCTGCCCCTTGACATTTATCTCTTTTTTCTTTAAGAGAAGCACATGTGTTGCAAATCCCCATCCTTGTCTTCTTAGGAATACGAACATTGTTGAATTCAGTTTTCCATAACCTTGTAAAATAAGAATATGTAATAAAATTACCAATTCCTTCAACAGCTTCTGCATAATCTTTGTATAACATGAATATTTCTTGTCTCGAGAAATTATCTGGAATATGTATTGTGTCTTTATTTGGCATACACTCTCCATGATTTGAAAAGAAGTCTTTCATCCATGTCTTAGCAATATTTGCAAACGGCCCCACCTCCCGTTTATGATGTGCTTCTGAATAATATGTGGGATCCCTTTCCAATCTATCCTGGATTCTTGACAAATGACAATTACCAATTGAATACAACATTTTGAACGCCTTTCTGCAAAGCAATACATTCCCAATATGATAATCATAACCTGCTAGTGTAGATTGCATGTAACCCACTAAATATGAATTTTGCATGCTTTTATTCATTGACATATATGTTTTCCTTTTCTCCAAAGCAAAGTTGAAATCCATATTTTTCAAGCAATCCCTTCGACAACATGCACTTGAAATCAAATGAACGACATAACTTTTTGTCGTGAGATATTTTGTCCTCACCCTTGTATAACTGGAATGCTTTGGATTGATATGAAAAGGTCTACTCCTACTCCTAGTTGCAATATTTGCTTGCAACGGCTTCATCATTCTATCATCCTTTGTAAAAGTAGTTTCATCACCATTAGGAGGAATATTATCCCCACTATCATCATCCTCAACATAGTTAAGAAATTCATCAACATCATTGCCTGAAAATTTTTCTTTACCATCATCACTTGAAGAAAACATTTCACAAGAATCATAGACGCTTTTGTAACCCCGACTCAGACGAAATTCTTCACCATCTTGATCCATGCTTTCAAATTCTTCCTTGAGAGGATTCAATTCTTCATCACCATGAGTGTCTTTGAAATGATCACTTAGAGAAAATGCAATATTCAAATCCGTGCCTCTAAAATTATCATTTGCAAGAAACTCTTCATCCTCTCCTTTCTCAGTTGTGCTCTCATAATCCTTGGGATTAGGCATAAGTGGAAGCTTTGAATTTGTATTCACTAGAATTTCTTCATCCCGCCCCTCCCCTTCCTCACTAGTGCTCTCATAATCCTTGGGATTAGGAATAAGTGAATGCCTTGAATCTATATTTATTGGAAATTCTTCATCCTCCCCTTCATCAGTGGTGAACTTATAATCGTTACGATTAGGATGAAGTGAAAATTTTGGTTTTGGAAATTCATCCCCCTCTTCATCAATGGTGCTGGCATAATCCTTAGGATTAGGACGAAGTACATATTTTGAATCTGCAAATTATTCATTCCCCTCTTCATCTATGGTGCTTTCATAATCCTTAGGATTAGGACAAAGTGGATATTTTGACTCTGAAATTTTTTCATCCCCCTCTTCATCAGTGGTGCTCGCATAATCCTTAGGATTAGGATAGAGTGGATATTTTGACGTTGTAAATTTTTCATTTCCCTCTTCATCGTTGGTGTCGTGACATCCTTATGATGAGTGATATTTTGATGGTGCAAATTTTTCATTTCCCTCTTCATCAAGCAGCTGCATAATCCTTAGGATTGGGACAAAGTGGATGTCTTGACTCGGGAACTTTATCATTCCCTCTCATTGTTTTCGGCATAATCCCTACGACAGGGACGAAGTGGATATTTTGACTCGGAATTTTTACATCCCTCTCTTCATCGTTGGTGCTAGCATAATCCTTAGGATTAGGACAGTAGTGGATATTTTGACGTTGCAAATTCTTCATTCCCCTCTTTCATCGCTGGTGCTGGCATAATCCTTAGATTATTGGATTAGGACGAAATGGACATTTTGACTCTAGAAATTCTTCATTCCCTTGACTGCTGGTGTTGGTATTAACTTTATTTAGTATTAAGACGAAGTGGATATTTTGACTCTGCAAATTCTTCATTCCCCTCTTCATCCATGGTTCTTGCATAATCCTTAGGATTAAGCTGAAGTGGATATTCTTCATCTCCCCCTTCATCAATGGTGCCCTCATAATCATTAGGATTAGGACGAAGTGAAAATCTTGACTCTGGAAATTCTTCATCATGCCCTTCATCAATGTTGCTTTCATAATCCTTAGGATTAAAATTAAGTGGAATAACTGACTCTCGATTTACAGAAATTTCTTTTGGTTGTGCCTCATCAATTTTGTTCTCATTATCCTTAGGATTACGACCAAGTCGATTTTTTGACTCTCTATTCATGGTGAACGAATCCTGTTATATTTATCACTCTGAATAGAATTGTTGCGTGACGAAAATGTTGATGTTGTACAAAGAAAAACTTCGCTATCAGAAGAAACCACGGCTTTCAACAAGAATAGGTTGAATGATACAAATGCCTCTCCCACTTACAATATATAGCTTAAAGACTGAAAATTTCCCTCCAAGTTTCCCCCCCACAAAATTTCGCGAAAAACTTTCCCTCCAAATTTTCCGCCCAAAAAATTTCACGAAAAACTTTCCCTCCAAAATTTTCATTTCAAATATTTCATACAAAATATTAGTCAAAAATTGTATTTGAAATTTTTTTAATAAACTATTTGTGTTGAAATATTTTACCAATTTTTATATTCAAAATATCCACAAAATATTTCTATCATGCATGCCTTCGAAACTAAAACAATGTTACTATTTTAATGATTTGGCATATTATGTATGTAAGTATTAACTATAATATTACTATAATACCTACATGCAAATATTAACTATTTTAACTATAATTACTACATGTAAATATTTTAAATTTTAAATTTTAAACCTACATTATATTCATCTAAAATATATTTCAAAATTTCTTAATAAATGGTTGGTCTTGAAATATTTCACCATACTTTCTATTCAAAATATCCACAAAATATTCCTTTCATGCATGCCTTCCAAACTAAAATAATTTTCTTATTTGAATGATTTAAGATTGAGTACATGTAAATATTAACAATAATAACAACATGCAAATATTAACTATTTTAACTATAATATTAACTATAATTAACTACATGTAAATATTTTAAATTTTAAATTTTAATCCCATATTATATTTGAATGATTTAACATTGAGTACATGTAAATATTAACTATGATAACTACAAGAAAATATTAACTATTTTAACTATAATATTAACTATAATTAACTACATGTAAGTATTTTAAATTTTAAATTTTAATCCCAAATTATATTTGAATTATTTAACATTTAGTACATGTAAATATTAAATAAAATATTATCTATGATAACTACATGTAAATATTAAGTACTTTAACTATAATATTAACTATAATAAACTACATATAAATATTTTAAATTTTAATCTCACATTCGTTAAAAAGTAAACCAATCACACAATACTCACTATATAATAAGAATCATTGTTTCTATTC
The DNA here is from genome assembly GCA_034641835.2 of Pinus albicaulis. NCBI lineage: Eukaryota > Viridiplantae > Streptophyta > Pinopsida > Pinales > Pinaceae > Pinus > Pinus albicaulis. Next base: position 1,148,782,090 of record CM076581.1, read on the forward strand.
ATCACATCACATCAAGTTTTCTAGTTTTTGTTAGAGAAATTTTCTGGAGGTGCTGCGTTGGCATTGGAAACTTCGTGGAGGCATTGCATTCGCATTGGAGGCGTTGTGTTGTTATTGGTAATTTTGTGGAGACGTTGTGTTCGCATTGCTGACATGAGTTTTTTGCATTTCAAATGTTAGTTTTCCTTCTAATCTATCCATTTAAAGACGATTTTGGGGAAAATATGTTTTTTCTATGGTTTTTGTGTTCAAAAACTATTTTTTTAAGGTTTTTAGGTTCGAAAACCATAATTTTTTTATATTTTTTTAGTGAAGAAAATGGAAAAAAAAAACAATTTTTTAGGGTTTTCAGGACAAAAATTTAGAATTTTTTTTCTTTTTTAGGGTGTATAGGTTCATCTAGACAGAAAAAACCATAAAACGACCATGCACATAAAAAAAATAGTTATATTTATTTTATTTTTATTTTTTCTCGGAGTGCAACTGAAAAAATTGAAAAGAGAAATTTATTTTTTATTTTTATTTCTTAACATGAAAATTTATTTTTAGAAATATTATTAGATATTTTATTTTATTTTATTTAAAGGAGAATAGATAGTTTTAATTTATATTAACTCTATTTGTTTTTTTTTAATTATAAATATATTGGTGGTTTCATTATTATTATTATTATTATTTTTTAATTTGACAAATTTTTTCTTTTATATTCTATTTTTATTTTTTTAAATTTAAATCTTATTTTTAATTGTAATTTATAATTTAAATTTGTTTTTATTTATATTGTAAAACACACACACATATCTATAATTGTGTTTTTTTTTTCTTAATTTTAAATGGTAGAGTATTATATTTTATATTGAACAACAATAGTTGTTTTTATTATGATTGTTTTTTTTTAAAATAAAAATAAAAAATAAAAAATTTCATATATTTTTGTTTATATTTTAAAACAATTTTTTTATTTTTTATTTTTTTTATTTTATTATTTTCTAAATAATAATTGTTTTAATTTTTCGAAAATAAAACTTAAAATTTATATTTATATTTTTAGTTCTTAGTTTATATTTAATTTTTTATTTTTATTTTGTTATATATTATATCTTTTAATTTTTTATTTATTGTTTTGTTATATAATATATATTTTAATTTTTTTTTATTTTTTTAAATAATAGTTTAGTTTTTAAAAAAATTAGGTCAATTATATAGTTTGTTTTTGTTTGTATTTAAAAAATAAATAAAAATAAAATTATTTTGCCGCTTGCTGGAGGCCGGAGGCCGGTCGGGCGGCGCCGTGGAGGGTTTCCGAGTAGGCCTCCATCCCCCGGCCCTGGCTAGGCAGAGACAGGCTGGGAAACCCTCCACGACGCCGCCCAGTCGGCCTCTGGCCCTCGATGGGCGTGAAAAAAGTTTTTTTTTTAAATTTAAATATGAAATAAATTTTATAAAAAATTTAATTTAATTTTTATTTTTATTTTTAAATTTAAATATAAAATAAAACTTATAAAACTTATAATTTGTTTATTATTATTTTTTTTTAAATATGAATGTTTTGTTTTAAATATTAAATATAAGTTTTAAAATTTTTAAAATAATTATAATGTTTTATATTAAAGTTTTGATTTTGTTTTTTAAATATATAATTATAATATTGATATGATATAAAGTTTAAATTAAAAAAAATATATATATATATATATATATATTTTTTAAAATTTATTTTATATTTAAAATATTTAGACTTTAATAAATTTCAATATTGTAAAATTAAATTTTAAAATATAAGAAAAGATTATAAGTTTTAAATTTAAATTTAAATTTTAATATATATGCTCTAATTTTATTCAATGTATTTAAAATTTAAAAATATAATTTATTAAGTATAAATTAAAAAAAAAAAACACAATTAAATTTTAAAAAAAAAATTAACATTATTTTTTTAATAAAATATTTAGCTAAAAAAATGAAATTTAATTATAACATTTGTTAAATAGTAAATATTTTTTTTTGTGTTTTTTTAAATATTAAACAAAAACTTAAGTTTGAAAATAATGTTTATTTTTTAAAATTGTTTTATACAATTTAAAACAAATTTTTTTTTTTAAATTTTTTTTTATATATTATATCTTTTAATTTTTTATTTATTGTTTTGTTATATAATATATATTTTAAATTTTTTTTTTTTTTTTAAACAATGTTTTTGTTTTATAATAGTTTAGTTTTAAAAAAATTTAGGTCAATTATATAGTTTGTTTTTGTTTGTATTTAAAAAATAAATAAAGATAAAATTATTTTGCCGCTTGCTGGGGGTCGGAGGCCGGTCGGGCGGCGCCGTGGAGGGTTTCCGAGTAGACCTCCAGCCCCCGGCCCCTGGCTAGGCAGAGGAAGGCTGGGAAACCCTCCACGGCGCCACCCAGTCGGCCTCTAGCCCCCGATGGGCGCGAAAAAAAAAAAAAAAAAAAATAATTAAAAATGAAATAAATTTTTATAAAAAATTTAATTTAATTTTTATTTTTATTTTTAAATTTAAATATAAAATAAAACTTATAATTTGTTTTTTATTATTTTTTTTAAATATAAATGTTTTGTTTTAAATATTAAATATAAGTTTTAAATTTTTTAAAATAATTATAATGTTTTATATTAAATTTTTGATTTTGTTTTTTAAATATATAATTATAATATTGATATGATTATAAAGTTTAAATTAAAAAAAAAAAAATTATAGTTATTTTAAAATTTATTTTATATTTAAAATATTTAGACTTTAATAAATTTCAATATTGTAAAATTAAATTTTAAAATATAAGAAAAGATTATAAGTTTTAAATTTAAATTTTAATTTTAATATATGCTCTAATTTTATTCAATGTATTTAAAATTTTAAAATATAATTTATTAAGTATAAATTTAATAAAAAACACAATTAAAATTAAAATAAAAAATAAAAAATAAAAAATAAATAAAAATTAACATTATTTTTTTAATAAAATGTTTAGCTAAAAAAATGAAATTTAATTATAACATTTGTTAAATAGTAAATATTTTTTTTGTGTTTTTTTAAATATTAAACAAAAACTTAAGTTTGAAAAAAATGTTTATTTTTTTTAAATTGTTTTATACAATTTAAAACAAATTTTTATTTTTTTATAAAATGTATTCAAAACATATTATATAGATATATATACATATATTTAAAGATGATTTTTAATATTTTTTTTTAAATGAAAAATTTCTATAGTTAATTTTATTGGTTTAATTTCAATTTATTTAGTTTTACATATAACTTTTGTTTTTTAAATTTATTTTATAGACATTATTTTTCAGTAAATTTAAATTTGTATTGGCAAATTTAAGGAAAAAATTGATTAACTGTTTTCTCATTAACTTATATATATATATTTCTTTTTATCAGGAAAATGGCATCAAAAAAGATTTATGTGAATGTTTCTGTACCTAGGGCAGCAACTCCCAAATCTAAAGTTGCAGCTCGACGTATTATGGACACAACTCCCAAATCTAAAGTTACAGCTGGATGCACTTTGGACACTGCTGGACACAATAAGGACATTGTTTCACACACTAATAAAAGTCAAGCAAGTGGGCCACCATGTTCATTAAAGCTTATTTCTGATTGGAAGAACACCAAGGAAATAGATAAAACTGATTTCTCATGGTATCTTGAAGATAGTGAAACAGAGGCTGATATACATATCTATCTGGTTTGTGGTATGATTGACTTAAATGAACCATATGATGTGATGGGCAGAGTACGAGACATATGTATGGTCCCGAATACAAACACTATTTATGTTCTTGCAAGGAAGGCTAATAAACATGACAAGGTTAGATATTGTCTATCAAAGGTCAAGTATGACACAAATGAAATATCTACAAACTTTTTGGAATAAATCTCAAGCAACATTGCAAATAACATTTTAAGTATGCTTATTTTTATTTCCGCTATGCATTATTGTAAGGATGATTCATTTTTTTATAAAGTATTGATCATTGACATGTTTTATTTTATTTCATAGGATTTTGTTTCGAGTCTTTCAAACGTGTTTGAATGTATTTATTATTTGGAGCCAAATGTTATCAATGTGATTAACACTTTCCACACAGACAAAGCAAAGGAAAGGAGATTGAAGCAAAGATCAATAGCTCGTGACATTGTAATAGTACAAAGAGGGGATCAACCAAGAGTCACTAAGGTGGGTCAATCTAATAAACTTAAACATGTTGCTTTTGAAGATGTCGAACATGAAACTGAAAATTATGATAGAATTAGTGAGGAGGAGATTAGAAATGTTGTGCAAAAGGAGAAAACAAATCAGACACCAAAAAGAAAAATGGCCAAATATGTCTCTCTTTTACCCGATGATGAAGAGCTTGTTTATAAAAGAATTGATATGTTAACCAATAAGACTAGGGAATCAAATATTGGTCAACCTGTAAAGGTCATGAGCAACAATAAAGAGAAAACTGAAAGCTCTGACGGAAGCAGAGAAATCATAACACCAGGTGCTGAGTTAGAGGATGGCATTATTAAAACAAAACAAAATGCTATTCGATATGAGTTGAGGAAGAATAAATTAATTCTTGGTGGCCAAACATTTGAGCTTAATGTCAGCCAATTTTATAGGCTAGATGAAGGGCAATCTCAATATCAAATTAGAAAGGCCCATCACCTACATGCGCATAATCTGAAAACATTGTTCAGATTCAATCCATATGCACATGTGGTGGATTATGTGGTTCTTGTCGATCCATGTCAGGTTCCCAACAAACAGGCATTTGACAAGACAAAATGTTTTGATTATAAATATTATGTAATTGGAGGGAACGATTCAGTAGAGGGTAAAAGACAATTGATTGAGGAATATCCCAATAACTGTCTTTTTCAAACAGTGAAATGCATCATTTACGTTGGCTTAACAGAAATAGAATCAAGGTTATTGGCATGGGATCATAATGCAGATAATGAATGAAAATAACTTTCATCCAAAGAGTCAGATTTATTCATAATGAATTCATAGAAATAAGACACAAGTTACTCTAACATTTCGGAAGGAATGTTTAATGGAAACAAGTTATCAAATTGATGAAAAAATCAAAGCAAAAGATGGGAAAATGCATTCAAATATATTTAGAAGCATGGATAACATTTTCAGTTGGCATTTAGAACTGGGGAGATATGGGATTTGATTGATGAGATTTTTGAGCGGTGGGAGAATATTTCCATAAAAAATCAGAAGGTTAAAAAGAGTAAACCCATAATATGTACCAACAGTAAGACAGATCCTGAAATGAAGTAGCTTCCAGAGGATATGACTATTACACCTTGGAGAACAATGCAAGGTGTGAAGGATGAGAAACTATTCAAATCAGTACTAGCTCGTGTGAAGTCGGGTGAATTATTAATGGAAGAAATGTGTGTAGAATTTCAAAAGTAAGTTTCTTGAATTATTTCTTATTTTCCTTTCAATATAATTTTCTTTTAAATAAAACATAATGATGTTGGTAGAATTTTTTATACATGTCACTATATTAACAATTTTAACTTGATTTATTCAGTCAGAAGATTTTTATGAAAATACAAGAACACATGGTTAAAATGTTGAATGAAGACAATTGTAACGATGTTGTGCAGCACTACCCAGAAGCAAGTTCTACAACAACACTTAAAGATTTTTATATTGCATTCAATAAGGTATGTTGATTTATACATTCATTTTATTCATATTTAAACTATTTTTATTTTATTATATATATGTCGAAGAAGGATGGAAATGGAGTACCAGATACTTTAAAATGCTTTATTGAAAAAAATAAGTTGGAAAATATGAGAAAGAAGCATCTTATGAATGTTGAAATTCATCCTACTCTTAATCATTACATTTGGAATAGGCTCGACAGTATCCAATATCAAATAATACAAGGTGAATATGAAGACATTGCATCACTAACACCTAAAAGGGAATATGCCCTAGTTATTGCAGATATTCCTCATGGTTTCATTTTCCTAGACATTGAATATGATAGTGAACCATATACTTATCAAGATTTTAGTAAAGTGGTTATGGGTTTTCAAGAAGCGACAACATCACCACTTTGGCGATTTGCGACATTTCATTCAGACGCACAGTTTGCAATGTTATTAATAAGCTTCAAGGGTAAAGCAAACTCAAGGATGCAACTTACATGGTAAGACTTTGAAATTGTATGTTTGATTACTCTTAATTTTTTTTATTTATGTACAATTTAATTGAACTTTTACTATGTTATGTTATAGGCATAAGTCAAATATTGTTTCTTCCGAAGATCAGCCTATTATAAATGATTGTGAGTTCATCCATGTTGAATGTTGGACAAAAGAGGATAGCTATAAGCGTATTCTAGCTATATGGGAAGAGTCATAGTCAATTATTGGTTCATGATGCAGTTGTAAGAAAACTAACATATGAGGATAAAGATGCAAAAGGAGATATAGTTAACATTTATCAAAAACCACAAGCATTAATTGACTATCTTATAGATCTATGGTCAAATGAAGGAGATTGGGTTTTGGATTTATTCTCAAACTCAGGTAAGTTTTATTATACAAATTTAAATTTAAATATTTTATTTTTTACTTTTTATGTCTTCATACTAATTTTCTTACTTATTTATTTTGTGCTTGATGATTAGGTACAACACTAGCATGTTGCCTACTAAAAGGAAGAAATTTCATTGCTATTGAGAAAGACCCAGTGCAATGAAAATTTATTCAACAAAGAATTAACGCTCTTGAATTCTTTTCAGATGCGAAGCAAGAAGTTGGTTTGAGGAAAGGAAATTTTAATGAATCACGTGTGGCAAAAAAAGAAAAGGAACCTCAACCACCATTATATGGAATGATTGGAAAGGGACACTTTGGAATATTTGCAGACATGAAATATCGATTAGAAGATGACAACAACCAAAACGAAGAAGAAAATGTTGTGGAAGAAGCCATCAATGATGTTCTAGATTATGTTGAAGATGTATTAGTTGATATTGTTGATGATCTTTAAGTTATGCTTGCAAACAAAGCCCATTTTTGAAATCTATTAATCAGTTTTACTTGTAATGTTTAGACTTTGATATTTTATGACAAGAATCCTTATTTTTTGCAAAAAAAATGTGATTACTATTATGTTTTGACATAAAATTCAATAAAAATGTTATTTTCTTAAGTTTTTTTGTTAAGATTTTCCCAAAAATTTAGTTTATTAAACATGTTTTTCTAACAAAAATTCTCTAAAAGTGTATTTTTTGCATTCTATTTATATTGAAAATTTGTATTTTTTGGTCACATGGTTCAAAATATTGGTTTTTTAGCGACAATTATTTGATGTGCATTGAAAATTTAATTAACAATACATTAACATGTAGAAAATATAAACTTTAGAATATTGACCCTTTTTCCATTTTTTATCTATGTGAAAAAGTGAAGATATCATCACAAATTTTTATTTTTTAAAAAATATTTTTTCTTTTTAAAACACAAGTACATAAATGCACTTAAAAATAAACATCTCACGGAAGAAGAAGACATTAGAAAATCTATAGTGTCAAAATCAATCCCCTAAAAAAATATTGGTGATGATACACCACCACTATTCAAAATCGACATAAAAAGCATCACATAAAAAAAAAAAAAAAAAAAAAAGTTAAAGTGCCAAAAACATGCTCCAAATTTTTTTTTTGATTCTGCATCACCACTTTTCAAAATCGGGTGTTTTTCTTGCTACCTCAAAAGGTAGGTGCCAGTGCAGTTACCTATTTCATCGGTAACAGTGTTTTGACTCTTTCATATTTATTATGATATTTTTTGTAAAAAATATATGGTAATTTAAGTCTGAAGTTGGAAATTATAACTCATTGATAATGAATTATGAATATGATGCTTCGTGAAAGTTGAAAGTTTAAACATTTCATTTCATGTTAGATATTCTTTGTTATAGTTTGGTTACTTGGTAATTGTAATGGTTACAAGTACAATGATGAGGTGCTCAAAATTATGCTAAAAAATCAAAGCTGTCAAACTGGTGTGGAACCTAAACAATCACGTAGATCTTGTCGTTTTGAATCCGGAACAACTCGTTTCATGGAAAACTGACACCATATGCTCCCGAAAACGTGTTATGTCCACTTTGTCAAACATGCAAAATTTTCTTTTTTAATCTACAAACAACCCAGTCAACAGTCTGTACTGCTGACTGGGAATACCTACATGTATGCTGACTGGTCAAACCCTTTGTTATCTTCTAGCGAATCATGGAGTGACAAGTGGCACATTATTATAGGGTCTTTGTGGCAAATTTTTATTGGTTTATTTTGGGCCAACCACGTGCTGACACGTGGCCCAACCAAGGGTCGCCACATGGAACCATGTGGGGACACAAAAATTTTGTTAGGGTCGAGTGGAGCTCCGAGGAGTCAAACCGCTGACTTGCACGCAACAAACACCAACACTTACCACTACACCATCAGTTGCGACTTAACCATATCTGTCTGCCGGTTATATTTAAGTTGTAATGGTTGGAGGGTTGGGGTGGCGGTCGGGGTCTAGCCCCAACCCTTGGTCACCGCCACCGATGAGACCTCGAGTGGGAGGCTAGCCCCGATTCCCCCGTATATAATTGCACGGTTAATGAAGCAATGGCCACATGCCGACAGTTAGCAAAACCATCGGCTGGTCATTGTTTTTTAAAAACACATTTTCCACCCATAGTCATAGAGGGAAAATTAAGGAGGCGAAAATTTGCCCGAAATTCAAGCAGATTGTCGCCCAGTTAGCATGGATATAGGGAAAAATTGTAGGATGCTGCCAACCCTGGAGAAATTTGTGGAGCGATTTGTGGAGAAACTTGGGGAGGTCATAACTTCTCTAGTTTTTGGCCAAATTCGATGTAGAAAGAGGCTAGACATGCATTTTTGGGCATCTTGGAGCTGATGGAACAATTTTCATAGTAGACTGAGCATTTTAAATACATGTATTCACACTTTTGAGCATAATAGGAGAGGGCCAAGCCATTGGAAGATGGACCAAGGAGACGTAGCCCAGGCATGGTGAACTCCTTCATCATATTTTGTTGTGTGACTATTTATGGTGACGTTTATGTCTAATTGATGTTGTTGTTTAGTGTTTTATTTAAGATAATTTTCTCATGAAAAAACACATAAACACACATAAAACCTCATGTTAAACTTTCAATTAACCTCATCATCCTCAAGCACTTTCTTTTAATTCTGAATTGGATCTTAGCACAACAAAACTAATATTCCCATTCAGATCAAGTTGGTATCAAAGCTCTAGGTTTTCTTATGCAAGGAGGATCAATTTTTTATGCAAGTGTTTTAATTGCTTACCAGGTTGAAGCTCAAGAGAGGAGAAGGCAAGATTGTGGGTGCAAGTTCTCAAATTGGAGCAAGGAGAAGGAGGGTAGAGTTTCCACAATATCAACCACAAGTTTCACCTCCTGTTGTACCTGAGGCTTCAGTAAGCATGTCACACAGAGGAGAGATTGTGAGTATGTCAGAGGATGTGAATGCTTTTAGGAAGGATTTATTTGACATGGAAAAAATGGTTAAAGTACTCTATGAAGAGAGGAACACCAGATTGCAGGGTGAAAGCTCCAGACCTCCAAGGGGAGGGGGTAATGAGAATGGTGATAAACCACCATATTCTCCACCATCATCATCCTTTTCCACAAAAAATCTTATACAAGAGGCTAGTGTAGAAGGTCCCTCAGAGAAGGAAGATGGTCAAATTGTCACCTTTTGTCCACATGATGATGAGGATGAGATTCTATCATCACCAAAGTCTAAAGAGATGAAAGAAGAAAGACCAAGAGTCCAAGAGGACACCTCAAGAATCAAGAAATATTTTAAGAGCACCTTTGTCCCTCAGTCGAAAGATGAGGAAAATGGTAAGCATTTACATGCAATTTATTTACATGAAAATGTTGATTTAAGCTCTTTTGCAGCCTTTGAAAAGCATAGAAAAGGAATAGGAACAAATCTCTTGTCCAAGATGGGTTTCAAGGGAGGAGGTCTTCGAGTAAACAATCGGGGCATTATCCATCCAATTGAGGCAAAGGAGAGACCTCAATATGAAGGTTTGGGCTATGTCAAAAAGGAAGAATGGTCTTCCAGTGATAGATCTTGGGTATCTTGTTCATTTTTTCATAAGAGAGGACATGAGGAGGCAAAATGTTGGGATTTGCATCCAAAATTGGTACCATCTTGGTTTCTAAAGAAAAAATGAGGACATGAAGTGCAAAACATCTCCAAAGAGGGATAAGAAAGTTGAATAAGAGATTAAGACAAGTTATTCTTGCCATTCAAGTTCCTCGCATAAAAAGCATAAGCCAAAGGACAACCATGAGAGGTATAAGTGTCCTGATTATTCAAAGGATTTTTATGATGACAAACCACATGATGATTTGAATAACATGTTGTGGATTTTTTTCCCATGCACTTTATGTAATGCACCTAACCATTGTGTAGCTAAGTGTTACAAAAGGAAAGCATTAGTCAAGAAGATGAATATGACAATTGGAATTAAGACCAAGAAGGGAAATTCTCATCCAAGTTTAAAAACATTTTTGCCAAGAGAGGCTCACAATTTTTTTTTCACTCATTGCAATATCAGTGGGCATTGGGTTGAGAAGTGTTGGAAATTGCATCTGCAACTTCATCCTAACAAGGGCAAGAAATTCATGCAAGCACCCAAAGAGGAAGCGACAAAGGCAAAAGTGGTGCAAGTTGCGACCATCCATGAAGCGACTCAAGAAGGAAAACAAGTTCAAGTAGAGTGTTGATTCACCTGGTTGGGTAAGAAATGGATGAACTACTTGTCCATTTGAATATCATAAATCTTTGTAAAGCACTTGTTTCATATCCCCACAGTGGGGCATTTTGAAAAGGTGACATTTGTGAATAAATCACTTATATGCAACAATGATTTCTTTGGCATGGTTATGCTATTTTGTCTTGATGATAAGTCATTTTGTGTGGAAATTTGGGAGTCAAATTTATTCCATATTGTAAAATACATTACTATTCATTGGCATTTTAGTAAGCATCATAAAATTTGGGATGAGTAGTTGCAACAGATTCAGTATGTTAGAAATGTGTCAAGCACTCATTTACACAAGTATTTATCATGTTAAGCTTGTTTGGGTTATTTTCCAAAGTCTTTTTGGATTTTATCCTTGGTAAATATTTTGGAGCAAGAATTTTTTATTTGTGAAATTGGCATACATCAGATGTAAAAAATAAAAAGTGTGGAAATACCAAAGCAAAGCCAAAAGTTGTTGAACAATGGAATCATTCAACCATATCTTCCACCATGTAGTGCACCTATGGTTGGTGCCCAAGAAGAATGGAAAGCATTCTATTGTGAGGGACATAAGGAGTGGCTTTCATCAATTAAGAGTTGTTGAAAGAGGTATGTGGAATACGACATTTAACATCAAACAAGGTTGTTTGAATGGCTTATTATGTTTTATGGTCTTTTCTGTACTCCTACTATTTTCATGCATATGAAGAATGATGAATTGGAGCCATTTCTAAATGTGATAGTCCACTTGTATGATATTGCCATTTTTAGAAAATTTCATTATGAACATGTCATGTATGAGAGAAAAATACTTGATGTTATAAGGCATGAACATTTTTTTTGGAAGATGTCAAAGTATAGGTTGGGTAAAAAATCTTTGATGTACTTGGGCTATAATGTTGGAGGAGGAGAATTTTTAATGTAGTCCAAAATTACACTTAAAACCAAATTTTTACAAAAAATTCTAAAAATTGAAAAGCTTAATTTAGTTACCTGAATATGAAAAATAGGACTAAAATGAGACATATATAGGTGAAATTGGATGGAATATAGTGGAAAATAAATGGATTTAGGATAGGAAAAAATGACCAAAATTGAGGGCCAACATCTCCCCCTTGCTTACTCTCAAGCATGTACTAATGCTTGCCTCTGTCTCTTTGACCTTCTGCTTCTGTATGATGACTCACTGCTGATCTACCTATGAATCTAGCTCATGATGTTGAAGCTTCCTGATGCACTGCCTGTAAAAGGATTTCAAGACCCTCCTGTCCTTTTTCTCCTCTTTTATAAATCTTTGTTTTCACCTTTTATTTCCCATACTTAAATTCTCATCGTTTACAATTGATAGTAACAATGAGATTTGAAATTCTTAACCTTGTACTATGGAATTCCAACAATCAGTATTAATTATGACCATGTGATGAAAACTATAGGCACAATTTAAACACGATGAACTCCTTGGCAATCAACAAGAGTGTGTAGATTCTTCCAATGCCCAAAATTACATAGAATTAATATGAAATTATCAATATAGTTATGGTCATAATCAATGATGATTTTCCTTCAAAAATCACAAGAATGTGACTTACCAAGGCTTGATCTATACTTTTAGACACTTTTCGTGATGAGAGAAAAGGATAATACTTCTGAGATTTCACCTCTGTTTTAATTTCTTGTGGAGAGAAGGATTTTATTTTAAAACTTTAAAACATCCTTTCTAGAAAATACTTTGTCAAAATGCCTTTGAGAACAATCTTATTATCACTGTTGCTTCTAAAAAGAAGTTCACTTTTTATTTTTGGACATCTACATGTTTGATTTTTCCCTCAACATTTAAAATCAACACCTAAAAATGAATTCTGGAAATGATTTTTTTTTTTAATTTACCCCTCTCTGTCTCTTCAAAAATCAAAATGAATTCTGGAAATGATTTTTTTTTTTTAATTTACCCCTCTCTGTCTCTTCAAAAATCAAAATGAATTCTAGAAAAAAATTATTCATTATCCCTCTCTGTCTCCTAAAAAATTAAAATGAAATCTGAAAATGATTTTTTTTTTTATTTACCCCTCTATTTCTTTTTAAAAATTGAAATCGATTTTCTCACAATGAATTACCTTTTTTTTTTTTGGCATCAATCTTCTACAATGAATACACACTCTTCCTTCTTAATAAAATCGATTTTTTTCTGAAATGATTACTCCATTGTCTTCTTTGAAAATAAATTTCGATTTCGAATTTTAAGTTCCTTTGTTCCTTTGAAAAAATATGCCAGTGGATGCACTATTTGTTTTCATTCCGGAAAGTTGTTATCTTCTTGAAAATCGATTTTTTGGAATATTTTTTACTTTGAAATCAATTTTCTGGAACCAATTTTCCTTTGAAATCGATTTTTTGAAAATCAATTACCCACTCTGCCTTTTATAAAAATTAAAATCAATTTTTTGAATTTACCCACACTGGCTTTTTCAAAAATTGATATCAATTTTTTGAATTTACTGCCTTTTTTCAAAAATTGAAATCGATTTTATGAATTCCTTTGTTCCTTCAAAATCATTTTTAGAAATGAATCTCTTTTCTTCATAATCGAAATTGATTTTATTTTTATTTTTTAATAAACTACTCTCTATCCTTCAAAGTCGATTTTAAAAATGAATCTTTGTTCTTCAAAATCGATTTTAAAAATAAACTCTTCTTTTTTCCCACAAAAATAATTTATGACCTGTAGAAATCGAAATTGGAAATGTATTGTATGCAATGGAACCATTCCTTTACTACCTTTGAGAAATCAATTTTGGAGATAGGAATGAAAAATAACCCACAAGTCAATTACAATTTTAATCTGTTGTATAATCTTCCTCAAAGTCGAAATTGGAAAAATAATAATCAACCTTCTTTGCCTTATTTAAAAATAAATAAAAAATCAATTCTAGAAATAAACTTGAAAATTTTCTTTCAATTTTACCTTCTCTGCTTCCTTAGGAATTGAAATCGATTTTCCTTTGTCTCCTCAAAATCTGAAATCGAATTCTGGAAATAAACCTGAACAATTTCTTTCAGTTTTACCTTCTCTGCTTCCTCAGGAATTGAAATCGATTTCCCTTTGTCTCCTTAGAATCGGAAATCGAATTCTGGAAATGATTTATTAACTCTTTGTTCTTCCAGAAATCGAAATCAATTTCTACTCTGTCTTCTTAGCATTTGAAATCGAATTTGATAATCACTTGCATGAACATATTGATTGTTCAAAAGTTGAGTTTTTAGATGTGAAGCAAATTCCTGGGTGCTATACAATGGTCATCGGAGCTGTCTAAGTGTTCACCGAACTTGAGAAATCAAATCTTGGAAGAAATTGATTATTTGATACCGAGTGATTAGGAGATCATGTGTTATGCTCAAAATTGAAAGTGCTCGAAACTATACCAAACCTGAGCGACCGGAAAGGTCTCGTCGTTGTGTTTCTAGCACCATGAATGGTTTGAAAAATCGATGTCGTATGAGGAAGATTGCGTGCTTTTTGTGTCAAAAGGCGCGCAAGGGCGCGCTTATCGAAGGATTTTGTGCACAAAAGCATTTTTGACTAGTTAAAATTTGATTTTTCCTCAGACCTTAGAGATTTTTAAATACTTCTAGATCCTCTAATGTCTCTCAGCCCTGTAAATCCTTCTGCCTGACATTCAATAATGTCACCTTTGCTTGTACGAAATTCCCATGATAACACTTACCATGTTTTTTCATGTCCTCTTGAGTTTTGGCTTCCCACCAAATAAGTGTTGTACTTTCCAATCTCAATGAAGCACGCTGAATCTTTGTGTCATCATCCTTGATTCTTTGTATCCTACAATACACTTCAAGTTGACGTACCCAATTTTCTAATATTTCAACATCTACCTCTCCATCATACATAGGCAAACCAAACTTAATGTCAAGCTTCAAAAATGGAGTTTTACCATGACCTTTTGGAGATTGTGGAGGTGTTTATGAAGGGATTTTTATGGAAGAAAATTATGGTGAAGATGGCAATGATGATGGTGGTGAGGAAAATGGTGGTGTCAAAGGTGGTTTGTCACCATTCTCATTACCTTTTGAAGGCTTGTCTCCATCTCCTTCTTCTCCTTTTGAATACTTATCTCCCTTTGGAATATTGGAGCTCTCACCTTCCATCCTTCTGCTTCTATCCTCATAAAGAACTTTTACCATTCTTGTCATATAAAAGAATGCTTTCCTAAAGGCATTTTCATCCTCTGACATATTTTCAGGCTCTCCTTCATGTGACATACTTGTTGGTGCTTCAACTGCAATTTGAGGTAGAATTTGCAGTGGAGATTGTGGAAAACTTTCTCTCCTTGTCCTTGACCTAACTTGAGGACTTGGAACCACAAGATTTCTTTCTCCTCTCATGAGCTTCAACCTTGTAAGAATCACATACACTTTTAAACAACTAAACCCTCACAACAACAAATAAAACCTAAGTTCTGATACCAAACTTGAATGGTATATGTATGTGCTTGAGGTGGATGTAAATTGCAAGTGAATACAATGAGTTTTTATGGCTCTTAAGTTAAATTCTTAAACACATTAAAACATAAATTTGACCCAGAAATCGCAAAAAATAACAGAGATATAATTCCATAACAATAATCACATAGCAACAATTGATGAAGAAGTTCACCCCTCCTAAGCTACATCTCCTAGTCCAGCTTCCAATGGTTGGGTCTCTTTCATTATGCTAAAAATATGGTTTTTTTATACAATGACAATGCTCAAATGGCTCTAATGATAGCTCCAATGGCTTAAAAGCATTGAAAAACCCTTGTCTAGCCTCTTTCTTCTCCCAAAAAGGATAAAATCTAAAAATTTATGATCTCCCCAAGTTTTGTTGCTAGTTGACCCACAAATTCGCCAAGTTCAGCCAATTGTCTTACAATTTTGCCCCATTTTTCGCTAATGGAGAAGTAAATGGGCACAATTCCAATGAAAATTTTGGGATGTTTTAAATGCCCAATAATGCATTAAAACCAAATTTTTTATTATAAATGGGCGGCTGAATATTTTAATTAATATTTGGGGGCAACGACATTATCATTTAAATAAATGTTTTATCATATGATTGATAAGAACCATAGTGTGGCACAACGGTTTGGTGTTGGTATCGCAAGTAGGAGGTCATGGTTTTGACCCCCACTAACCTCAACTTGAACCTAAAAGGAATTTTGGCGAATTGGGAGGCACCATGTGGCAGCCTCCGATTGGGCCACATTCCTCCCTCCCATTGGTCCACCCACGAACCAATAACATTCAACCAATTCACAGCCAATCTGGATGTGACAAGTAGTGACCATCCATTGACTGAAGGAGCCCAGTCATCATACTGATGTCTGCATGATGTCACCTGTATGGACTGCACAGTCAGCTACCCAGTCAGCCTGTCTGCAAAATTTCCTTGTTTGATCAAAACTTCAAATCATGATTACAAGAGCATAAGGTGTCGGTTCTGTGCGAAATGGATTGCGCAAAATTTATAACAACGAGATCTATGCAGTCACTCAGGTTCCACACCATTCCGACAACTTTAATTTTTTAGCATATTTTTTAGCACCGAATCAAGAAATTAGGCCCTTGTTCCTCGCACCCTCCATTAAGCAACTCAAAAAATATATAACAAGGAGAAAGAGGAGAGGAGACATGGCACAACCTTATCTCAAACCCCTAAAATCCCTAAACAAATGAGTATGTAATCTATTAATGGTTACTGCAAAAATAGTTGAATTGATGTAGGCCATAATCCATTTAACATTTTGAGGATTAATATTGACTTTAAGCATAACCAGCCTCAAGAATATCCAATCAACACATTCATAAGCTTTGATCAAGTCAAGTTTGAGCAAACATACCTTCAACTTCTAAGACATCATATAATGCAAAACCCCCTGAGCTATGGAAATGGAATCCTGAATCTGTCTGCCTTCCAAGAAAACAAACTTCTCAAGAGAGATGAGCCTCTATAGAGTCGATTTCGGCCTGCTAGATATTAATTTTAAGATAATTTTGTACACCAAGTTGCACAAAGAGTTATGTTTATAGTCCGCAAAGGTTTTAGGATTCTTACTCTTGGAGATTAAGGTAATAAACGTAGCATTGACAACCCCAGAGATGTGCCCAAGAGACCTTGAATCTTCTGGAACAACCAAAAGGTTCGACATCATAAACTTAGTGAAATGAAAAAATAATTCAACCCCCCAGCCATCTGGACCAGGGCTTTTCTTCTTCGCACATTCCTTCAAGACCACAAGTAATTCATCCTTTGTAACCGGAAGACCCATTTTTTTGTTGTCCTCTTCAAAAAACATCTTTGGTAAATGGGCAATGCACTCCATCTGAGAAATAAAATCTTGATCTTGATCTTTAAATAGACTACTAAAGTGTTTAACTGTTGACTTCTCAATACCTAATTGTTAATTATAATAATGGCCATCTTCATCATAGACCTTGCTGATGGCATTGACCTACTTCATAAGATTTGCATGCATGTGAAAAAATATGGTATTTCTACACCAGCAACAACCCATGTAGCTTGAATTTTCAATCGAATATTTGCCTCCTGGTACAATAAGATTAATCTATTTTTTTCCTCCAATGCCAAAATTTTATTTCTATATTGCACAAAGAAAAATAGAGGGTCTTCATGATCATTGAAACACTGAAGGATTTTCTCAATATTAGCAAGAGACTTATTTTCAAAAATATTTTTTTCTTTGGCCCAAAGGCTGGCCTCATTTTTAAGGGATTTTAATTTCTCATAAATGGTGGAAATGCAATCATTCATGGAGCATATAGAGTGCATGTTCCAATCATTAAACACCAGAGCCTCAAAGTCCTTCATTTTCAACTAGCTGGAGTTGAATTTAAACATATAGTCGTCTATTACCCATCCTCTCCTAGGACAACATGATTGGTTGATGGTCAGAGATAAATGAAGGGATGATCGCAGATTTAATCCCCTCCAAGTCATTACACATAATTTTTCTCATAATTAATATGTCCAACCACTTCGAAATGTCCGTTGGACTAGTGCAACCATTCCTCCATGTGGGAGCCATGGGAACTGGGGCGACATATTTAAGAGCATTTGAATCCAGCATTTACTTGAAGAAAGTAGACAAAGTGTCTTCCCTACCCTTATCTCCCCAAATATCATCAATCCCCAAAGTAAAGTTGAGATCCATAGCAATAATCAAATACTTCAATCCCAACAGACCTAAACTTGAGACAGGATCACAAAAGATCCTATGACCATCATATGGGGCATAAGAGTTTAAAATGTGAATCCTTTGACTAGATCCTGACAGATGATTGGTCAATAATATGCATGCACATGTAAAGAATGCCTCCAGAGAAATGATTTTTGGGTTCCACATCGCACCCAAGCCCCGAGAGTGACATGTGGCACTAGTTTCCCGCACAAACCAGTAAGGACAGATCAAAATTAGAGCCTCCTAGGATTTTTCCCTGGGTATCATGGTTTCCTATAAAAGAGTCAGAGTGGTTGCGTAATCGTACCACACCTATGAGAGAGCTAATTTTATGGGCCGCTCCTAGACCCTTAACATTAAATGATAATATGATCATGGAGGCACTTTTTTCTCGGGTATATCCTCTCTAAGGACTTGTGTGGCATAAAAATCAGTAATCGATACTTGACTAAAAGTAAAATCAGGATCATAATGTAAGAGCGACCCAATTGTCTCCGACCTAAGAGATGTTGTTGACAACCTAGACAACTTACAGAAAAAGACCTTTTTATACTTAGGTACTCTCTTTATCCTATGTGTGATATTCCTATGTGGCACATATTTTCCCTTACTCATCGGGCTTTGGAAAAATGATTTCATGATCGTCAAGGGCTCCAAATCAGTGGAAAAATTATGAGAAAGGGCCTCCAAATCCTTGTCAGGAGAAATTGGCATGGCATCCACCCCTTGCACCGATGTAATATTAGAATTGTGTTGACCAGGACTAGGGGAAAGAGTAGGACCCCCTTTTTCATTCAGAGGAAAAAAGTATACAGGCCATCGAAACTCTCAATCTCCTATAACAGGTCAGAAGGAAGATGAGATTGTGGAAAAATAACTTTTTCCCCAGAAGAAAGTGAAGAAATATCCACAAATGATGCAAGCAGAGGATTCTGTACACCAGAAATACCAATATCAACTAGAGGCAAATGAGGGTTAAAATTACCTATAGCCACAGTGGAAAAGGATTTGGCCTCTGAGTAGAATCCTCAAGAAGACCATGAGACAGGATCTAATGATCATCCACAAAGTGCGAGCCCCGCTTCCCTGAGATTTTTTTGTGGAAATTGGTGAGCAAGTGCCAAGTCTCATGACACAGAAGACACCTATATGGTACCCGCAAATAATCGATCAAAAGTTTGAAAGTGAAACTAATCCAACGAATTTCCAGCTCGG
The DNA here is from genome assembly GCA_034641835.2 of Pinus albicaulis. Lineage (NCBI taxonomy): Eukaryota > Viridiplantae > Streptophyta > Pinopsida > Pinales > Pinaceae > Pinus > Pinus albicaulis. The sequence continues at coordinate 1,148,801,422 of CM076581.1, forward strand.
GCGGTAAACCCCCACCCAATTCCACCTCCACCAATACCCATGCCATCCTTTTATCGAGTTGTCCAAAGTTTTCCTCGTCCCAGTAATAAAATTTCCCGGTCATGTTTGCAATTTCTTTAATCACGGAGGCATTTCATAGTTCTAGGGGCAGGGTAGGTAATTCTGCCCACACAAAATGACGTTTAAGGTTCCTTTAAATGGATCCATTCCAACCCTCCACCTTTATAAAATGAGAAATCCATGCCCCTTGACCCAAGGAGATGCCAAGATCCACTATATGTCTTTTGGACTGAGAAAATAGAAACATACTCACCCATTAAATAATATGCTAACCTTTGGTCTATACTTAAGAACCAAAAACCACCTCAATTCAACCCAAGATTTGATTTGTTCCCCTGACATCTGCAGATGATTCCAAGGTCCCACCAAAGCCCTTTGTTTCAGCCTCTCAATGTTCTCCCAAAAAGACTCCACACTAAGAACTAGAGGCTGCCCTCCCCCAAATCACCATGAGGGGTTTCTTCTTTTATCTTAGCAGCATGAGCCCTTTCAGATATAACTGACTGCAAGAGTTCTTCCCCTTAAATTATTAGCATATCCTTTTCCTTCAACACAGACGGAGCAGATCAAAATGATGAAACAATACAACACACATATCTGATTTAATAAATTTAATTTGGTCCTTAAGATAATCATATGACCAATTTGGTAGGTTTACAACATCTAAGAGCTGAAAATACAGCCACAAATAAGCTGGAAATTTTGTTTAGATTAGATGTTGAAATGTTTCGCATTAGATTTAGATTTTGAATTTAACCCTGTTTTCCTTTTGTTTTTTTAAAAGTAGAAAGAGTATTTGGAGTTTATCACAGTCTGAAACACTAAGATTAGATTTTAAAATACTGCAAAATATATTTCGAATATTCCGGTTCCATTAGCTTAGATTCGAAAAACTTACATTAGATTTTGAGTTTAAATATTCTAAATTTTAAAGAGGAAAATATTCTGATTTTATTAGAATTTGAAATAATTAACAATTAATTTTTAATGGTTATTTTTGGATTTTTGATCTATGACTAAATCTTAATAATATAATTAACCAAAAAAACATTTCATTTCCATTATAAATCAAAATTAAATTAAATTAAATCTAAAATCTAATATTCCAATTCCAAATTAAATTTAAAAAACTCACATTAAATTAAACTTTAAGTTTAAATATTCCAAATTTATTAAATATTTGTCATCCACATAATACCCCAATTCCAACATAGATAGAGTATAAACATTGGGTTCGAACCCAATTTCTACCATATGTGGCCACGGATATGAAGATTTCCAAAAGCCTGCAATAAACAGTAAAGTCTCTATAAGCGAGTAGTAAGTAGATCCAAAATATGTAATTACTTTCTTCTAATTTCACACGGTTTTTATTAAAATTTTAACATGAATTTTACTAATATTTTTAGTGTCATATATTATCGTGCTCTATCTAATGCATATATTGTTATAAATTTTAATTATTTTTTCCCTAATTGATATATCTTCTTATGAATTATTGATTATATATTTTAATGAAATGTTTGTTTTTTTTCTTTCTCGGGAAAACATTGTTATTTCAATCTATATATGATTATAATTGAAAATTTCTGTGTAAGTTATATTTTTATGGTATTTTGAATATATTGTTATTGGTTATATTTTTTTTATGTATCTATGCAACAGAATAGTTTTGATAAAAAAAAATTTAAAAAGTGAGATAGTTGGAGTGTTTGAATTGCATTTTTATGTTGAAAATAGATTCAACAGTGAGAGTGTAAGCTTCTGTGATCCATAACATTTTAATTATAAATCTTCTGGGAAATCACATAAGAAATTTTGGAACCGAAGCGTTTCGAACTACCAACTGTAGTCCATCATTATGATAATGAAGATTGGCTGATCTGACATACACATTTATACTAGGAAGAGAGAAGCACGGTCAAAACCCAAAGAGTTAAAAAATGGTCAAAAAGATGGAATCCAACAACTGCTAACTTTCCATCCGTCATCCCTGTTGTTCAACGTGCGGGGCCTCTTCTCAATTATATTTTCCGTCATCCCTGTTGTTCAACGTGCGGGGCCTCTTCTCAATTATATCTTTAATTTATTTTTGACCCTTTTTTAACTCTTTGGGTTTTGACCGTTGCTTCTCTCTTCCTATTATAAATGTGCATGTCAGATCAACCAATCTTCATTATCCTGATGATGAACTACAGTTGGTAGTTCGAAACGCGTGGGTTCCAAAATTTCTTATGTGATTTCCCGGAAGATTTATAATTAAGATTCAACACTATCAAAAACCCTTAGGGTACCCAAAATACTGAAGTTTAACGGCTATAACCCAGATTTTCAAAAATCTTTGCCGGATTTTTTCATAATCTTACAGGGATTTCTGGGTTATTCTGTAGGTTTTTTAGACTACGGCTATTTATATTAAAGTTATTGACCAAATCCTAATGATGTGATTAATCCGAAAATAAATTTATCTATCTTATGGATCACAAAAGTCTTAGATCTAACAAACTAAAAACTGTTAGACCTAAGACTTTTGTGATCCAAATGTAGATAAATTTCTTTTGGATTAATTACATCATTAGGATTTAGTCGACATTTCGAACCATCTAATGTGGTTCATTGAATAAATAATTAGAAATGGGGAGATAAAATTAACTGTTAAAAAGTAGCCGTTTATTTGACTAGGTAAGTTAATAAGTTATAATATTAAATTATTTTTAGGATTTTAAAATTGTTGGATATTCTCACTTAATCTTTTTCCTAATTTTATATTATTTTATATTTATATATAATAAGTTTTTTCTAATTTTATATAACTTTATATTTATATATAAGTTTTGAACTTATAGAATTTTGAATAAATAGTAAGTGGGTGCTTTATTAAAGTATTTTTTAATATTAAGATTATCAATTTATAGTAAGGTTATTGATTTAAAATTTTCACATTTAAATAAGTGTTTATTTTGAAATATGGTTTTCATTATTTTAATTTTATTATCAATAATTATTAAATAGATAGTAAAAACTTAATCTCTTTAAAATATTCACAATATATTTTTAATATTAGTGAGATAAAAAGTAATTTTAATATTATTAATATTAGTAAGATAAAACGCTGAAATTTATTTGAAAAACAATTATATTATTTTTACTTTTCAATATAATTCAAAAAAAATATTATATACACAATTATCATTAAAATCTTTTGTTTATTGTTACTATATTAATTTTTTATAGTTAATAATAATAATAATTAAAAATAAAATATTTATTTTTTTTAAATTTCAAAAATTATAATTATGTGCATTGATGTATTGAAAAGGCAATGTATTTACATATGAATGTCCAATCCTTTTCATCTATGATGTTTATGAACTCTAAACAACTAAGAAACAATAAACCTGGAACCATGAGTTTTCTATCACACTCCAATCCCGATCTAAATGGAATGATGTTTATAAACAGTGAACAATGAAGCAACAATAAACCTGGGACCATGAATTATTTGCCATGAATGGTCTTGCTTCTTGGGAGATATTATGGGATTAATTATTATTATCTAATTTTAAGGTTACAGCCAAGCCATCCAGCAAATTGGTGTATGAAACCTCCTTGTTTCTTGTTTCTTGGACAAGTGACTCACCTTTGCTCAGCTATTTGACTGCTAAAGGCATACATACTCTACCTCTCTAGTTTTGAACCTGTAACCTTTTTAGGAGGAAACACATACTCTTAACTATTACGCCCACTCAAACTGTATAAACCGAAAAAGAGAAACCCCTCCATACACTGTAAGTAAATCACAAACAACAACAGTCCACACATAATTCTATAAAGCAGTTACTCACCTATAAATGGGGCCGCGGGGTGTTGCCATCCATTTACTGGAATCATGGAATCACAACATTAACTACACTTTCTTCTTCTTTTTGGGTTTTGTTTTCTAGTTTCTTCATTGAACAATGAGCTGTCAATATCTCCTCCAAATGGCAACACCAAGATTGGAGATAATAAAGGAATTGGGCTCCTGTAAGATTACCCCATCGAATCCAGGGACTGCCTTTTTAATTGCATTTTAGCCGATACCCACTTCTACAATCGGCTAAGAGGCCGCAGCAGAGAGACCAAGGATAGAACCGAGGCCGCATCATCGTCATTTTTCTTGTTTGATTGAAATGACCTTTCCTACACAAATTCAATAGTAGCAACAACACCACTTTTGCTTGCAGCCATTTCTCCTGACATTTTAATAACACCACCACACAAGAGCGCGTTTGAATCTCCTTGCTTATGCACAAAAAAAAAAAAAACCCTTTTCTACCAAATCTGATGCCATAGTACTGATCAATAGCTCGCATATGAGATTATAGAAATTGGGGATTTTGTAACCAGATGGGGAATGCATAATAAATTTGGTATCAAAAATAAATAAATCAGAAGAGTCAGAGGAAGGGATATGACAGTGGTCTCGGCCAGGGTTAGTGATTCTCATCTCCACAAATCCGATGCATGTGAATTAAACACGATGGCGTGTGTTGATCACACGATATACAGAGGATCGATCTGAAAGTTATTCTTTGAAAAATTTCTAGAACATTTTGATTGTGCAAGTTACCCATCAAATTTCTGTTTTCAATAAATTTTTGCCAGATTTTACAGAAATTAGACCCAAAAAATCCAAAAAAAACCTTCCAAAAACCACACTAAAGACAATTCCCATTCTTTATGGGTTTTTTGTCTTTTGTTTTTTTGGAGGGTTTTCTCGTATTATTGAAAACGACCATTAAAACTGTGGGCAATAGGTGTGTGTTGACCACGTGCTACAGGATGGATGAATTTTTAAGCCATTCGTGGGGGATTTTTTTCCCAAAAAACTTTATCAATGACCATTAATGAAATTTGGTAATCTGGTGCTTCCTATCTGTGTTGGACAAGTGGGCTTGAGAGTAATGGTCCAAAAGTTTACAACATTTGGCATAAAAGACACCATATACACTAAGTTCTAAAACATGTGCACATTTATTTATTACCAAAAAATTTCATACACAGGTCATCATTTTTTTTAATACAAATATTCATATAATAAAAATTGCATTTTATATATCTTATTTATTATATCATAGTTTTGTTTATACTCATATTTATAATTTAATTAATTTAATTATTAAAAGAGTATTTTTTATTTGCAATTAGAATGGAATTATATAATCTTTACCTAAATAATTTAAGGAATTAAAATTGAATCTATAAAATCACTGTTCATGGTGAACTGGGAATTTTTATCCGTTCAAGAAATAGGTGTTTCTTCATGGTGAACTGGGAATTTTTATCCGTTCAAGAAATAGGTGTTTCTTCTAGGTGAAAAATCACTACTTTGATTCCGGTTCCAGGACTCTAATATGCTCGGCCCCAAGACATTTCCGGTAAGATTGGATTCTGTTCCTATCCTGAAATTTCCACTCAAATGCTATACAATTATATATAAATTTTCTGCACCTTTTGTTTACTTAGCTCCTGATTATTTTGACATAGTAAACTTTAAGAGGGTGTGGGTGAGTATCAACTTGTAACTCGATTCTTCGTGGCATTCTGTCTATGAATTTGTTCCTTTTCATGTATAAATTCCATACCTATATTAAACGCTACTTATTCACGCCCCCCAGTGTGAAAGGTACTAATTTCAGTATTCAATATTTGGTGTAGAACTTGTTTGAAACACTATAGTTCTCAGGAAATATTTAGTTTTAATTTCCCTATGACTTTCATTAATTTAAATTATGCTTTTCCGTCTGGCAAATTTTCCCTCTCTGTAGTTGCACTTCTATAAGTACATTCCCCACAATTGAATAGAATAGTTTGCGTGTGTTTAGAGCTTCATATCTTGAGGATTTATTTGCAAGCTGCGAGCCTCATAAATTTGGGGTCAGGGTTTCATAATTTTCCTTTTAAGTTTTTCATTTGTTCTCTAATGTCAAAAAATCACTTTTGCACTTTTTCTAGCTACTGACTTGCTTCGTCTAAAAATAAGGAAAAATTCATGCTAAAATGGTTCGAAAAGCGTTAGATACGTTCTCAATAAATCTTTTTGTAACAGACCTGAACTTTTCCCATTTTCGGTTTTTATTTATTTTGGTAAGTTTCACAAGGCATAAATTTTTTCACATTTTCAACCCTAAGCATGTTTCTCTTATGTTGTAACATTTTCAACCCTTCTTGCCCCTTCTTAAGGCAGGGACATGTTGCTCCGCAATTGTTCTTGTTCATCTTGTCATCATATATGTTTATTACACCCCTACATTATTGTGACTCAAGTTTATTATGGATGGACGACTTTATGTTCGTTATTGATTGGAAAATAGAGCTGTATAGGATTAGGAGATTCAGATATACATTCACTAATTAATAAACTTGTATTGATATATGATCTATGAAAAGTTAGGTTGATGTTGATAAAGTTGAAGTCTTAAGTTTATTAAACATAAATAGAGTAGAATCTATATAATAATATATAAAAACAATATTTTTTTCACTGACTATTGTGGGATATTTTAAGGATTTATTTTTATTTATAAGTTTAGAAATATCAACAAATTTTATTTTCTCTTAAACTATCAATTATAAATACTCACTAATTTAAAAAATTTAGGATTTTTATATGGTTTGTAAAAAAAAAATGGAGATTTACTATGTACAAATAATAATATTATCTTATAAAAAATTGGACAAACCGATTTTGGTAAAGAAAATTGAAATTGTTAAATCATTTTTGGAAAATAGAAAGAAGAATAATTGACCAAATTGTCAAAATTAACTTCTAAAGCTTTAATGAGTTTTCTAACCATTAATTTTCTTAATTAAATTAGTCATTAATATGAATTAAAAAAAAATATAAATAACTTATGGTTTATTACGTCAACTAAAATGATTTAAAGTTAAACAATGATTAACTATTAAATAAAAATAAGTTATAATTAATTGTAAAGTATTGGGAGATGATGGTTTTTACAGAATCCAAGGGGAAATTCCCTTAGTGGCTTTCCATCATTGTTGATAGGTAGGTTTCAAGGGTAACAACATGAAAATTTTACAAAATATGGTGTTGTTGACAATGCTTGACCCACCAACATTCAGGGGCTCTCCTCGATATGAAGTCCCATTTAGACCTCACACCATTTGGAGTAGGAACCTCATCTGGAATACAACACGATTACATAATCTAGCCTCCATCACATCTGGGTACACTACCTTGGAACCAGTTTGAGTTTCCTTCTTCAGCAAGAGAAACATGGTATTAATCTTTACAAGGCCACCAATATATCTTTGCATATCATGCATGTTTACCTCTATGTTGAGGAGGTAAATCCCCTCTGTGGACAGAGGCGATCCCTACTAGCCCAGCAGGGGTCTAGCAATAATCAGAAATGTTACGACGCAAGTTCCTAGTTACGAATGAAAAGACTAGGGATAGAAGCCTACCTGGATTCCAATGCTATGATCTGAAGAAAAGAGCGTTCCCGTTCCTCAGCCTTGGCAGATCACGATCCTCCAACGATCTCCGTGGGTAGACACCTGCACATGTAAGAAACAAACAGATACAAGCATAAAATCTAGCATACGTAACTCAATATCAGTCAGAAAAGATACTACTCATATTAACATCATTGAAAACAGAGTGGAACCATAATCGTAATCATTCATTAAATAACGATCGAAAGAGATTACAACCAAAGTTTTGACGTCGTGGTCTCCTTCGGATGGGTCTCCAGTCGTTCACGTCTCGCAAAGCTCGCCAGGTAAAGGGCAAACCTCTCCTGAGTCTCTTGACAATAGTCTCCTTACTTGAGTTGGCCTTAAGGGAGGAAAGAGGGCTCTTACAGCACAAAGGCTCTTGGGAATTTGGAGATTCAAAGCTTAGGCACTTCAAGACTAGCTTGCCATGGAATTGAGCAGGCTTTTATAGATGGGGAAGGAGGGAGTTGGGATCCCTATTATTGTGGGATTGGCCCTATCAACAAGGAAGGTTCCATAGGAGGTGGCAAAACCACTTCCCTTCCATAGAACTTCCGCAGCCAAACCTCCCAACTCAAGATAGGCAATGGTTTCTGAGTTTGTTGGAACTCAACTTCCGCCATCTTTATTTAAAAAAACAGTCCTTAAATTGGGTGGCGCGACTACTGCTCTGGGACAGAGCGCTAGTTGGCGCGACCTCTTTGCAGGATTTTCCCCATTGGCGCGAGTAATGAACTGTCTACCCACGCCAATGCAAAAAGGGATGTTTTTCATGATTTTTGCAAGGAGATGTCTTTAGGGCAAATGAAGCTCATGCTTAGAGGAATGCATTGATGATGTTTTCAAGGCATGACAATGTTCACAGGTCACAAAATGGGTCCTCCATTGTGTGGGACGAGGAATGGTAGGGACGGTGACAAATTACTGTGTAACACTCTAGATCCTCCTTGGTGGAGATTTTCCTGAGCTCATCCAAGTATTCATCAATATCCTGTTTGAATGTATTCCCACCTTTAGCTATGGTGAGTGAGCAAACTGAAGGGATCTTATGTGACTTCACTATGAAATTCACACTATTGTAAAAACATGCGTATGAGGCCTGAATATTGGTGAGGAATGAGTCAAGTTATTTGTTACTTTGGATAAGCATTCACACCTTTGTTTTCTCCAACTCAACATGTTGCCTTGTCTTCTTCACCCACTTAGGAGGTGCTCCTATGTACTTCATTCCCCACTCATGCACGGTAGCAATGGCTATATGAACAACCTTGAGATCTTTAGCATTGTATTTTCACTTTTTCTTCATGTCGTACAAGTGGAAAACTAGCTTGTGAACTATGAGAAGCTCCTCATAGTCTCTCCCAATGTCGATAATTCACCAAGTATGGTTGCCTTAAGTTCTTCTAGATAGACATGTACATGAGCTGCTTTCTGGACCTCTGCTTGGAGTTGTTCACTTTTCTACCTTGCAGCCTCTAGGTTCATTTCCATTTGTTTGTTCTCTACCATCAGATACTTCATATCTACCTTCGAGGCTCCTACGAAGACCAAGTTCGCTGCGGAAATGCCTTGTGGATTATGGTTGGTGTCAATCACGAATACCTTTTATTTAATAAAAATAGGATATGCGAGATCGTCCAGGAAGTGTTTCTTCCTTGCCTATATGATCTTATTATGTAGCTCATCATAAGTCAAGTTGTATATATCCATGACCGAACCTTAATGAAGAGGAGTAATTTCATCTTCCTAGATTGGAGCTTGCTTTACTATAGGAGGGGAAGACTGAGTAGTGATCCATTGTGTGCTTGACATGAAATCAACATATTGGTTTAGTTGCTATGGTTCTACCTTAATGTCTTGGATTACTATCAAATCTTCAATTTCCTAAGAAAATTCCTTATCTTGCAATTTCCTTCTCTCTTCTTTGGCATGCTTCCATATTTCTTCTTCTTCTTATTTTTTACTCCTTTCTTCTTCTTGTTTCCACCTTTCTTCTTCTAATCTCTTCTACTCTTTTTCTTCCTTCTTCTTTATTTCTTCCTCCTGGTTCCTCTGCTTTCTCTTTCTTTCTTCTACTATGGACGCTTTCAATATGATGGGATATTCTTTTAACTTGCATCTCTTCTCTTCTGTTGCGTTATGCACAACCTTTCTCTTTCCCTTTTCATGCACTGGGTTGCGCCTTTCTTCTAGTCCTACTTCTAGAGTGGCTTCTTTCTGAGGAGTAACCTGTTATGTACCTGTGAAGTTGAATAGATCACGGGGCTTAGCTGCATTGTAGCAGTTATTTATCCTTTCCTCCTCGAGTTAGGAATAAGTCCTTCTTGGCCATGTGAAATGAATCTTTGCACAATGTTGCTTGTAAACACTCTTAATAATGTACGGGTTAAATTCCATGCAACTGATTGCGAAATTCACTATCTCTTTTCCTGCGGTCTCAGTAGAATTTAGGTGTTGCATGCGAAATTCACTATCTCTTTTCCTGCGGTCTCAGTAGAATTTAGGTTCTTGATCGTGTACAATCCAATTTGAAAAGGAAGAGCAGTCCAAGGTGCTTTCTTGTTCCTTCGCAATACTCCTAACAAGCATGTGGAAAGATGATAAGCTACTTCTTGCGTGACCAATTTTTCGCTGGCATACCTCAGTAGTAGATGTGGAGACTTATGACTTCCAAACACTCTAATGTAAGTCCCATTTGGTGAGGCAAACCAACCGGCCAATTCTGACACTGCTTCCATCACCTCAAGGGACATCCAAGGTGGTTCTTCCTCACATATCATCTTATACAATGGAATGATAAAGTGATCCATCAACTTCTCCATGAATCCTTTGTAGCTACACACTGAAATAAACTTACAGTAAATGTGCACAACATATTCCTTTTGTGACCAAGTCCAACTCATGTCAGGAAAAGAGTTCTAAGGACATATCACATCCAACAAATAAGAAGAAATGTAGAATTTGGGTTGCTCACCCTTGGGAGGGTTCTTGACATTAATCACATGGATCTTCAATTTTTGAGCCAACAAGGCTGGCTAATTAAATGGTTTTCCTTCATTTAGAACTTGATGTAGTAAGAATGCCCAGTCTTCGGGGTCCTTCGTCATTTTCTATCTGTGCATCTTTTTTAGTGGTTTCCTCTCGAGAGTCAAGGATAATAATATCTTTGGAAAGAGAGCCTTGCTTCAATGTTGGCTCTGCTTGTTTTTTTTTTTTTTGATCTTTAACCTCTGTCATTATCAGTCTCTCTTGAACCATTTGACTTTCTTGTTCCTTTTCTTTGGCACTATCATCTTTTCTAGCATCCAAAATGGGTGATTCATGAACTATAACAAAAAGATTACACAAAATATTAATTTGATTCTGTTGAGTTTCCTAAGATATAAAGGTTGGCTCTAAAGGGGGTTCAACAAATTTACATTTCAAGTATTCAATAGATTTAAGATCTTTTATGGAAACAAAAGAATGAATATTTTTTTGTTTGAGGAATTCCTCATAAGTATATTCTCTATATACTTGAATCCCAACCCTTTCCTCATTATCCATTAATTTGGTTTTGGCAATCATTTGATCAAAATCATCAATATTAAAAAAAAAATAATCAAAGGGAGGTTGTTCATATACAAAAGCTTTAATTTAACTCACAACTTTGTAGTGGTCATTGATTATACCCCTAGGAACATAATCATAGTGTGGTAATGTATATAACCATACATTTTGAAGTTCTTCAGCTTCTTTGTTTGCATGTCCTCTGTATCTCAAACTTATTTTTCCCAATCTGATTGGAAAAGTAGGCCATATTTTATTTTGTAATTTACTTAATTTACGAGCCTGATCATTCAAGGTAGCCTAATTTTCTATTTCTCTAAGATAAATTCTTTTAGGAATGTATCTGGGTAGGGCATGGGGACCTACTTCAATACCATATATCTTGATGTATGTGAACAACTCATCAATGAACCAGTTACCTATTTGCTCCAATGCTTCTTTAAGGTATTGGCTAACTCATGGAGGAGTTTTCTGAAACATGACCTCATGTAAAGGAATCATAACATAGTTACATATATCATAAAAATGAGACTTGAATTTGATTTCCCATAAAATTGAGTAATTATGGATGGCATGTTGCTGATCAGAGGAATAATTCCATTTCATAAGTGGGGAAGGAACATAAGCAATCAGAATATCCATAATATAGGATGTCATACAAAAAATTAGCTCATATTCTGGAGGGGATCAAAACTAATAATGTTAGGTCATCTCAAATTTTTAGATAGAATATTATCATAATTAAATCTTTTTTTATTCATGATACATGCTATGAATCAAGGACATCCACTAAACTTTGCAGTTTTCAAGGTCCTTCTCCCCATACAACCTTCACAACATTTTAATCATAAACATAAAAGGTCTCTTAAAGATGATGATGGAATAATTTTTAGGTGCTTTGTGATTGTAACCCTCTTTGTATTCTCTTAACCAATCTTCAATGATGCTATTATAATCATTACTGCTTGTCTTTAGAATTTTTTATTGAAATTATCCAAGAATTGGGTGGTGAAAAAGATTTTTGGGGAGTTAAGATCCAAAGGTACAAAATGGGTATATGACAATATTAGGCAGGTTGGTCCCTACCAGGGAGGAGTGTGCTACATTTCTTGGAGAATTAGGAAAATACTTCACTAACACTAGAGTGTTCGGTTATTTCCTTGCAAAGGAAGATAGGTATAGATTGGATGTTGTCACAAGGTGGGACATGTATGGCAACTAGGGACTTTGGAAAAATTGGGAAAAAATGTGCTTTCACAAGTTTAAATACTTCTTCTGTAGAAAGGTGTTGGAGCACTTATAGCTTCATCCGTAACGTGAGAAGAAATTGCCTTAATGAAAATTGGGCAGAAATCTTGGTTTTTTTGCACTAAAACTTGAAGTAGTTGACACATTATTGTGATTGGGATCGTGTTGATACATCATATATGACTTGGGATGACAACCCAAAATAAGATAATTTGGAGGATGGAGCTATACACCTAAAATATTTGGAAATAGAAATTTTGAAAGATGTCAATGAGGCAACAACAATAGTCATTCCACCCCCATCATCCAGTAACGGTGCTCGAGTTACAGAAGCCTTGCCTTTGCCGCCACTACCTCCACCAACATCCTCACGTGGAGGTCATGTGTCTTATGGTTTTGGTTTTGGACATGGTGATGGGACTATGCAGGAGGAGACTCCTAGCATACCACCATGAAATTCCCATAATTTAGACATTTCTTGTAGCAAGAAATAGAGGATGTAATATATAATATATTTACATGTATTTTCTAGTTTCTAGTAGTTTTTATAATTGTTGAATCTTTCATATTTATTATGATATTTTTTGTAAACAATATATGGCAATTTAAGTTTGAAGTTGGAAATTATAACTCATTGATAATGAATTATGAATATGATGCTTCGTGAAATTTGAAAGTTGAAACATTTCATTTCATGTTAGATATTCTTTGTTATAGTTTGGTTACTTGGTAATGGTAATGGTTACAAGTACAATGATCAGGTGCTCAAAATTATGCTCAAAAATCAAAGTTGTCATATTAGTGTGGAACCTCAATGATCGCGTAGATATCATCACTTTGAATCCAACACAACTCGTTTTGTGGAAAACTGACACCATATGCTCCCAGAAACGTGTTATGTCCACTTTGTCAAACATGCAATTTTTTTTTTTTAAATGTGTAGACAACCCAGTCAACAGTTTGTACTGCTAACTGGGAATGCCTACGTGTATGTTGACTAGTCAAACCCTTTGTTATCTTTTGGTGAATCATGGAGTGACAAGTGGCACATTATTACAGGGTCTTCGTGGCATATTTTTATTGGTTGATTTTGGGCCAACTACGTGCTGACACGTGGCCCAACCAGGGGCCGCCACATGGAACCATGTGGGGACACAAAAATTTTGTTAGGGTTGAGTGGAGCTCTAAGGAGTCAAACTGCTAACTTGTGTGCAACAAACACCAACACTTACCACTACACCATCGGTTGTGTTAGGTCTCTGTAATTTGCAAGATTGGCAAGAACAAACACTGCAGAGCCAACATCAAAACCAATTTGGAATCCTAGGATCTAGCCCTCCTAGATTCATAGAGGGATCTCTCTATATGTGTGTTTTCAGAGATATGATCTTTAAAGCTTATGATATGAGACTGGGCTAGCTATAAAGCATAGGGTTTTTGTTTGTTTGGTTGGGATGAATATCGTTAAAATGAAGTCTTTTGAAGGGTGAAGTTGTGAGTAGGTTGAAAATGGTTCAGCTGATAGGATAAGTAAGAAACAGTGTCAATCCATTGGGCTATGGAGTCATAAAGGATTTAATTAGACAACAAGTTTCAAGAGTGGTCTATGGGGCAAGTCATCTATGTCAATAGATCTCTTTAAGTTGATTTATGGTACGAAACATTAAGAAGTGGTGAAAGAAGCAAACATATAAGAAAACAAAGAGCAACTTAAGATCAAGTAAGGACTTTTAACCTAGCCTAATTTTAGCATACTCAAAGGAAAAACAAAGAATAGCTTAAGATCAAATAAGGACTTTTAACCTAGTTTTCTTTCAGCATATTCTCAAAAGAAACATTTAAGATAAAACAAAGAATAGCTCAAGATCAAGTAAGGACTTTTAACCTAGCCTTCTTTCAGCATATTCGAAAGGAAAACATTCAATACAGGGATAATTTTAAGGATGGAAAATTATCTTGAAGTTTAAAAAATTGGCGAATCTCACTAGTCCCTAATATGAAAACTATAAAATGTTTATTTATGTATTTGTAAAATTATTCAAATTTATAATGATCTTATATATATTTTCTATATAATGTTGGCGATTTTTAAGGTAAAATAATTTTATATTTTAAAATTTGGGCGAATCATTTTTATAAAAAAATGGAAATTGGCGAATCTTTTTTTTGGAAAAACCATGGAAAATTAGCCCGCCTGCGAATATTAGCCCCTAAAATTTTCCATGATTCAATATAAACATAAAAAGTAGTCTAAGATCAAGTAAGGAATTTTAACCTAGCCTACTTTTGACATACTTTCAAGAGATATTTTCAAAGCAACTGTTGGATAAGAAATTAGAGGACAGGGCTAACCATAAACTTCCCTAATTCAACTTTAGTTAGCAAACTTTGTAAGAACATTCAAGGACAAAATCTCAAGTTTTAATGAGCAAGACAAGGGCTCACCAACATTCCTTGACTGATCACACTGTATTGAATTATCCTCAAATACACAATTTAGCAGAAAACATAAAGATAAAGATTTATCAGTGAGAGTTAGGGTACTTGACAATAAATCCTAATCTATATTTGTTGTTCTTTATCAGAGAAAATGGACAGTATGGAAAACATGAGAAAAATAACAATTTACAATAAGAAAAACATCACCATTGACATAGACCAAGATCCCATAAATCAACTTGTATTTGATGTTCAAACAGGTTACAATCTTCAAGTCCAGTGGGTCTTTACAACTTCAGACTTCTCATCTCAGCCTATCTTTCTTCTATTACAAAACAAAGCTTCAGTAGCTTCAAAGCTATTTGCACTCAATGAGTATTCAAAGACCACCTCAACACTCTCTTCTAGAGAAGTATTTATAGAAAAATGAGGAGGTGGAGTGAAAGAAAGGTCTATCTGTTCAATTAATACAGAGTAAGTGTTTCTCGGCCTTTGAAGGGCCAAATGGAGAAATTTTCAAATGTTTTAACTCTGCTAATTGATTATTACTTTAAATTTCATCAACTTTAGTCACTTTTGTTGACTTTGGAGGCTTTTGGTAGGTTGGCAATAAATTCTGAGCTGTCTTTGGCAAAATATCATTGACTGTGCATTTACTGTGTATTCCTTTGAGAAAACATGTCTGTAGGTGGCATCTTTGGCTTTAATTGCCTTACTGATGTGGCATTTGGAGGCTTCCTTTACTGATCCATCTGTCTTAATACCTTAGAACACTGTTTTAACTGTGATTTTGTGTTTTAAGGCTGATTATGCCTCTTTCATTCTACTTCGGTCTTCAATTGTTCTTTTGCTGACTGTATCCACTGATTTGGCTTTAGTCATCTGTCCTTTTCCCTTCTCAACTGAATTAGGCTTTGGTGCCTTTAAGCTTGTTCCTTTAATTATCTTTAATTGTGCTTACCTTTAACTGCAGGGTTAAGCTATTTTAGTCTTCAAAATTTATGTATTTAACCCTTTATCTTTGATTACTGATACTCTTTTACTGATCTTTCAATTTTATTCGTTCACAGATGGCTTGCGTTGGAGGGTTTTAACTGTGAAACCAATTCTTCATGAAACACTGATTAAAACATGAGATTCGCCCCCCCTTTGTCCCTTTTGATTTTGATCAGGCTCTGAGGATCAACACCCTCAGCCACTATCCCTTTATGGACTGTGGGGGGGGCTTTCGTCCTTTAAAATCACCACAGAACCTACACAAAACCATAAAAAATGTTTATAAAACCCTGCGTGGTTGGAAAAACTGCTTTGGAGGCTAGCGGAGGTGGATGGAGCAGTGAGGAGGAGATAAAATGTAGGCGGAGGAGGTTATGTGGAGAAAACCCACAAAAAACCGGTTTAAAAACCAACTTAGGCGCGAAAATGGGCAAAGTGGTTTTACGAAAACCCTCAGTGGTTTTCATGCGATGATTGAGTGGTAAGTAGTTTAGCCCGGAGGGAACACGATCCAATTAAAAGGAGACGCGTGGCTTTTTCAATACGAGCGGTCTCACGCGATGTTTGGTTGTTAAACCTCGGATGAAAAATTTATGCGATATTGATCGTAGACCATTAGATGTAGGGGGGAGGATCCAACAGCTACAGGGGAGCGTGATGGAGAGAAGTGCTCGAGCGGAGGGCAGATGGTGAAGGATAGTTGGCGGGAGGAGATTGGAGGGGTAGCAGATTAGTGGGATGTGGGTCTGGAGGGGATTTGATGTCAGGTCAAAGGAGAACCATTGGATTTGATTGAATCAATGGTGAGATTTGATGTGGAGGGGTGGAGGAATAGGTAGAGGTCAAACGATGGGGCTATAGTTTAGGGCAGGGGTATGGTCCCATGGAGGAATGAGTGACCAGGGGCCAAGGAACAAGGGGCTTATCGCATCGGTGGGGGAATGGGGGAGCAAGGTAATGAAAACGTAACAGTGCCGATGCGATGGGGCTAAGGGCTTGGTTGCGGGCGCCAGGTCTTATGGCGAAGAAAAAGCTGGGGGGTTAAGCTGGAAGGGGCTAATCGCATCGGCGGGGGAACAGGATGAGGGGATAAAAACATGACAGCGCCGATGCGATATAAAGTTAGTGATGCAATGAGCGTTAACATTAGGTCACAAGTGTTAGTCACATGAAGAAAAGGAGCAAAAGGTTAAGCACTTGGGGGCTTAAGGCCTAAAAGGGGCGGAAGAGGTTTTTAAAGGTTTTATGCATTTTTTGTGGGTTTTCATGGTTTTTCCAAGTTAAGATAGTTAAAAGGGAGGGTTTTTTAAACCATAAAAAGGGTTTTATAGCTTTAAAAGGGATTTTGGGAGGTTTTTAAGGATAATGAAGAGGAAAGGGGCATTTTATGAAAAATGGAGGGAATGAAATGATGAAAATGGGGCTTTTAGGAAACAGTTTTCTTTCTTTAAGGAACAATAGGATTTCTTGGTTAATTTATTCAAGGAAACAACAGTGAAGATTACTCTTTAGTTTAGGCAGCATTAAAAGACTTCAAGAATGAGAAATTTACTATGAAAATAATCTCTTGAAGCTTTTAGACCTGTTTTAGCCATCATTTGCTATGAAAAAATTTACTGATGGCTAACAGGTTGTGACTTAACCATATCGGTATGTTGGTTATATTTAAGTTGTAATGGTTGGAGGGTTGGGGTGGAGGTCGGGGTCTAGCGCCAACCCTTGGTCACTGCCACCGATGAGACCTCTGGTGGGAGGCTAGCCCCAATCCCCCTCGTATGTAATTCCATGATTAATGTAGCAGCGACCACATGTCAGCGGTTAGTAAAACCCTAGATGTAAAATTAAGGAGGAAAAAATATTCCTAGAATTCAAATAGATTGTCACCCAGTTAGCATGGATATAGGGAAAAATTATACGATGTTGTCGACCCTAGAGAAATTTGTGGATCGGTTTGTGGAGAAACTTGGGGAGGTCATAACTTCTCTAGTTTTTGGCCAAATTATATGTAGAAAGAGGCTAGACATGCACTTTTGGGAATTTTGGAGTTGATGGAACAATTTTCATAGCAGACTAAGCATTTTAAATACATGTATTCACACTTTTGAGCATAATAGGAGAGGGCCAAGCCATTGGAAGATGGACCAAGGAGACGTAGCCCAAGCAAGGTGAAATCCTTCATCATATTTTGTTGTGTGACTATTTATGGTGATGTTTATGTCTGATTGATGTTGCTGTTTAGTGTTTTATTTAAGCTAATTTTCTCATGAAAAAAACATAAACACACATAAAATCTCATGTTAAAATTTCAATTAACCTCATAATCTTCAAGCACTTTATTTTAATTTGGTATCAGAGCTCTAGGTTTGCTTGTGCAAGGAGGATTAATTTGTTTTGCAAGTTTTTTAAATGCTTACAAGTTTGAAGCTCAAGAGAGGAGAAGGAAATATTGTGGGTGCAAGTTCTAAAATTGGAGCAAGGACAAGGAGGGCAGAGTTGTCACAATCTCAACCACAAGTTTCACCTCCTGTTGTACCCGAGGCTTCAGTAAGCATGTCACATGGAGGAGAGATTGCGAGTATGTCAGAGGATGTGAAGGCTTGTAGGAAGGATTTCTTTGACATGGAAAAAATGGTTAAATTAATCTATGAAGAGAGGAACACAAGATTGCAGGGTGAAAGCTCTAGACCTCCAAGAGGAGAGTGTTCTCTAAGAGGAGGAGATAATGAGAATGGTGATAAAGCACCATATTCTCCACCACCATCATCCTTTTCCAAAAAAAATCTTATACAAGAGTCTAGTGTAGAAGGTCCCTCAGAGAAGGAAGATGGCCAAATTTTCACCTTTTGTCCACATGATGATGGGGATGAGGTTCTATCATCACCAAAGTGTAAAGAGCTAAAAGAAGAAAGACCAATATTCCAAGAGGAAACCTCAAGAATCAGGAAAGATTTTAAGAGCATCTTTGTCCCTCAGTCGAAAGATGAGGAAAATGGTAATAATTTACATGCAATTTATTTACATGAAAATGTTGATTTAATCTCTTTTGCGACCTTTGAAAAGCATAGCAAAGGCATGGGAACAAATCTCTTGTCCAATATGGGTTTCAAGGGAAGAGGCCTTTGAGTGAACAATCAAGGCATTATCCATCCAATTGAGGCAAAGGAGAGACCTTGATATGAAGTTTTGGGCTATGTGAAAAAGGAAAAATGGTATTCGAGCGATAGCTCTTGGGTATCTTGTTCGTTTTGTCATAAGAGAGGACACGAGGAGGCAAAATGTTGGGATTTGCATCTGGAATTGGTACCAGCTTGGTTTCTAAATAAAAATGAGGAAATGAATTGCAAAACATCTCCAAAGAGGGATGAGAAATTTGAAGAAGAGACTAAGACAAGTTCTTCTCGCCATTCAAGTTCCTCACGTAAAAAACATAAGCCAAAGGACAACCATGAGAGGTATAAGTGTCCTGATTATTGAAAGGATTTATATGATGAAAAACCACATAATGATTTGAATAACATGTTGTGGAATGTTTTCCGGTGCACTTTCTGTCATGCTCCTAACCATTGTGTAGCTAAGTGCCACAAAAGGAAAGCATTAGTCAAGAAGATGAATATGACAATTGGAATTAAGACCAAGAAGGGAAATTATCATCCAAGTTTAAAAAAATTTGTGCCAAGAGAGGCTCACAAATTTTTTTTCACTCATTGCAATATCAGTGGGCATTGGGTCGAGAAGTGTTGGAAATTACATCTGTAAATTCATCCTAACAAGGGCAAGAAAGTCATGCAAGCACCCAAAGAGGAAGCAAAAAAGGCAAAAGTAGCGCAAGTTGCGACCATCCATGAAGCGACTCAAGAAGGAAAACAAGTTCAAGTAGAGGGTTGATTCACCTGGTTGGGTAAGAAATGGACATACTACTTGTCCAGTTGAATATAATAAATCGTTGTAGAGCACTTGTTGCATATCCCCATAGTTGGGCATTTTGAAAAAGTGACATTCGTGAATAAATCACTTATATGCAACAATGATTTCTTTGGCATTGTTATGTTATTTTGGCTTGATGATGAGTCATTTTGTATGGGAATTTTGGAGTCAAATTTATTCAATATTGTAAAATGCATTACTATTTGTTGACATTTTAGTAAGCATCATAAAATTTGGGATGAGTAGTTGCAACACATTCAGTATGTTAGAAATGTGTCAAGCACTCATTTACACAAGTATTTATCATGTGAAGCTTGTTTGGGTTATTTTCCAAAGTCTTTTTGGATTGTATCCTTGGTAAATATTTTGCAGCATGAATGTTTTATTTGTGACATTGGCATACATAAAATGTCAAAAATGCAAAGTGCGGAAATACTAAAGCAAAGCCAAAATTTGTTGAACAATAGTATCACTCGACCATCTCTTCCACCATGCAGTGCACCTATGGTTGTTGCCCAAGAAGAATGGAAAGAATTCTATTGTGAGAGACATAAGGAGTGGCTTTCATCAAATAAGAGTTGTTGAAAGAGGTATGTGGAAGGCGACATTTAACATCAAACAAGGTTGCTTGAATGGTTTATTATGTTTTATGGTCTTTTCCGTACTTCTATTATTTTCATGCATATGAAGAATGATGAATTGGAGCCACTTCTAAATGTGATAGTCCACTTGTATGACATTGTCATTTTTAGAAAATTTCATTATGAACATGTCATGTATGAGAGAAAAATACTTGATGTTGTAAGGCATGAACATTTGTTTTGGAAGATGTCAAAGTATAACTTGGGTAAAAATTCTTTGATTTACTTGGGCTATAATGTTGGAGGAGGAGAATTTTTAATGCAGTCCAAAATTACCCTTAAAACCGAATTTTTACAAAAAATTCTAAAAATTGAAAAACTTGATTTAGTTACCTGAATATGAAAAATAAGACTAAAATGAGGCATATATAGGTGAAATAGGATGGAATAAGGTGGTAAATAAATGGATTTAGGATAGGAAAAAATGACCAAAATTGAGGACCAACATCTCCCCCTTGCTTACTCTCAAGCATGTCCTCATGCTTGCTTCTGTCTCTTTGACCTTTTGCTTCTGTATGATGATTCCCTGCTGATATACATATGAATCTGGCTCCTGATGTTGAGGCTTCCTAATGAGATATATGTAAAAGGATTTCAATACCCTCATGTCCTTATTCTCCTCTTTTATAAATCTTTGTTTTCACCTTGTGTTTCTCATACTTAAATTCTCATCATTTACAATTGATAGTAACATTGAGATTTGAAATTATTAACCTTGTACTATGGAAATCCAACAGTCAGTATTAATTATGCCCATGTGATGAAAACTATAGGCACAATTTAAACACGATGAACTCCTTGGCGATCAACAAGAGTGTGTAGATTCTTCCAATGTCCAAAATTACATAGAATTAATATGAAATTCTCAATATGGTTATGGTCATAATCAATGATGATTTTCCTTCAAAAATCACAGGAATGTGACTTACCAAGGCTTGATCTGCACTTTTAGACACTTTTCGTGATGAGAGAAAAGGATAATACTTCTGAGATTTCACCTTTGTTTTAATTTCTTGTGGAGAGAAGGCTTTTATTTTAAAACTTTAAAACATCCTTTCTGGAAAATACTCTGTTAAAATGCCTTCAAGAACAATCTTATTATCACTATTGCTTCTAAAAAGAAGTTGAATTTTGATTTCTGGACATCTACATGTTTGATTGTTCCCTCAACATTTAAAATCAACACCTAAAAATGAATTCTGGAAATGATTTTTCTTTTTACCCCTCTTTGTCTCTTCAAAAATCAAAATGAATATTGGAAAAAAATTATTCATTATCCCTCTCTATCTCCTCAAAAATTAAAATGAAATCTGGAAATGAATTTTTTTATTTATTTACCCCTCTCTATTTCTTTTTGAAAATTGAAATCAATTTTCTCGCAATGAATTACCTTTTTTTTTTTGCATCAATCTTCTACAATGAATACCCACTCTGCCTTCTTAATAAAAATTGATTTTTCTGAAATGATTACTCAACTGTCTTCTTTGAAAATCAATTTTGATTTCGAACTTTAAGTTCCTCTGTTCCTTTTGAAAAAAATTTCCACTGGATCCACTGTCTATTTGTATTCTAGAAAGTTATTGTCTTCTTGAAAATTGATTTTCTGGAATCTTTTTGACTTTGAAATCGATTTTATGGAACCAATTTTCCTTTGAAATTGATTTTCTGAAAATCAATTACCCACTCTGCCTTTTTTAAAAATTGAAATCGATTTTCTGAATTTACCCACAGTGGATTTTTCAAAAATTAAAATCAATTTTTAGAATTTACTGCCTTTTTTCGAAAATTGAAATCGATTTTTTGAATTCATTTGTTCCTTGAAAATCATTTTTAGAAATGAATTTCTGTTCTTCATAATCGAAATTGATTTTTTTAAATTTTTTAATAAACTCCTCTCTATCCTTCAAAATCGATTTTAAAAATGAATCTTTGTTCTTCAAAATCGATTTTAAAAATACACTCTTCTTTTTTCCCACAAAAATAATTTCTAACATGTAGAAATCGAAATTGGAAATGTATTGTATGCAATGGAACCATTCATTTACTACCTTTGAGAAATCAATTTTGGAGATAGGAATGAAAAATAACCCACAGGTCAATTACAATTTTACTCTGTTGTATAATCTTCCTCAAAGTCGAAATTGGAAAAATAATAATCAACCTTCTTTGCCTTATTTAAAAATTAAAAAAATCAATTCTAGAAATAAACCTAAACAATTTCTTTCAATTTTACCTTCTCTACTTCCTCAGGAATTGAAATCAATTTTCCTTTATATCCTCATAATCTGAAATCGAATTCTAGAAATAAACTTGAACAATTTCTTTCAATTTTATCTTCTCTTCTTCCTTGGGAAGTGAAATCGATTTCCCTTTGTCTCCTTAGAATCAGAAATTGAATTTTGGAAATGATTTATTAACTCTCTGTTCTTCCAGAAATCGAAATCGATTTCTACTCTATCTTCTTAGCATTTGAAATCGAATTCAATAATCACTTACATGAACTTATTGACTGTTCAAAAGTTGAGTTTTTAGATGTGAAGAAAATTCCTAGGTGCTATACAATGATCATCAGAGCTGTCTAAGTGTTCAATGAACTTGATAAATAAAATATTGGAAGAATTCAATGATTTGATACTAAGTGATCAGGAGATCATGTGTTATGCTCAAAATTGAAAGTGCTCGAAATTGTACCGAACCTGAGCGACCGGAAAGGTCTCATTGTTATGATTCCTGCACCACGAACGGTTCAAAAAATCGATGACGTATGAGGAAGATATCGTGTTTTGTTCGTTTTCCCAAAAAATTAAAAATTTTGTGATAGGGTGACTGGGATGCCCAGTCAGCATGCAGGTACAATCAGTAGGTGGCATATTTCAAGAATATTCATTTTTCTGAAACCCAATTAGGATTTGACATGTGGTTGTTTCTGGGTCATTGGATGGAGCTGTACGAAGTTTTATTTGGGCAATTAGATGAGTGACACATGGCAAAACCAGAGGTTTCCATGTGTCCTCAGGAGGGTTGACCAAATTTATTTGGGGTCCAAGGGGTTTGACCCCGCGACCTCCAACATGCCTGCATAGCTCTCCAACCATCTCCACTATCCAATGTTTCTTACCATAATTGTTTTCTGTGTTAACTTATGTTGTTAAAGTTTCATATTTGAGGGGGGGGGGTGGGCGCCAACGGTCCCAACCCGCTGGCAGCCCCAAGATTGTGGTCACATGAAACATTAAAAAACCCACAGCAACAAAACTTCAAATCGGCGGTTACAACCAACGTCCACTCCAGCGATTTCTGTGGATGCGGTCACATGTCATGTTGTGACATAAAACTGCAATGAGATGGTTTTATAAAACGTAACCTCCAGTGGTAATGTTGCATTCACATGTGAGGTGGTAGAAACATATGCAACGGTTGCGGGCTTAAGGGTTATCCAACCGTAACCTCCAGATCATCCTGTCACATGGTGGAAGTAGGCGACGATTAATTCAAACAATCTTCAGAACTCCGACTCTGGGTTCCATGCCATATGTGGAGTTTCAAAACATTTAAACCATGGAGTTTAAGGCGGGGGGTCGGAATGTGATCACCCCACCCAAACCACTTGTTGTTAATACAAACGGTCTTATCTGGCGGAGTCTGTGGAGGCACCCTAAAATTTGGGGTTTTTACTATTTTTAGCAGCAGTTAAGTGCAGTCTCCACTTTTAGTGGAGTTTTTCTAGCTAATATTGGGAAAAACACATTGGGAGGTCAATTTTCGACCAATTTGGGTGAAACAAGAGTCTACCTAGACTAATTTTAGCATTATGGAGCCACTGGTGCAGAGAAAAAAACCATTAGAGGCTTTTAAACACATGTATTTTCATATTTGAGCATAATTACAAAGAGGGACATGCCATTGGGAGCTAGACCAGTAGATGTAGCCCAGGAAGGGTGAACTGCTTCATCATGCATGCTGTGTAAAACTTGTGTGATTTTTATTCTCTGTTATACACTATTTTACAATGTTTTTTAGGCTTATTTTCATGCTTAAAACTCACAAATTCATCTATGTTTCATGGTTAAAACCTCATTCCTTAAGCAAACAAATGGAGACAAATTATACATATTTTTATTACTGAAAGGACACTTAGCACAAAAAACTAATACACTCATTTCAGATCAGGATGATATCAGAGTTAGAGTTTAATCTCTAGTGTTTTTGTGTGAAAATATTTGTTTAACTATTTTCAAGGGTTTTCATGGTTACTAGGCTAAAGCTTAAGAGAGAAGAAGGAAAATTGGTGGAAGCAAGAGGTTCTCAAAGTGAGCCACAACAAAGGACGGAAATATTGCCACATTCTCCTCCACCACCTAGTTCACCTCGAAAAGAAGCAGAAGAAGCTATAAGCATGCCTCTAGGAGAAGAAGAAATCCATGAAGAGGTGGATCCCAAAGAAGAAGAAAGAGTGTTCAGGAAAGAATTCCTTGACATGAATGAAATGGTGAGAGTCATTTATCAAGAAAGGAATGAAAGAATAGAAGGAGAAGGATCCAAACTTCACAAGGAAGGTCAGGGATCATCAATAGGCTACAATGATAAAGGTAAATCAAAGAAGGGAAATGGAGGAAATGGAGGCATTGGAAAGTCACCATCCTCACCCTCATCATCATCATCATCTACTTCATCTTCAGTACACCAATCACACAAGCTAAAGAACACTGGTAAAATTACTTTTCTAAAACTTGATGTTAAGTTTGAATTGCCAATGTTTAATGGTGAAGTCAATGTAGAAAATCTTGATAATTGGATTAGGCAATTGGAGGTCTATTTGAGAATTTGAAACCTTCATGATGATGATACCAAATTCCAACTAGCTTCATTGAGGATGGAAGGTGCAGCTCTTGTTTGGTGGGAAGCCAAGACAAAGGAGGAGATTAAGAAGCATGGTAATATTATCCTATCATGGACTGATTTCATTACTGCATTAAAACAAAAATTTTATCCATTAGCTCACATGCAGAAAGTGATAATGAACTGGAAAAATTTTAGACAAATGAAAGGACAAAATGTACAAGAATACACCCAAGAATTTAGGAGAAGAGCTCTCTTATTAGGGGTAGATTTGTAGAGTCAAGATACTTAGATCAAGTACATAGGAGGCTTACATAGCTACCTAAAACATACTATTCTCATGTTTAACCCTACAATCTTAGATGAAGTTTGTGTTCAGGCCACACATCTAGAAGCTAGAGGGAAAAACATTATTGATGAGAGTAGGAAGAAACCTTTTAAGGGGAAAAACAAATAGAAGACCTCAAAAGGTAAGGGAAAAAAGAATGCATCTGTAAAGAAAGAGGGAGATAAAGTGGTTTGTAAACATTTTTCAAGAGAAGGCCATGAAGAGAAAAATTGTTGGAAATTACATCCTGAAAAGAGACCCAAGTATAACAATAACAAAGGGAAGCAGAAAACTGCAGCGACAACTCAACATGACTTAGGAGAAGATTCAGGTGATGAATAAAAAATTATAGCCATAGGATTGAAGAACATGAAGGGGAATTAAATTTAAACAAAACACAGTACTAGTACTTCAAACTGTCACATACAAGCTCCAAATGAAGAAGAGAGAATTGAACTATTTCATGTGAGGGTCATATCCAAACATACCAAGATTGACACATTGTTTGACAGTGGGTCACAAGAAAACTTAATCTCTAAATACTTGGTCAAGAAACTTAATCTTGAGACCATTCCACATCCAAAACCATATCCACTTGGGTGGATTTGTAAGGATGCAAATTTACAGGTTTCAAAGAAGTGCATATTTCACTTTGCAATAACTGCACATTTTGTTGACATAGTTGAATTAGATGTGGTTCTGCTTGATATTACAGGTATTGTGTTGGGAATTCCTTACTTGTATGATATGAAAGAGATCTTCCATTGACATGAGAAAAAATACCATTTATTCAAATATGGTAAGGAGTTCATTGTTAGAGCACATCACAAGAAGAAAAATATTGCAATGGTAAATGTTGGACAGTTAAAGAGGCTGGTGAATTCAAGTAAGAATATTTTTCTTCTAATGATTAAGCCTAAAGATGATGTTAATCATGAGTCATTTGAAGATTATGATCCTAAGTTGAAGTCAGATTTATATGATGCAGTTGATGCACATCATGAGATGTTTCAGGAGCCAACATGATTGCCTCCAAAAAGGGAGATTCAACATGAGATTCAATTGCAACAAGATTGTCCTCTTCTAAACATCGGCATGTATCACATGTCGATAATGGAGAATGTTTAAATAAAGAGGAAAATCAAGGACTTGTTGGACAAGGGACTCATAAGGCCAAGAACTTCGCCATGCGGTTCACCCATAGTCTTGATTCTGAAGAAAGATGGTACTTGGCGCATGTGTGTCGACTTTAGAGCTTTGAACAAGATAACGGTAAAGAATCAATGCCCACTCCCAGGGATAGATGATTTGCTAGATTAGCTGAAAGACTCAAATTTTTTCACTAAGTTATATTTACGAAGTGGATATCATCAAGTAATAATTGCAGAAAGTGACATATGGAAGACTGCATTCAAAACCAAACAAGGACTCTTTGAGTGGCTGGTTATGCCGTTTGGTTTGTGTAATGCACTGGAAAATTTCATGCGTGTTATGGATAATGTTTTGCATCCATTTCTTGATGACTTTGTGATTGTGTATTTATATGATATACCCATTTTCAGCAAAACAATAGAAGAGCATGTCTTGCATGTGAAAATGGTACTTGATGTTTTGAAGAAAGAGCAATTATTTCTTAAGATGTCAAAGTGTGAAGTAGGAAAGACTTCTCTGTTTTATTTCGGACACATTGTAGGAGGAGGCGAGTTGAGAATTTATCCTTCTAAAGTGGAAGCCATTGTGAATTGGCCCACTCCAAAAACAGTAACCGAGGTAAGAGATTTTTTAGGCGCATCTCAATATTGGAGAAACTTTATTGCTAACTTTTCTGCCATAACAACTCCTATGCATGCAGTGACAAGTGTGAAGAAAGCCTTCCAATGGGGAGGCAAAAAGCAACAATATTTTTAAGCTTTAAAAGACAAGATTAGTTCAGCTCCGGTCCTTGCATTACCAAATTTGAGAAAACCATTCGAGATACAAACCGATGCTAGTGATTATGCCATGGGCACAGTACTTTTGCAGCATGGTAAGCCTATTTCTTTTCATTTTGAAACATTCAATGGTGCTGTAACTAATTATCCTACATATGAAAAAGAGTTGTATGCATTGGTACAAAACATCAAGAAGTGGAAACACTACTTGATCGATAAAGAGAAAATTATACATAACGATCACCAACCATTACAGTACTTGCAGTCGCAAACAAAATTGCAACAATCACGACATTTCAAGTGGATGGGATTTCTTCAACAGTTTCACTTGGTTATAAGGTACAAGAAAGGTATTTTCAATAAATTTTATAATATGCTTTCAAGGCCAATTATAAGTGCTTCTACTTTACTTAAAAATGAGTCTATTGTACATGAAAGTTACATAGAACAATATGCATTTGATGTTGATTTTAAAGATTTGTATGCTAGTTTGAGTGAAGGGAATCAAGTTGAGGAAAATGATTATCGCATGCATAAAATTTTTTTCTTTCATTTGGGAAAGTTGTGTATACGAAAAGGAGAGAGACTTAGTGTCATGAGAGAGGCTCATTCATCTCTTATTGTTGGACACTTTGGGGTAAGCAAAACAATGGCGCATCTACAGAGGCATTTCTATTGGCCTCGCATGATAGATAGTGTGTCACGTTTTATAAGAGAATGTTCTATGTGTGCAACAAGAAAGCCTAGCAATAGGAAGCTTGGGTTGTCATTAAATTTGTTGGAGGTCTACCTATGTTAAGAAAACAACATGATTATCTTTATGTAGTTGTGGATAGATTCAGTAAAATGTGTATACTTATGCCATGTAAGAAAACCATTACTGCTGAACAAACTGCTGAAATTTATTTTCAACATGTATGGGTTCATTATGGTTTGCCAAATTCTATTGTTAGTGACAGGGATTCTAGGTTTGTTAGGAATTTTTGGTCCAAACTTTGGAAGATGATGGACACAAATATGAAAAAGAGTATTGATTTTCATTCGCAAATTTATGGCCAAACCGAGGTGGTGAACAGAACCGTTGTGCATCTATTGAGAGGATATTGCAGAAAACATCCCAAGTTTTGGGATGAACAACTGCATTAAATTCAACATGCTTACAACCGGGCCAAGAAATCTTCTACAAATACTTCACCTTTTAAAGCCTGCTTTGGGTATTTGCCGAAATCGCCATTAGAATTCATATTTGAGAAGGATGTTTCAATTGATGGGCATAGTGATATTGACAAGGCTTGAAAGTTCATTAAGCAAATTCAGATTATTCATCAACAAGTTCAAGAACAACTTGAGAAGAGTCAAAGAAAATACAAGGAGAGGCATGACAAACATAGAGTTGATCACAAGTTTCAAGAACAAGATGAAGTATGGTTGCACATAAGCAAAGAAAGGATGCAAGGAGAAGGTAAAAAACTCAAGCCCATTCGCTATGGTCCATTCAAGATCATCAAACAAGTTGGTAGTAATGAATTTCAACTTGACTTGCCTTCATATATGAAAATGTATTCCGTTGTCAATGTGGAAAATTTATGTTTGTATGAGCTTCCTTTGATTGATAATCAAGGAAGTGATATTCAACTACCATCTATAGAATATTTATCACCATAATTTCTAGATGAGCACAAGGAGGTTTCCATCCTTGGTAGGAGGACATGCACTTCTAAGAGGGGAAGTGTCGATTATCTAAGGATTGGGCTTAAGGGCAGCAAACCAAGTAAGGAAAGGTGGATGGAAGTTAAAAAGGTGAGGGAGTTGTACCCTCATCTTTTGAACAGGTAATTAAATTATTTTGGGGTCCAAAATCTTCCCAATGGGGAGGTGTGATCAGGAGATCATATGTTATGCTCAAAATTGAAAGTGCTTGAAACTATACCAAACCTGAGCGATCAGAAAGGTCTCGTCGTTGCGATTTTGGCACCATGAACAGTTCAAAAAATCGATGTCATATGAGGAAGATATCACGTTTTGTTCGTTTTCCCAAACAACTAAAATTTTTGTGACAAGGTGACTGGGATACCCAGTCAACATGCAGGTATAGTCAGTAGGTGGAATTTTTTGGAAATATTTCTTTTTTTGAAACCCAATCAGGATTTGACGCGTGGTTGTTTTTGGGCCGTTGGATGGAGCTGTACGAAGTTTTATTTGGGCCATTAGATGAGTGACACGTGGCAAACCCGAAAGATGCCATGTATCCTCAAGAGGGTTGACCAAAATTTATTCGAGGTCTGAGGGGTTCGACCCCGTGACCTCTAGCATGCCTACATTTCTCTCCAACCGTCTCTTCTATCCAATGTTTCTTACCATAATTGTTTTTTGTGTTAAATTATGTTTCATATTTGAGGGGGGGGACTACCAGCAGTCCCAACCCACTGGTGGCCCCAAGCTTGTGGTCACATGAAACATAAAAAAATCCACAATAATAAAACTTCAAACCGGCAGTTACAACCAACATCCACTCTGGCGGTTTCAGTGGATGCGGTCACATGTCACGTTGTGACATAAAATTGCAACGAGACAATTTTCTAAACCATAACCTCCTACAGTAATGTTGCGTTCACATGCGAGGCGGTAGCAACATATGCGATGGTTGCGGGCTTAAGGGTTATCCAACCGTAAACTCTGGATCGACCTGTCACATGGCGGAAGTAGGCGACGATTAATTCAAACAGTCTTCAGAACTCCGACTCCGGATTCCATGCCATACGCGAAGTTTCAAAACATTTAAACCGCAGAGTTTAAGGTGGGGGGTCGGCGTGTGACCACCCCGCCCAAACCACTTATTGTTAATACAAATGATCTTATCTGACGGAGTCTGTGGAGGTGCCCTAAAATTTTGGGTTTTTGCTATTTTTAGTAGCAGTTAAGTGCAATCTCCACTTTTAGTGGATTTTTTCTAGCTGATATTGGAAAAAACACTTTGGGAGGTCAATTTTCGACCAATTTTTGGGTGAAACAAGATTTTACCTAAAATAATTTGAGCATTCTGGAGCCACTGGTGTAGAGAAAAAAACCATTAGAGGCTTTTAAACACATGTATTTTAATCTTTGAGCATAATGACAAAGAGGGACATTCCATTGGGTGTTGGACCAGCAAATGTAGCCCAGGAGGGCTGAACCGCTTCATCATGCCTGCTGTGTAAAACTTATGTGTGATGTTTATTCTCTGTTATACACTATTGTACAGTGTTGTTTAGGCCTATTTTCATGCTTAAAACTCACAAATTCATTTATGTTTCATGGTTAAAATACTCATTTCTTAAGCAAACAAATGGAGACAAACTGTACATGTTTTATTACTGAAAGGACACTTAGCACAACAAACTAATACACTCCTTTCAGAGCACTGAGTGTAATTAATACCACTGAAGTTTTAAAGTGTAACAACTTCACACCTGGAGTTTGAATGTAGACTTCCACTGTGCAGTTGGAAACTTAGATTTGCCACCAACGTTTTGTTACTCGGAGTTTAATTTATCTGCCACACCATTTTCCAACATTTAATTCAATCTTAAGCTCAGTATCCGAATTACTTGTAATGAAATCCTACTCGCACTTGACTGCGGAATTCTTGGGATATGATTGGAGATCTCAAAGTTTTTTAGCGAGATTCTAATCACTCGACGTTCTTCTTAGATTTATGCTATTTACACATACCCTATTCCTTTGTTTTTATCTCAAAGAGTTACTTTCCTACCTAAGCTAAGGTGTCACAATCTTGTTGAGTTCCTTGTTTTTTTTTCATGTGAAGGTACCTCGGTATCTGCTACTCCCTTCTGTGCAGATGCTAAATTTCTTTCTCTCCTATGCGTGGAGGTGCTGGATCTGTATCTTTATTTTTTGCTTTGCGTTGATGATGTCGATTGTTGCTCATGATCTTTTGTGATGTTTAACCGATTTTGAATTTCCTCTCCACCATGGCAAACACTTATCCATTCACCCTTGTCGTTTTCTCTATGACCATTACTTTGCATGATTTTTGATTTCAAAACAAATCGATTTTAATGATTTTTAAGAGCCCTTTGGTATTATGGGTATTTGCACCATATGTTGTTTCAATTAAATCTTATGTCCTTCGCACATATGCGACATCATATATTTATCATTTGCCATCATATAAGGGCCATCCATATAGTTCACTTGCCTTTTTTTATTTGTTTGTTTGTTTGTTTGTTTGTTTGTTTTGTAGGCATATGAAACTAATCCTTCTTGTTTTGTAGGCAACTTTCCATGAGGAAAATGTTTTTTTTTTTTTTTTTGGGTCTAAAAAAGGAGATGTGGCCAAAAATTTTGGTAAAAAATGTAAATGAATGTGGTTGAGTGAATGATGAATTGATGAATGTAAGGTTATAATAAGGTTAATGAATTTAATAAGGTGAATGAATAATGTATATAATGTTGGGTGATGTAGGATATAGGGTAATGTAGGATAATGTAGGATTATATATACATGGATAGGGGTACGACATATTCAAGTTTAAACTAGTTTATCAATCTTAGAAAATTTTCAAAATCGAAGGAATTAAGAATACTTTAAACTTAAAGTATTTTCCTTTCACTTGATAGCTCATTGTCAATGCATTTCTTCTGTTCATGATGACCTTAGCTCTTTTTTTTCAAAATTTTACCTTTTGTTAATGATGACAATACAGTGACCTCAAAATGAATTCTATTGAATGATTTTGTTGGATTGTAGATGCTTGTAGCTGCTTCTCAGGTCCCTTTGATGTTGATTCTAAGATGAATAATAATGTCCCTTCTGCAATAACATATGAAATTGATCTTGTTCAGGTCCCTTACTAATAAATATTGATTATGATGTCTCAGGTCCCTTCTGCAATACAACTTCTTGACATTAAACTAGTTGCATAGTTTGTTGGTTTATTATGAATCTTCCCCCTTGCTGATTTTGAGACTTGTCCTCAAGTCTTTGAATTTTGGAGGATGAATCTGCAAAATGAAATTGAAAAACATAAAAGAGAATTCATATTGGCCAAAAAAGTTTGTTTTCTGATATGAATTTGGGTTTGTACTATGCGAGGAACCTAGATTTTCACAGCTAGACCTCTTTATTATTTTTGATATTTTTCTATTTTTTTTCTTTTCTAGATGGAGGCGAGGTATAATGGAGTCAGGAAGTATGGAAATATTATGAAAGTAATATAGGTTGAAGTCATGATCTAGGAGTATATGGATAGATAGATAGATAATAGGTCTGGACTTCAACATGCATGATTTCGGAACTTAACATACAATATGGTAGATGAATGACATCATGAGCAATATGGCTTATGAAAGGCTTATTTGGTAATTTATGTGACTTGACATTGTACAAAACTTGACTTCTTCTTCTTCTTATTAGCTTCATGTCTTTTGCCTCGATCTCGAGCATCTTGTAGGGTTGTTGGTGTTGTTGGTCAGCAACTGAAAGCAAGCTTTACGAGTTTGAGTTTCATTGGATGAACTCAACATCATGTGAATTTTAAATTTACTTTGAGTTGAAAATTTTTATTCATATTCTGAAATATTAATTTTAAAAAATTGACTTTGAAAAGTCCTATGTCTAGGGAGTTCTCCTCTTAAATCTTCTTATGACCTGCAAAAACATAGCATTTTCCTTAAATACAATATTAGATGATGGAGGAAGAAAGGTGTACAGTCTCTCTTCTTCCAAAATATGTAAAATAATTATAAGAAATTCTTGAAAAAAAGTCCAAAGATGATATACAGAGAAAATGCATTTGTTTAGCCCTTGAGGAATGGTGGCCAACGTAGACCTCCTAGCGGTATTTTGTTTACAAAATATTCGTTTTATGTCAAATTAGAGTGATTCTAAAGCTATTTTGAAGTGAATTCATATGGATACCTCCAGTATAAGAAAGTTTTCAAAATGGTTTAAAATTATATGTTAAAAATGATGAGAAGTACCATGTTTGATAGAGCTTCTTGTGAATTTTTTACTAGACCAGCAGTCACTATTTGGAGTGTAATGTTTTCGTTAAAGATCGGATCTATTGGATTCCACTCGGAGATTAAATTAGATTCATTTTTTTATATCCAATAGAAACAGGTTTTTAAAATCCTTAGGTTTGAAATCAAAAAATTGTTGATAAACATACCTAGGAGGCAGAGTTTGACTATGTTGATTTTAAGACATGCAATCACTAAATGTGGGATAAATTTTTTCGTTTGGCCTTTAAATGAGATGATTCAAATTGTCTCATAAACTAGACTTCAATATATATTTCCCTTAGAAATGGGTTTTGAAAATAATATGATTTTATGTGTGAAATATGCCAATGAACAGTCAAGACCTAAAATTGTCAACATGCATATTTTTCGACAAGCGGTCAGTATTTTAAGAATAAATTTTTCATATGATGCTGGATTGTGGTAATTAAAATTTATTTGGAAACTAGATTCCAAGGGATATATTCCCTATACATATCGTTTCAAAATGTTTCTATTAGATCGCTCGAATCAATGCTATACTATCTCTGTCCTCAAAATTTCTCTTGAGATCTAATGTTTATTTTGATACTATCTTTTTTATTTGTGATCCAAATTGAAAAATTCAAATTGGGTTTAAAAACTAGATTTCAAGAGACAAATTATTTAAAAACACGTTTTTTTTTAATGATCCTATATGGTTACCCAAAATAGGATTGTTCTTACTGCATTTTGACATGAAATCCTTTGAAATGAGTATTGAACAATGATGTGAAGATTTATTCATGAGATTTTAAACCAAAAGTCTTATTGTGAACTCATTCTACCTATTTATTTATTTATGCTATTCTATCCTACTCTATTGTAGAAAAATAAGTCATTCTCTCAAGTATAAGAGAATTTCCAATGCATCTATTTGCATAACAAGATCATAAGTAAACTCACATCCAAGTTTAAAAAATATACTTTAATGAATGCTTGGACATGAAAAATTATTTGATCATAAAGATTTGATGCTAAAAAATGTTAAAAAATTGAGTGGTGTTGTGGCCTAATGACTTGTTGAAACCAATTTTTGAAATGATCTTCGTTTGCTTGGCTTTCCTTAATTGTCATATCACGAAGTTCTTCTTGTGTAACTTGTTAAAAATCATGAATGCACAAGGGATATTGTGATACATATGATAGATATTATTCAATTTTTAGCTCTATTGTTTGAACTTCATTGCATGTGATCCATAACTCATTGATCTCTTTACAAAGATAACTATAAGAAGCTTCTAGATTCTCTTCTTTTGGATCCTCTTCATGGATGCTTTTATCCTCTTCTATATTTTGAAATGAAGATTCATCCCTAGTGACCATTCTAAATTGTGGACAAGGATTTAAGAAGATCCTTGTGGTGCCATACCCTCCTTCTCTAAATGACTTCTTTAACATCATTTTTGGGTAGATATTGTTTTGAAAATGGATTTTGTAGTTATTTAGTTTTAGTTTTTGTTTTGGGGATCTACCTTTCTAATTTCTATGTCCAAGCATGAATAACCATAATGAAAAGTGTTTTTCTTTTTCTTTTTTTCTAGAAAATCTTCCTAACCATCTTTATCTAAGTGTGCTTCCCCGGAAACAACGCCAAAAATGTTGGGTCAATTTACTAAGTAAACTAACGCAGGTGTTTTACTTTTCAATCCGGGTTTGTAGACTTGGAAGCACATCCAAAATATATGGATTTCAGCTAAAGTAAATTTCGGAAGACAAGGCTCCAAGATTAAAGGAAAGGCATATGGAAATTCATATTACAAATATAAGTTATA
Source organism: Pinus albicaulis (assembly GCA_034641835.2). Taxonomy (NCBI): domain Eukaryota; kingdom Viridiplantae; phylum Streptophyta; class Pinopsida; order Pinales; family Pinaceae; genus Pinus; species Pinus albicaulis. Next base: position 1,148,836,700 of record CM076581.1, read on the forward strand.
AGTTTAAAGAAACTAAAAAGTCTCTGATTCAGGATGCAGTAAGCGAAGGAGGAGGCTCCTAATTTAGGAGGTCCTGGTTGTCCTTCCCCATGGTATTTTCCTCAAGAAGAGAAACTAAAGAGCAACAGTTTGTGATGTGTATAAAACAAGAGAAGAGGTTCCTAACTTACGAGGTCCTGGTTGTCCTTCCTCAAATTTCTAATCCAACAACATTACCATTGCATCAAATCATAAACTGGAACTCAAGGAACAATTCAATAAATGCAGAAGGGTGATTTTTAGTTGTGATTCATAACTTGATATAAAGAGAATTTAACTTAAATCCTTGGTTGTCCTTTCATACAAAAATTAGATTTTAAGCCAAAATCATCCAAATATCATGCATAAATCATAACACATCTAAGTAACTAAATTATAAAACTAAAAAAAGAAATATTGAATCAAAACTATGCTAATTTATACAAAATTTAACCAAAGTGTACTTAGCTTGGTATGGGGGCCCTCCAGCCTTTCCTTGTACACCTGAAGAATTATTCAGCTACAACTAACTTAATAAAGCATCCATAGCATGAAAATCAAATAGAACAATAGAAATGATTCTTCAAATTATCTCAAAAGTCTCCAATAGTCTTAATACCAAATTAAACATATATTACCCCCCTTGAATGGTCCATAAACTTGGTTTAAATAGGCAAATCATAAAAAAACTTTGCTATAACCTTATCAATCTTAATCCATCAATACAGGTTTAACTCATCAATTCTGGTTTAAAAAATCAGGAAAATCCCACAAAATAATAAATTTGCCCATTTTTACTAAGGATTTATGAATGACAGGTCAAGTTTGACTAGCGTTGATGGAGCCTGTTTTTGCTCAGTTTGACTGAACCAATAGTTATTTCTCCATATGTGGTTCCTAAGATTTCCAAATATACACTCAAATATTTCCCAAGTGTCTTGCACATATGACTTTAATGGAGCTATTACGGGAATTTTTAATGCAGTTCAAAATTACTCTTAAAACCCAATTTTTACAAAAATTTCTAAAAAGTGAAAAACTTAATTTAGTTACCTGAGTATGCAAAATAGGACTAAAATGAGGCACATATAGGTGAAATAGGATGGAATATGGTGGTAAATAAATGGATTTAGGATAGGCAAAAATGACCAAAATTGAGGGCCAACAAGCAACAATGGTGAACATGAAAACAATACTTGCGAAAGCAAAGGTGCGTAGAAGCGACAATTTGAAAAAATCACTGAAATAGAAATAAAAACACAACTATAATGTGATAAATTTTCGTTGTTAGTGCACACTTTATGTTGACATGGATTGGACATCACACATGTACAATCTTGATAGGAAAGTGCTATGCTTGTCCAAGCTTGCGTAAAAGAATTCACTCATGTACTTGTTACAGATTAAGCATGTGTGAGCAAGTGACTTCAACACTTCCAATCTAAGAGGGAGTTTAAAAAGCATCAGTTGACTAAGAAGTGGCTATGGAATGATTGATTGTAAGATCCATAGAAGGTTATAAAATTTGAGTGTATGAAAACTTTGGAAGGTGTTTGACGTAGTGACAACAGGTTGATGCATAGATTTCACTTATATATTTCAAGCTAATTTCCATAAGTTTTATGTTGTGGCTTGTATCTTGCTTAAATAAACATCTGTGATATTTTAGGTATCCACTCCTGGCTCCTCAAAAGAACTGGCTTATTTCTCTAATGCCTTGCAGGAGGAGTGAAGGTGAAAAGGTCCTTTTCTCATACAATGAGGGTGTATATATAACCAATAAGTGATGCTTCGCCTCCCTTGTGAATCTTTGACTACCCTCATGACTGTTTGAATTTGCATGAATTTTCAACTTTACATGACTCTCCATATTCTATGTGTGTCCTTTGGACTACCACTTTACAATACATTTTGAATAAAAATTTACATGATCCACAAAAATGATGTGGCATATGAAAACTCATGACATGATATGACATGGCATTATTGATATGAACTGCTTGATGATGTGGCAATATCAAGGCATTTTTTTTGTTGTGTATGATTTCAGCTTGAGAATACTTTTATTTTCCACCTCCTCATGGCTTGGTGATAAGGAATTTTCAATGATCTCAAGTCTTGAGTTGTGGTCACAAACTGGTGTCCTTTTTCTTTGCCTTGATTTATCAGCTTGTGTATTTAGCTAAAAATATGTCTTTCAACATGTTTCCCTTCTGCATATCCTTCTTCATCATCCTGTCATGGTGTGAGAGAGTACCTACATATGAAATTTACTCATGACGAGATGACATTAGTATGAAAATCCCTAGTCTACGATAGTGCATTTTGATCCATTCGCTGAGTTGGAACCAGGTGATAGGTTGGGAAAAGGGGATTAGTGACTGTGTAGTTCAAACAAATAGGGGTGAGTCTTGAACCATGAGATTGCGCAGTGTGCAGTTCATGCTGGGTTGAGGGAGAAAATTGTGCAGTTATGGGAGCCAATGAGACATGCTAGGGGGATGGATACTGGAGGAACATACTACGCAGTTTCAAGAGGAAAAGGAGGCTATTTCACTGCGTAATTGTGTAGATTATTATCTCAAGGGATGAGATTGAGGCTATATATTTCAAAGTGCGTCGTTGAGGCTAGGATGGGAAAAGGAATAACATAATTCAGGAGGTCAAGGTTGGAGCTTAAGCACTGAAACTATGTAGTGAAACAGTCATGTGAGCTAAGAACTGCACATTGCACAGTTTCAAGAGACAAGGTCACATCTAGAGGACTAAAACTACACAATGCACAGTTCAGAGAGGTTAGGCAAAGCTAAGTTGATTGGTCGGGAAGCCTTTTCAGAAATGGCTAAGTGTGGGATTGGTCAGATTGATGTAAACAGTGATAAGACTTTGAATATGATCACACACTTAGAATTCTTTATGACACAAAACATTGATCATCCATGACACATGAAAAATGCATTTCCCTCAGCGCGACAACTTTACGACAAGTGCACACTTAAGATACACTTTGCGACAACCGTGACGAGACTTGTGTGACAATGCTTAAAACTTTGAGAATGAGTGCAACGAATGTTTACATGGTTTTAACAAATCATATACGCAAACATGACCTCTTGAAACCACCAAAATAGTCTTATACACATTATGCGATAACCAACATGCGAAAATAAGACATTTTTCCTATCTTGCAAAAAGGAGCAAAACACTTAGAGAAAAACACATGGAATGGTTTTCAATGTTTGCAACAATAAGTGAAATTAAAGATATAATAATGTGGTAGTGATAAGTTGTCCTTATTACTGCTTCTTACAAAGCACATGAGAGATGTGATTTGTTCTTCACGTCTATCCTACAAAGGGTTGTAAATCAGATGGAGTCTTCATGCAGTCCTGATCTTTGGTCTTCTGTCATATTCCATTGTTCCTTCTTCTTCTTTTCTGATTATCATCCTTTCTCCTCAAATCCATGGGTGTCATATATCATGTCCTCCTTCTCCATATCCTTTTTCATCATATTTCCATAGCATGGTAGAGTTCCTATATCTACAATCCACTCATGAAAAATCAACATCAGTCTGATAAACCCCTAGTCTAAGAAGATGCATGATGATCCACTGACTGAGTCGGAACTAGTGGTGGGCTGAGGGAAAGGCTCAATGGCTACATCATTGCACAACCCAGGTAGTGAGTTACAGAGCTTGAGCTTTGAGACTGCCCAATACGTAGTTCAGGATGGACTAAGGAAGCAGATTGTGTAGTTTGGGAGCTTAGTGAGCTAGGATGAGGGTTTGGGCACTGGTTCAACCAACTGCGCAGTTCTGAAAGATAGAGGAGACTGGGTGACTACAAAATTGCACAGTTCAGGGGCTCAAGGTTGAGGCCTAAGCCTTGAGTTTGCACAATGTACAGTTATTGTTGGGATGGAGAGAAATATTGCGCAATTCTAGAGGTCAAGGCTTGGGCTTGAGCACCGATGTTGCGAAATGTGGATTTTTGGGAGGAAAAAAATATGCCTTGCACAGTGCCAAGAGACAATGTTTCTTCTTGAGGGCTGAGACTGTGCAATGTGAAGTTCAGGAGGGCTGGATGAGGCTAAGTTGCTGGGAATTTTCCAAAATTTGGCTAAGTGTGGGTCAGTGAAACCAATGTAAACAATGACAGAACTTGACTGTGATCACACACTTAGACACTTGGTGACACCACATAGATCATCCAGAACATATGAACACATACTTCTCTTAATGCAACAACCCTTGCGAAAACTTACGACAAGTATGGTACTGAAGATAGACTTTGCGATGATAATGAAAACACTTGTGTGACAATGCATGAAACTTTGGAAATGAATGTGAATCGTGCCTACATGATAAGAAGAACTCAATGTGACACAAATTTCCCCTTGAAACAAACCAAAACTCCACTTTTCATGATAAGAGACAATGTTGATGCCAGAAGACTACACTTTCTATATGAATATAAAAGTGTGAACGACACTTGTGATATGTGACCGATGGTGGAAAAAACACATGCCAAGTCCAAGATAACATAATAATGACATTAATTAAAGGGAAATAAAGAGAAACCAATAGTGGTGAACATGAAAACAATACTTGCGAAAGCAAAGGTGCGTAGAAGTGACAATTTGAAAAACTCACCAAAATAGAAGTACAAATACAGCTAGAATGTGAGAAACTGTTGTTTTCAGTGCGCACTGACTGTCGACATGGATTGGACATCACAGAGGAACAATATTGATATGAAAGTGTTATGCTTGTCGAATTTTGCATAAAATAATTCGCTCATGAACTTGTTATAGACTGAGCATGTGTGAGAAAGTGACTTCAACACTTCCAATCCAAGAGGGAGCTCAAAAAGCATTAGCCGACCAAAAAATGACTATGTAACGGACGATCGTAAGATCCATAGAAGGCTCTAAAATTCGAGTGTATGCAAAATTTTGGAGGGTGTTTGTCGCAACGACAACAGGTTGATGTAGATATTTCACTTATATATTTCAAGCTAATTTCCATAAGTTTTATGTTGTGGCTTGTGTACTTTTCTTAAAGAAACATCCGTGATATTTTAGGTATCCATATTAATGGGGTGAAGGTCTCTTGGACCTTGTGTAATTCACTTAGACCAAAATTTTAAATTCATTTTTTATTATTAAGGCTTTGTGGTTGAAATTCATGTTAATGACCCTAATAACCTATATGGTATTTTTGCATGTAGGGTGAGAAAAAGGAGCACATCACAAGTGTCAAACCAAATTGTAGGAGTCATTGACAGTGGCCCATACAATTAAAATTCCCATTAATTAATATTTTCTCGGGTCAATGCATCAATACCATAGCACTCCCCTAGTTCAAATGGTGTGTTCCCTTGACACACATACACTCATACGCTACTTTAAGGAGGAGCTAGGACCTTGTTGCCAAAAACATGTGATATGGAAAAGATAACGGAGAAAGCATCATACCACAAGAATTTTATGGGACAATATAAGCTCACGATGGAGAGTGATCTATTGAGCATGCGACTGAATGACATTTAAAATCTTATTTTAAAATATTTCAATGTGAGGTAAAACATCATATACATGACATTTGAAGCCATCATAATGAATTTAAATGTCACTATTTCCCTAATCTATTCATATATGAGAGAGTGAAATGCGATGTATTTGTACACTAAGGCAAAAGGTGATAAGGTAAATGGGTAATGTATGTAAATTGCACCCACGGTGAAAGCATGTTGGCACACCAAATGCCATATGGAGAAAATTGATTTCCTAGGATGATTAAAAAAAGTGTGGTCACCATGAAAACCAACACACACTCTGGAGTGATGCACATGGAACATTATGCATGCTTATCAGGTCACCAAGTTTTGTAACTTCACCAACTAGGATTTGTGCATATAAAATAAATAATTAACCTAATTTTTGCGTGTTAATAGTGCAAGCATTTGGACACAAGCGATTATAATGCATGGATGCGTTGGAGAGCATACATAAAGGCGGAACCGAGACTTTTATATTTAAATGGTTTTCATGGAGTAAAAATGGAGAGCTAAGTTTTAAAACGATCTAGGTGGATATTGGTGGATACCTACCTATTCCACCTAGACCCCTAGTCAGTTTCATTAGTTTCCTTGTTTATAGCAACAATTACTATTTTTAGCATTTTTTTGGGTCCTGAACTTCCGAGGCAGTTTTGACTTCCTAAACGGTGTTTTTTTTAGGTCCAACTCAAGCCCGTGTCTAATAGTACTCGGAGATATATTTCCAGTGATATATTGTACGTGCTAAACAGAGATAATATGACCAAGTTACAACCCCGGGAATTTGGCTACCCAACTAACCCCAATAGGGTCCACAAACTCTTGGCATTCAATCTCCTAGGGTTAGGGTTTTCCCATGTTGTTCAATAATAAAAAGGCCCTTGAGCCTCATTGTAATGTAGTTTTGAGGGATGTAGCCACCACATATCTTCTCAGAGATAAGCTACCATCGCTCGAGCTAGTTTATTTTCCATTTTGTCTATAAGCATTTTTCAGTATTTGATATTAATGAAATGAAGGGTTATTCTTGTTACATCTTTGCATTTATGTTTATTTCTGTATTTTATTGTGTTCTCACATAAGTATGGATCAGTGGTATCAGAGTGGTCTTCTATTTCTCGATCTTTTTTTACATGTCCCCAATGCGGTCATGGTATAAGGAGTTAAGGATCGATCTAGTTGAACCTTTGAAAGATAAACCTCGCAAACCCTGACGACCTCCCATGGTGGAAGAAAATAAAGACGAGGAAGCAAGAGATCCTACCAAAATATTTCTTGAGGCCCTCAAGAAACAAAGGAACGTGATGATGGATAAATTTTCTCAGATCCTTTAACAGATACCCACTGGTGGCGCATCTTCATCCAACAACAACTCTAGAGGCACCACCCATTTTAAGGTACAAGTAAACTTTGACATTACCACATTTGAGGGAAAATATATGTAGATGCCGTAGATAGATGTTTGAATCTATTAAAAGGATATTTCTCGGCTCATGAATTTTCCAATCGAGAAAAGATTACTAAATTTTCACTCCTCAAAGCCGCCCCCCATGTTAAGGACTGGTGGGAAACCTATTGTGAGCAAAAGGACGAGAGGGAACCCTCCTTGTTCTCAGTCGCATCCACTTGGAATTATTTCTGAGACACCGTCAAGGAACAATATTATCCTGTGGGGAGATATGAGCACAAGTACATACAATGGATTATGTTGCGGAATCAAAGGGATCAAGATGTACATGAGCTGACGAATTTGTTCCATACCCTGTGCAAAAATTTGGGTATCAAATATTCAGAGAAAAATTTGGTGCTAAAGTACCACAGTCATCTTCATAGATACATTCAGGAGGAAATAGAGTTCCTCGACATCTCCTCTCTTGGAGCAACATAACGGTATGTTGCCAATATTGAGCATAAATTCTAACAGAAGAAGTATACTTTGGATCTGCGAATCGGAAGCAAGGAAAAGGTGCCCCAAACCATAGAAAAAAGGACAAATCCAAGATGGGGAGACCCAAGACAACCCACCGAAGCCACAAGAAAATAACAACACCACAAAGCCAAAGAAGGACATGGGAAAGTGTTGTGACTTACATAAGAGATCCACTCACAACACAAGTGAGTGTCGGGCCAAACAGTCACTAGTGGCCGAGCTAAAGGCTTTTGAATCATATGCATGTTCTGAATTTAAGTCAGAACCCGACAAGGGTAATGACAAAGGTAAGTAGATTATCGATGCAAAGCCCAATGCCATCTTTTCCACCACCAAGATCCAGAAGGAGGAACCTAAAGATCCAGAGGAGGGGGGGTGCCTCTTCCATTCCCATATGTGGGTGAAGGGTTCCCCATTGTATTTCAGTGTCGATAGTGGGAGCCAAAAGAACCTCATTCCTTGGTCTGATCCCAATGTTCAATGTGGACTGCCTTTGGCCCTACTTTCCACCATTACTAGACACATTCGACATTGTAGTAAAACTCACACAAACGAAGCTAAACTTAGACTGCATGGAACAAGCCACAACTTATCGGATCATGGACACACAGTTTAAGAACACCCTCCAACAAAATATCTAGGTATATCGAGTTGTCAAAGAAGGCTACCTCCTTCACTAAGGCAAGTTGTTCACCAGGGACCAGGTTCAACAAAAATTTCCTCACCTCATGGAGGCTCTGCACACAATGGGGACCATTTCTTCCTAAGGGGGGAGGAATGATCAAGGTGGATATTGGTGGACACCCACCTATTCCACCTAGACACCCAATCAATTTCATCAGTTTCCTTATTTATAGAAATAATTACTATTTTTAGCATTTTTTCGGGTCCTGAACTTCTGGAGCAGTTTTGACCCCCTAAACGATGTTTTTTAGGTGTGTTTCAAGCTCATTCCTAGTAGTACTTGGAGAGATATTTTCGATGATATATTGTACGTGTGAAATAGAGATAATATGACCAAGTTATGACCCCCTGGAAGTTGGTTTCCTAACTAACCCCAACGGGGCCCACAAACTCTTGGCGTTCCACTTCATTTTAATGCATTTCAGAGGCATGTAGCCACCACATCTCTTCTCAGAGATAAGCTACCATCGCCCGAGAAAATTTATTTTCCATTCTTTCTGTAAGAATTTTTCAATATTTGATATTAATGAAAATAAGTGTTATTCCTACTGCATCTCTGCGTTTATGTTTATTTCTGGATTTTATTGTGTTTTTGCATAGTTATGGATCATATAAAATGAGATCAGAGCTTTGGAGGCTCAACACACTATGTGATGATTCCAAGGAGGCTAGGAAAGTTTTAAGAATATAACTAGTGAGCATTCTCCTTAGATTTCCTAGGTGATGTGCGTATGGCGTTTATGTCAAGTTCGATGGGAGAGGTGATCTACAGAAGAAAATTTAGGCGGGCTGGACTTTAACAGAGGTTGTGACCATGAAGATATAAAAAACAATGAAATGATGCCCAAGTCACATTTCTCACTTGCAATGGCTCGAATCGCATCCCTAATTGTGACTCCTCAAGAAGCATTTATGACTTGCGATGGCTCAAGTTGCATCTCCAGTTGCGACTCCTCAGAACCATGCCTAATTTGTGATGGATCACATTCCAATTTATGGTTCCTCAGGTCACATTTCTGAATTTCAAAGGCTTAAGACACATGCTTAAGTTTGTATCACTATACAAGTTGCATTTTCTTTGAGGGCTCTGGAGCACTGGCATCGCCTCACGATCATAGTCGTCCAACAAGAATTTATAAGGGAACAAGTAATGCATGAAATAATTATGGGTGTTTGGATTGTATGCTGGATCACAAAATAACCAAATCCCAATTGTCGCTTCTACTCTTTCATTATTTTCGAGTTTTGAGTCCATGAACGTGAGCATAAGATAAAGTTGCAATAAAAGAGGGCCATTAATAGGTATATGTATACAATTGTGGCAAGTATATTTACAAAAATGTGATTAGGTTTTTCCATTTCAAAAGGCACAAGATAATGCCATTTGAGCCCTGCAAAAGGGCCAGATGTCCATCCACACTGTGTCGTTGCAAATATCAATCGCATACAAATGTTTTCTTTATGATGAGAGAAGATATTGCGAACAATGACTAATGTAACGATAGTGAAAACAATGCTCATGGTCGAAAAACATGATTAGATCTTGAGTGGAATCTTTATTGCAAGATGAAACATACACCATCGAACCAAATTGTGACTTGGTCACAAGTCACAATAAGAAGCACAAATTTCTATCTTATGAACTTTAAATCAACGACCTGATTGGAATTGTGGCTTGTCCTAAGTCGCATTCCCAATGTGACCTATTTATTGAGTTAAAAAAATTTTGATCGATGATGAAGAGGCTTCAATGTGGCCTATATATTGAGTTAAAAACTTTTTGAATGATGATGAAGAGGCCTACAACCTTTGATTATGTATGTTGAAATGAAAGGGCAAGTGTCTCTCTCTAAAGAAAGATTTGTTACTAGTGTCAACCAATTATACTTTGCCAAAAGAGAATGGAAATTTCGGTTGCAAAAGAAGGCACCATAGTTGTGTGAATGTTGCAGAAACTTAGTCATTTTATAAAAAACAGATACAATTATGGAAGGTGTCAAAACTGGGGAATTTATTGTTGATGATGTTTACAGGATTCTTTAAAAATAATGATAACAACACCTATGGCCCTACCTATGCTTGTGATGATTATATTACTGACATTAACTGCAACAAGGCGTAATATTTACAACTCATGTTTAATGATCAAAACCCTTATTTCCTCCACTGGAAAATGTCTTTGGTAGAAAAGGACAAGAGTTATTCAGAAAAATGACCAAGAAAAAAAAAACTTTGGTAGTTCTTTTGGAATCTATCGTGGATGTTTTAAAGCCTAAAAAACTCTGCAGAGACCATATGATTTAACAATAATGTGGCACAAAAAAGGACTATATAGGGGTCCAAATTCATGTCTTTATTTAGTGAATTTATTTTGTTTTAATGCCTTTCTTTGTTTGTAAATATGTATGACCTATGTTATTTTTTTGCAAAAAGAAGATGTTTATTTATATGGATGAAGCTAGGGTATCTCATATAGGTTACACAACTATGGTTTCGATTAATGACAATTGGATATATGTAGCTGCCCATAAATTATGTTGACCTCAATGACAGGTGCAGTATCAGGAAAACTGACATTCTATACAATAAATGGATTGCAACCCTATTATGTAGCTCATCATGACCTCGCAAAAACATTAGGGTTTCTGCACCCTTCTCTATTCTCCACACAACTCCTCTTTTATCAATATTTTAACAACTATACAAATATCAATTGAGCTTGTAATAGTCACTAGACATGAGAGAGTAATGAGGTAATTCAAGAGTCATGAGGGTAGGTGAAAGGTCAGGGTAGGTGAACAGTCATCTCACCTCTATAAATATGCCCTCATGCCATATTTGTGAAGGAATTTTAGCACTTGAGCTAGGACTAGCAATAGATAGCCAATCTGTGCTTGAAGAGCTAGATGCACTAAGACCTTAGCAACTAGTAGAGAGAGTAGTGGTGAGGCTAGGGCTTTGGTTTTGAGAGATAGTTTGAGTATCCCATGTTCCACTACTAGGCTTTGATGATTTTCTAGATACGTACTTGTATTTTCAACAACATTAATGAGAAATTATCCTCTTTCAACATTGATTCCCATGCGCATTCATGTGGTTATAATGGCTATCCAGTATTTCCATTATGCGTGTATGTGTGTTTGCATGTAGGTGATTTGTCTATGAACTAATTCATTATTATCGTAAGTGTGATTTCTTTTGAATCTTTGCTTCCATATTCCACGTAATGTCAGTAACATATTGTGAAATCATTTGTAGTTAGCCTCTGACACTTTCCACTTATGCATGTCTGAGATTTTTTTAGCTCACTAATCCCTCTTGTGGCATGTGTCTTGTTGTTGTTGTTTTTACATTCTTGTATCTCATCCTGCATGCCATCAATCTTGGGTTGAATTCATTCCTACATTATGGTCATTTATTCCCTACCCTCACTTTAAAATCTCCTCATTTGATAGGCATGAGCGAAAACCAACATGATGGCAATTAGGCCTACATACCGGATGAGGCTCCTATCCCAAACGGTGTGAGGTCTAATTGGAACTTCACACTAAGGAGACATCCTAGTTGTTGGTAGCATCCAACACCGTAAACAAAACACTTTTGTCATTTCCCATACACCATGGAAAAATCATCCTTATTTGGACAAATACATATATTAACACAAAGACCAATATACGCTTTCAAACCATGTAATCAATTCTTTACATTAAATAAATATACTCTAAATTTACTAACATATACTTTTATGAAAAAAATAATACATGATATACAATTAAATAAGAAAATAATTTACATTATCATATATATATATATATATTTTAAATACATAACATTTTTTTTTTCAAAAATGAATATATTTACCCAAGATTGGAGCACATCCCAATGGAGTGAATTTGCACTAGTAAATTTGGCCCAATTTCTGACGGCCACTTCATCGCTATTCCGACACATAATCATCGCAAGAGCGACAGTTTGAGGCCAGAAAAAACGTGGTTAGCCATTATGTTGCAATTCCGACACTTCAATAAAGCGTTGGAAGAGCGACACTTTTTCCAACGTTTTGCCAAGTGTCGCAATAGCAACGCTTACAAAGTGTCGCAATAACGACGCTTGTGAAGTGTCGCAATACCGACTCTTTACCGAAGTGTCACAATACTGATGTTTCGCCGAAGTGTCGCAATACCAACGACATGCAGAAGTGTCACAATACCAACTCATTACTGAAGTGTCACAATACTGACATTTCGCTAAACTGTCGCAATACCGACTCATTACCGAAGTGTCGCAATACTGACGCTTTGCATAAGTGTCGCAATACCGACGCAAAATTTGTAGAGGTGTCGCAAGAATGACGCTTTGTGGAAGTGTCACAATATCGACTTTGTGTCAGAAAGCATCAGAAGATTGACGAAAGGTTAATTTTTTTTTTTTTTAAAGAACCGTCGCAATACCGACGCCAAATTGTTCCAACCTCAAGGTGTCAGTCTTCCGATGAAATCTTACAAATATTTAAAAAAAATCACAGGTTTACTCTATCTTAGGTTCAAACTTTTATGAGGAAATATTGACGATAAAAACCATTTTTTAAATAATTAAATTATATTAAAAGATATAAATCAAAAAAATTTGTACAATTTTAATAATAACATTTTACTAGTAAGTAAATCTAGTCAACATATATTATAAAATCTTCATAAACTCCAAAACATATGGTTCTAAAAAACTTGTAATAAAATATTTAAATATATTAAAAAACATAAATAAATAAAAATTTGCACAATTTTAATAATAACATCTTACTATTGAGTAAATCTAGTCAAAGTATATTATAAAATCTTCATTAACTCCAAGACATATGGTTCCAAAGAACTTGTAGTAACATATTTAGTTAGTTTGAATTGGGTTTAATACTCTCAAATTGCAGCACAATTTTGATAATAACACCTTACTCATGGGTAAATCTAGTCTTAGTAGTGAGTAAATCTAGTCAATGTAAATTATAAAATCTTTATGAACTCCAAGACATGACATATGGTTCCAAAGAACTTGTAGGAACATATTGCACCTTCAACTTCCTTTTATGATTGGGCAAGCGGTGAAATGTTTTTGAATTCCAAGAAGTATGGGCAAGAGGTGAAATGTTTCTGAATTCCAAAAAGATTTCTCCATGCGAAGTAAAAATTAGTAAAAAAGCATATTGCACCTCAAATTTAGGGTTGTGAGTTAGCTTCCAGTTGGTTGTGAATGGGCAATGGGTGTATATATACTAGGCTAATCCCTAGTGACCAAGTATTGTTAAGGACATACAAATCTTCATAGACATCTTCCTCTTATTTGTGGTTTCTTCCATTTGGTGGTTGAGATTTGTATCATGCAGTTTCTTAAAAGCCGAAGGTGGTAATTTGTGATAATATTTTGGTGGCAGCCACCATCGGTAACTATGATGATGATAGATATCGCGATGAATAAGGAGAATTAATTTTCGATCTAGAGATGTTAGATCATGAACAAAGAGATGAAGAGTTAGAATGGCAGGCGCAACCTCAACAGGAACCTGAACGTACCTCTTCTCTGGTTCGAAGGAGACTCAAGAAAGAAAGTTCCTGCTCTTCTCATGATGTAAAGATATTAGATGAAAAAGGAGATGAAGAATTAGAATGGCAGGTGCAAACTCAAGTACAGGAACCTGAACGTACCTCTTCTCCGGTTCGAAAGAGACTCAAGAAAGAAAGTTCCCTAGTCTCTTCCCATGAAGATCAAGATCAAGTGGAAGAATACTCACTATAAACATCAAAATCTAAGCACGTGGGTAACAATGCTTCCCGTTGTCCTTACTGCAAATATCAATTCATGGTCCCCACATAAATTACTTCAAAATTTATTAATAGGGTAATTAGCAAAAATCAGAAATGAAGCAAAAACAAAACCAAAAACGGACTCTCCCCAATGTCACATTGTGGACCTGTGGTGGGATTTAGACCTAAAGGGATGGGCTAAAGACCCAAAAAAGTAAATTTTTATTTCATTTTTTGTGTGAGGGCATATTTGAAGGAGTAAAGGAGGCTCAATGTTAAAAATGGAGAGGATATAAATAAGAGAGGCCTAAGTGGAGGTTCGAAACACAATTTCAACTCGTCTAATAAGAAGACAAGAGCCTAAGAATATTGTAGATCCTTAAGGAGCTGAGCTGGAGTGAAAGAAGAAGGATGAGTATAATTTTTCTTGTGTTCTAGTGCAGGTCGAGCTAAGGAGGATTGATCGAGCTTTGTTTGTGTATGGTTCTGGGCATAAGGCTATGGTATATCTTTGTGAACAGGCTAAGCTTAACCTCTACTGAATTAAGGAAGGTCAATACCCTTAATTCCATTGCACAATGAGGGTGTGAGGTTAGTGGAGATGCTAGTGTCAGGGTCAAGTTCCCTTAAGGGAAGGCACATGAGTTAAGGGCAAATACATAAGGTATAAGCATAGTTTTAGTGGACTAAAATGGCCACAGGTTAGGGCACATCCTTAGATAGCCGCAAGAGGCTTAAAGAGGATCAAGAAGCCTATGAAATTTGTATGTGCAAGGCCAAAAATATTCATGACTGAGAAAAGGCATCGAAGAGGTAAGATACATTGCTTTCTATGCTTATGGTTGTAGAGTTTATATCGTGAAGGCCTATCCTTGAATAAGGGATGTTATTAACAATGAACTATAATACTATGATCTGGAACCTGTGCCAAATTGTTCCTATAGGGAGTGACCAATGCTCAAAGGAACTTGCCATATATCATTGGTGGTAACACAAAATGGAGGAGTCCATTTCTTCTAATAGTCAAGGCCGTGGTCATATGGAGTAAAAAACCTTATGGATATCTATCAACAAATAGTGTAAGATCCAACAATTAGAAAAATTGGTTGAACATCCACCCAAGGCATGGTTCTGATGGGGAAGGCATTGATCATGGGTTCAAATCAAATTAACTGACTCAGAATAGCTACCCTCTATCCAGATGTGTCGAGGAAGGAGAAGGGATTACACAAGGATTTCCTTTCAAAACAAAAATCCATTGCTATTGTAACTGTATAGTACCACAATCAACACTTTGCAGCAATTAACCATGTGCCAATCTATAATTCTAAACTTGAACACATATGCATGAAATAAAATATGAAGTTGTGTCAGATTACATGAGTGAACGTCAGAGATTTTGGAAGATTCAAATGGATGACCCTCACATAAATCTAGCACATCTCAGGACGAAGCCCTAGCATTCTCACTGTAAGAGGAGGGTCCTGAAGCAGAGCGTAGAGTCTTGAAGGGTACACTGTGGGACAAGTTACGTTGTAGAGGCCAAAGTGAAGTAATCATACCTGCGCTAAACTCAAAGACATGAGTCACCAAGAATTGTAGCATGCCAATGGAGTTGTCCCCAAAGCAGAACTGAATGGTGATCCTGCACAAGATGCCAGCAAGATCTAGAGGATCTTATTTTTAGCATTTTAGAACATGATCTGATTTTTAATGTTTTAGATAGTTGTATTATATAGTGTAGCTGAGACATTAAAAGTATCAAATTTCTGTGTGATTATAGACTGCATGATTAATTATATTATCTAGTTGCTCAAATTCAGTTAAGATTGAAACTTTGGGACTAAAATGAATTTTTCGTTACGTTGTTGACTGGGAAACATATTCTCTATTGAAGTGTTATCTTATGAATTACTGACAATGGCTCTAATAAATTTTTTACATTGTGAATTGTTAAGAGGAAAATGTTGAAAAATACCTAATTGTGTGAGAAACCCTCGGGAAAAATTACCCTAGCACTCTACAATAGTATCAGAGCAAAAGTCCTGCTAGTCTAGATGGTATTTGAAAATTTGAAAAATGGAACCAACAAAAGCAAATTTTTGGGAAAACTATGTAGAGTTTTGGGAGCAGCAAGCAAAGTCTTGGAGGACTCTAGAAAAGAAACACGTAGAAAAAATCAGAAAATTAGAAGAATTTAAATGTTGTAACATCTAAGAAGAACAAAATGGGATGAATTTTGAAATAGTGGCAAGAAAAACAAGTCAAGCGACACTGATCATAAGCTCAAGCTTGAAAAACAAGGTATAAGAAAGGTTGAAGCAAAGACGAAAGCATGAAAATGACTGTAACCCCCTAAATGGGAGGAAAATCCTAAAGAAGACACCATGGCTAGAGGTAGCAGTTCTGAAGGTGTAAGAAGTCAGCTAAATCTCAGAGAACAGGATGGACTTCCCAAGGAAGGGAATACTCTTTCTGATAGTAACATCCTTCCAATTTCAAATAAGCAGGGAGGTAAAGATAATTGTGTTAGCAAGGACTCTCCATACACTTCTTGCAATGATTCCTTACTGCACATCTCAACCTCAATCACAAGCAAAAAGACCAAACGATCCACTATTAAGAATATTATATGATCCACTATGAAGTTGCCAAACGATGATGAGCTTAGTGTAACGAACATCAAATTTTATGAAGGGATGCCTTCAGGAAATAAACTATTAATATTTTCAGATCATAACACTTTCGTTGACAAAGTATTAACTATGATGAACGATGGTTTACAAAGGATGCAGTGCCATGTTGCCAACTAAATAATAACAATGGACAAGAAGCATCTACTTTTAGGTTTTCAAATTTACATGACAAGAAAGTGACAAATGTAGCTGCCAGCGGGGGACAATCTGATGACATTCAGGATGAAACATTGATATGAGAAACTAATGCACTTGATTTGGGCATTAGGAAGACATGTAGCCTCTTTCCAACATCTAAACTATCACAGAGAAATCAATCGAAGTTATAGATAAATCCAAAGAAAATGTTGAGTCAAATTATATGAAGAAAACCATCAAATTGGTTCTATGTTCAGAAAGTGAGCAATTGATCTAACTATGTTGTTGCATTGAAATCAAAACCTATGCAAGAAATACGTATCGGCAAAAAGGAGTCAGAATTTTATTGTATATATATTCAAAGAATTTCAATGCATCACTAGGATTCCTCTAATCCTTAAGCTCTGTTATTATGATTACAAAGAATTGAATGCTATATGATGTTATATTTATGATCTAAACTCATGTCTACAAATGATGAATGTATAAAATTTTAAAGTGTATTTGTCATCAAATGAGGAAAGCCCTTGAAGCTCTTCAATAATATGGTTGGACATAATCATATTTATCAATAATATGTTGATCAAATGAATATCCACAGTCTCATTATGATATCAGTGTTGCATCAATTCATTGTGATCTAATCGTGAGAAAACCCTTGATTTTATAACTTAAATGATAAACCCCTATTTCCCAAATAGATTTATTCCCTAGAGTGACGAGTCTAGCTTACTTGGGCCCTGTCACAACTAGGCCACGATGGCATCCAACCTAACAGGTGTTTTAAACCAAACAACACCTACACTGTCTATTGACACACAGGAATATGCACAGAAGACAATACACAGGAACAGTTGCTTACCCTTAAGCTGCCCTTCTTCTTTGCAGATCTATTGACATGAACAAGGCGGTATTCGTGCATAATCCAATTAGTCTTGTTGTTTCCTTTAGGTGATTTTCTGACATAGAAAACCAGAGCCTTCTTGATTCCAACATGCCTATTGATGCCCTTAGCAGTGATGGGTTTATCTGCACCTGTGGCTTTCAGTATCCTGAGCCAGAAGGCCTGTTGGGGCGAGAACCATTTGGATACTTCCTGTCCCTGGGAGTGAAGAAATACCACTCCTTTTCTCCAAACAATGCCTTTTCTGCAAGAATTGGAAATGTGTATCAAACCAGAGCAAATACAATTTATAATAACTAAAAGAAAATAGGAATGAAAAATAAGAATTTCGCATTGCGGGAACATGACATGGGCATAAATATGAAAGAACACTATAAAAATATGATAGAAGAAAACCCTTGTCCATATGACATTCCATAGCCACAAATAAAAATGAGATGATTCATTTTGAGATTGAAGGTTTCCATTTCAAGCAAAAAGACATATCCAAGTATTAGTCCTAAGGCATGGAAGGGCATTCATTTGCAGATTTGGGACATTAAAGAATTCATTTTTGAGAGGTATAGAAAACTCGCACACATTTATGTAATGCCCATATTACACTGGAAAAACCCCAAATTTAACAGATTAGCCTTTATAGGTAGTGTAACCTAAAAAAAGCATGTTCAGCAAGAACCAAACTCAACCAAAGTTGTATGTTTAAAAAGGAACAACATCAAGAAGGACTTGCAACAATACGAAAGATAGGCCTTGCTTCAGATTTTTGTTTGGTTAGATAATCCTTTGGAAGTCCTTAGCTCAGTTAATTCAATTTCATTTGAGGATCCAACATATTCTACCTTAAGGGATCATTCTCTTACTACTGACGAGATAACATTACTATGAGATAATTTGTGGGTTTTGGGGAAACAAGAATTCAAGCTTTTGTTGAAGCAGTGTTTGCACATCTGGAAGGCCTTATCTCCTCAAGTGAAAAATAATTTTGGGGTGACGATGATGAGCGAATTTTGAGTCAAATGGAGGAATTGCATTCTATGTATGAACGGAAAAATAAAAAACAAAGAAAGCACAACAATGATTAACAATTAATCTAAGGGGACAAAACCAGAATAGTTTGCAGACAACAGCTAAGATTTTCTTAACTTTGAAGATGGGATGAGATGCATTTTATGGAACTGCATTACCAAAAAAAAGCAGAGGCATTCATATCTCAAAATTAGCTTGTTGTATTCTTTGCAATGGAGGGAAGGATGTCATGCAGGGGACTCATCTCAAAGGAAACACTTGTAATCAAGCTGGCCTTTACATTCTTAGTTTCAGACGTAATTGATTCCTGAGAGATTATTTGTTAGGTCAACACCATTCTTAATATTTATAAACATGCTTGTGGCAATGTGTCAACACAATAGGTGGTTTATCCTATAGCTTAGAAGCTTAAATGCTTATCAATACGTGGTCAAATGGCGTTGGAAAAAAAAAAAAGCCGAAGACGGTGTCGGGTTAATGAAAAGAGAGAAATTTTAATTGTAATGGGATCAATCTGAACGACATTTAGAAATTTTTTCTAGGTATGCTAAGTCTCACCTTAGCGATCAGTGAACTAATCGATTAAAGCTCCAGTGGGTTCAAGAAAAGGCAAGGATTAATGTATTGAAGGGTTGTTGTGTGAATTTGGGTCCATTTTAATTTTAAATAAATACATCTGAGCATGAAAACTTAGGTGTAAAAGGAGAAGAGTAGTTTTTACAGAGTGACACAGCAGAAGTGTTAAATATTGAAATTTCTGCATCATTAATTTACTATTATTATTATTGTGAAGTGGAGGAGCAAGATGTGGGATGGCAAAGAAAAGGTGATTTGGGTGTTGGTGGCCATATAGTTTGGCATCACTGTTTCTTAATTTGATGAGTATCACATTGGAGAAGCAGATATACTAAATAATGAAAATGGTTTCCATTTTCTGTCCTAGAATAGCAACATTCTTATGCCAAATAGGCCTCAAAATGTTGCATCCGATCACCAACTAAGGCTGTCAATCATATAATAGAAATGATGAGACTAGTGCAGAAATGATCAACTCTCTAATAGTGCTTAGAGAAAACTAAGCACTGACTATATGAGAAATTACCAAGCACTCACTCATATAGTCTCGTATGAACAACTTGGTCATTTCTGCAGAAAACTAAGTGATTCCTAAGTTTATCTGAACACTCTACTCACACTGCCCACCCTCTTGATTGGATGATCCCTACAATGCCTTTGCATTAGCAAGCATTCACTTCCATAGATATTAATGGAGTACCAACATATGATTTGCAGTGAACCTTCTGAGTCATAGGTGGTGAGATCAGACACCATCTGCTCAAAGTGGAGTGGGACAATTGAATTGCAACAATGAAACTAGTAGCTTTTAGTTTAGTGGGATGGCACATTGGTGATAAACATGCTATATATTGGATGAGATAGACACTCTTATAGTTTCTGAAAATCTAGCATTCACTTCCATAGATGTTAATGGAGTACCATCATAGGATTTTCTGTGAACCTTCCAAGTCATAGGTGATGAGATCAGATACCATCTACTCAAAGTGGAGGGGGACAATTGAATTACAACAATAAAACTATCAACTTTAAGTTTAGTTGGATGACACATTGGTCATAAACATGCAATATTGGATGAGGTAGAAGCTCTTATAGTTTATGAAAATGTGGCCCTTGGTCCAAGCCTAAAACCCTGAGGTGGAATATATTTCTGGTAATGAGAGACCGGTCACCTCCATTAAGAAGTTCTATACTTCTCTGTCATTGAGCCTTTGGTTAGTATATAAATGACTTGGGGAGTACTAGTCATCTCAGGTAAGATAGTTTCTGTAGCAGGGGATTGAAATGCCAGTGGTAGACTTCAACACATTTATTGGATGCTTATGTGGATGATGGTTTGAATTCCAAGCGAACAAACATTGTTTGTTATACAAGTAGATGAGAGTGAGTAATAGAAGAAATGGCAGTCTAATGAAGAAAAGGTAACTAAGGTATTGGATTAGAATGTTTTTCTTATTTGAGAATAATCATATAATTGACTTGATATAAAAACTGATGACATAGATGAATGGTGGTTGTGATTGAAAAAAATATGGCAATAATAGTCGACAAAATTATATAGCCAACAAGACTTTGTGATGCTTTCAATTAAGGATGCCCCAAACCAATGAACTTCATATATCAATCCAATTATTAGTCCCAACTATGCCCAGAATATGGAGTCATGCTCAATTCATACATCTTTTTATGGTTATATCAAAGTTTGTCTTTGTTGATGGCATCCAAGCTAAGTAACTAAAAACACCCCAAGAGGACCCCTGAAATGTTGTTTTCCAAATCAGAAACAGATTCTGGTGTGTCACTACTTTGAAATGTTGAAAAAGTGTTTTGGTGACATTCTGGATTTCTAAAATGTTTTATCATTTTCTTGAAATGCGCAAGATTTTTGTTCCATCTTGAAATGTTTTACAAATTCTAGAAACATTTCAAAAACAACCAACAACATTTTAGGTAGAAAAATAAGCAACAAATTTAAAACACTTAGGAATCACTAAGCAAAAAACTCTCTATAAATTTTTGTAGATGTTCTATGCTTGATGCAACTTTTTGTTATGTTTCTATTATAAAGATAGCATCAAGTAAAGGTTGATCCTAAAGCTTAAAAGAATTATTTCACTTTTATCCAACAACATCATTATGTTCTACGGTTGCAATCCAAGGTTCGGTCAACAATTTTAAAGGATTCCTGTAAACCTCCTCCATCATTTGTTTTGTATCACCCTCACTTGCCCCCACACACTATCTTAGAGGACATTCTACAAACTTGTTTCTCACCTATTACAGAGTTCTCTCCTTACTTTAAAGTTTAGATTTGGTGGCCTCTTCTCATTGGTTCACAAGTTACAACCCAGTTCAACATCAACCCTTGTATATATTCATAAATATAAAATAGTTGTAAATGGAAGAATTGTGAAGGAAGTACCTATCAGCCTTTTAGTATTATAACATACAGGAATGACCTCCAATAGGGCCTATGAACCACAACCCATTCTGATTTTACATTTTGTATGGTAAAGAATTTGCGTAGGCCCTTTATGGAATACAATTCCAGTTGATTAGCTTGAGATCATCTCTCCTTCCTTGGTTACTCTGCCAAGCCCATTGTTAATTAAAAAAATTCATATATTGAGTTTTGAAAATCCATCCATTGGATAAGGTGGTAGACAGTACATTAATATTCAATGATACAATGTTTCCAGGACTAGAAAATAGCCTTATAAATAATTTAGTTTCTACCAGAGGTATATTTTTCCCAAGAACAAAAGAGATTGTAAATATGGTTGTAGAGGGCTTGGTTAGTTTATATGATCAATTTTACTGTATGCATCAGTACCAAGGCCCAAGAGGTAGAGTAGGAGGCTTCCATAGCCCCAATGTCATTGAAATTTCAAGACTAGGAAAGGTCCCGAATTGTTGCGCAACAAAAAATCATCTCTAACCATTCCATTCTACTCACCATGGACTATCATGGCTAGGAGGAGAAGTCCAAGTCTGAACCTTATTCCTTGGGGAAAAGTAGGTCCATGTTATGTCTGCTCATTTTTATTTACAAATATAAATGCGTTATTGTCCTGTAGCAAGGCCATTAGAGGTACTTACAAGCCACAATAAGGCCACAGCTGTCTCCAACAAGAACACATAAAGAAGAAGGCTTACAGGTGGGAGGAAGGGTGGATTTGAGCAGGGATAGGTGCCCTAACTAGGGCCGAGTTCTTCAAAAAATAAAAATAACTTTTTAAGGAATTGGAAGAGAATTTTGTGGAGAACAGATGTAGGATTGGGTTTGAGTCTTGTGATAGCATTATGTGCTTGATGGTGTGAGGGTCACCTTTGTCTAAAAGACCAAAAAGGGAGGTTGATACAACATAGTTAGAGGGATTGTTTGGAGGGTCGTTAGGCATAGTGTAGAAGTGTTCCTTAGCAAGTAGCTCCTGGAATTGAATGTGCAGTAGCATAGGGGGTGTCTCTTGGATGATGGCTTGAAGGGTGTCCTAGGAGATGACTCCAGGGAAATGGGAAAATCCCCATCTATTGCAAAAGGGATTTCTCGTCCTAAAGAAAAAAATTATCATAGAAAAATCATGAAAAGAAAAGGCTCAAATATCTCTTCCAGACTGGTGACATGGCATAAGGCCACATGGACCACTGTGATTGGTTTACATAACACATTAGAAGCATGATGTTAGCATCTAAAATATCTAGGACATGTGGCACTCCATGATAAAGATGCATGGTGTGTGGATTTGAGTTTTTCAGGTGGTCAAGTGGGCCGAAAATAGGTGACATGTGGCACCACTCAGAGATTGACATGTGCCAATTGGTACAAGTGGTAGAAAATTGGCATGCTCAAACAATGAGGTGATGCAAGAATGACATGAGGGAGAAAATATCAGAAAAGCCCCAAATATGGAGAACTAAAGCTCATCACCAATTTGAGATTGACAATTTTACATGATGTAACCTATGAAATCGTAAATGGAGAAATCATAGTAACAATAAAGTAACCTATGTAACAATAAAGTCAAATTCATCCTGGGAGTGGTAAATGGAGAAATCATAGTGAACAACAGGAAACATGCAGAGTTGCTTACAATCAAATAGATGAAAAAAACACATACAAAAAACCTAGATAATAATCATGAACAAGCTTAATATTGAATTATGAACTGTAAAGGAACTTACAAAATGTGACATTACGAACCTAGTCAAGCGCACAAGAAAAAATATCCTGGACATGACCCTGGTTGACAAGTTGTATTGCTCATGATGCAAGAGGATTTGTACCTGCACTGCCAAGTCAATCAAAATCCATCATTATTTATACAATAAATACAAGTAATTGATGTAGTATTTTTTACTCTAAGATGCATTCTTATGATAATGTTAGAACATATGTTGAAAATGTCAAAAAATACCTGAATAAGCTCCTCTTCGTTTCAAGAACAATTTATTGGAGTCACATGAACTTGGAACAAGCCTCCCACGATCTGAAAGAGTAGCAACTAAGTCAACAGTGACTTTTTTGTTGCTACGCTGGATCGAGGGAGGTTTGCTCCAAGATTAAATCGCTCTAATAAATTATTCTCTACTAAGCAGGGCCAACCACGTGAAGGTGGAAGCTCTTATGGCCCCTCCTCCCCCCCTCACATCACTCTCAATTCCCCAATACCCAATCTATATTTCATTTTTTACTTTCATGAGCATAAAAAAAATATTCAATAACTAATAAAAAAACAATGCAACAAAAAGTATGCAAGGAAACATTGAAATTAGTGCTTGACATAAAAATAGTATGATAAATGAGTTTTTTATATAACGCAAAAAACGTTCCAAGTATGGTAACATTTGTCTTATAATAATACGATATTTTACAATATCAAATTTTCTTTTTCTTCTTCCTATTTCTAAATATCCTAATTACATCATCAATATCATTGTGCTCTCCTCCTGTTTCATGCCTTTCCCGCACTGCTAACCTAGTTGCATAGTCACGATGTCTGGTCTCATCCAGTGATGGGGCGTCGCCTACAAAAACAGATAATATTAAATTTTAATTGTTAGTTTTTAAATATCATTGAACTAGTTCGGTAATATTAATAAAAAAATTGCAATGAGATTATTTACCTGGTGCACCAGTTGTCGCCGTTGGGACTGTTGCCCTGTCTTCCTCTTTGGTGGTAAGATCCTCAAGGGAAACATTCTCTGTCATTTAAACAAAAAACATTATAAGGACAACCATCAAGGTATAATTAAAAAAAATTATAAGTGGAAATTAATTACCGTCACAGCCCTCACGAATAGTAGCATTGTCGGCCTGGTTCCCACTACAATGATCAGGTTGCACGTGAACAACATCTACATCTAGCTCTACAACTGGGTTATTTGGCTCGTCGGTAGAGATGTTCCCTTGATTTAAACAAAGTTGTTAGAAATTAAATTTATGGACGAAGACAAACATATTGAAAGATTAACGTTTTAACATATTAGACATTCTGGATCTTGGGACTTGTCCCAAGCTTCTGCGGTGTTCAACTACGGCTTGATAGCTAGAATGGAAAGCGATATTTTTATCTTCCTCTGTAGTTTCTGTCCCGAAGTCATCACCCTACATTACATATGATTGTGTATTTTTAATTTTATTTGATGGGATTACAAAAACGTTGGAAGGTGATACAATTAATTATAAGATGTTCAACTACTTACAATTCTTGCAGCTAATTTCAAGTAGCCGCCTTGTCCTAGCTTGTGATGGCCCTTTTTTCCAATCCTAGATTTGGTTGCCTTCGAGGTGTCAGACAACCTATCATAAAAATATTGAAATCAGATATGATGCAACACACTTTTATTTTAGAAATAGAGAAAATTAAAGCTATTGAATTAAAGTTGTAATTTATCTTGCGGGTCCAGTTAGCATTTTTCCTTCTTTCTTTGCCCTTTTCTCTTTTCCGTCATGGATGAGTGCTCTCCACTCACTCTTCGGAACTGTGAGAGGATGCTCTTATCTATGGTTAAATTTCAAGTGCATCCTATAGGTGTCCTTGGTATATTTCAACTATTTTCCAACTACCCGAGCCACCGCTGTTCTGTCAAATGTGGCCACCCCAAAAAGGCCTTCTAGATAATCTAGAAGTTCTTTTTTCAGGTTGGAATTCTGGGAATTCCACCTTGTGCATATGGTTGGGCCAAAAATATACAACGCCTTGCTCTCCAAAAACTGGTAGAACTCATTGTTTCCTACACAGAAAAAATATATTATCATTAATTTAAAAATAAAAATCATGATAAAATATAGTTTACATAGAGTACATGAAATAGTTAAAATATTAAAACTTACCTGGGAGTTGTACGTGCTTTTTAGCGACACCTTCATCGTTCACCAAAAATGTGCCATCAATGGTGCCCATGGAGCTGACATGTGTAGCTCCAGGAAACACAATAATATAGTTGGCCATATCAGCCTCAGCACTGCCAACACGTTCAGTGGTTGGCTGGGTGTCGTCTTGGGCAAGGTGTGTTTCTTGGTTGGCACCTAAAGGCATAGAAGGTGTATGAGAAGGTTTCTTGGAAATCTCTCGCCCTTGTGTCCCACTACCACCAACACCGGGTGTAGCAGCTGTCATATAACGCTACATACAAAAGAATTTTTTGTTAGTTTAGTTAATGTAAAAATTAAAAATCAAGCTATCACAATTCATCTCATGCAGAACAAAAAAAATATCCTTTTGATTTTTTATTATTACCTGATATGTTTGTAGATGTGTCATAAGTTGATTTATCCTTGCTTCTATTTCAGGTGTTTGAGGCGCGTCTATCAAACGCTCAAATTCCAACTTTGATTTTCGCGCCTTTTTTTGCAGCAAGAGCAATGGACATGGGGATGAAGAAAGCTCTTCCTCATACAGGGAATCATCAGGCGTACAATGGCTAGGTGTCTGCATATTTGAACAAAATTAATATTATTTCAATTATGTAAATAACTAAAATACCTAAAGATAGAGCAATGATGACACTTTACATGTTCTTTTGCTGACCCCTTTCTGCGATCATCCTGTCTCGGGGTTGTTCTTGTACTGCCCTGATCAGTCTGCCACATTGCAATAAAATTATAAATGTGAAAACTTGAAAACAATATCTAACTTGAAAACACAAAATTAAAACTGAAATAATTTCTAATAAGACACCGGAAGACAGAGTTAGAGTTTCAAATATGCTTTGCATTGAATTCAGTCCTAGAAACCTGTCATTGCACATTAAGGCACCCAAACAAGAGACAAATTGACAATGAGACTAAAATGGGTTATTTGTAGTGAAATTTTAAAATCTCAAAAGGTGTATTAATTATCGAAAAAAATCATCTTCATAACTTCAGTATTATTGAGTCTGTTGTGTATAAATCACAAAAAAATTGAAACAAAACACTAGAAAAGCAACAACATAATCACATTCTGCTATAGCAGTGATCTGACCTCTAAAGTAGACTTTCTACTAGTTTCATCAGTACCATACAAATAGTGGAAATGGACACAGGATACAACCACATATGTGTAGTTATTTTTCTGTATTAAACCTAGCTGCCAAGGACAAACCTGTACACATTCATGTTTTCAACCTTTCAGTTTATTCTTTGAGTCTGCCTGGTTTGGTTTTCAGCTAAAGTCGTTTACAACATCTTACTGTCAAATGGATATCATGTATCTTCCCAGCCTAAGCTACAGGAACAAGGCAAGCACTGGTTGGATGATAAAGTTGTATTTAAGTGGAATTTCTCAGACTGTTTTGAACTCTATTGTTGAATCCTTTACGAAAGTCATTAGCTCCTTAATAGATGCTATATTTAGAGGGGACGATGCTAGTGTTTCCCAATTCCCACTTAATGTACTTAATTTGAAAGCTATAATAGGGGTGCATTTTATGTCTAATTGGCTGTGGAAATAAATATACCCGTAGCAGACATTTCGTTTTTTTTTAAACATTTGTAATCAAGAATACAAAGCTCCAACATTTCGTGTATGGATTTCAAATAGATAATGTATCAAGAAGTATGATGCTTGAAGATTTATAAATATATTTTCCACTGCAATCCTTGAATCAACACTTGTCACAAGCTTGGAATTTGTGGTTGTTGAGGGAGAATTTGGTGATGCCTCAAATTGAAAGACTTCAATACATATTTCTGAGCTCAAAATAGGTCCTGCAAGCCCTACTTGAAAACATTGTTGAAATGATCTATCCACTCCTGATCGAAAGTTGTGTATGAGGATTCTTATGGCTTGCAGGAGTAACATCAAGCTTGGTAAAAGATCTAAAAAATAAGACAATCATTATCATATAATTCCTAGCTATAGTTTTACTTTTGCCTTTTTCTAAACTGTGAGCTAGATTTGTTATGAGTTTTGATGAAATATTCTTATTTGACCACCATTGAAATTCGATTAAAGAATTTATTTTGTTTTGCCAGAAATTTGGAATTGATGAGGGACTGCAAGATCTTCTTAGTTGGGCAGGGGAGCTCTTTATCATACATCATGTAAATAACACATCTAAAGTTGCAACACCTCCACTTCAGGGCAAGAGGAAACACATTCACGTTCAAGGAGAAGAGGATCCTCGGAAGAAATTTCAAATGCTACGGATGAAGGTTCACTTTTAGTTATGCAAATGTTATGATTCCTGAGAGTTGAGATGTACCAATTTTGCAACCCTTGAAGAGATTCAATTTCTTGTCATCAACCTTTCAGTCAATTGTCTATTGTAACTATCTTCGTTTTTTTCCTATTTGCACAGGTACTAATGGAAAAATAGATACCAGTGAAGCAGGCAGGATTGCTCTGGTTACCAAGATAGTTGCAACCATTCTGAAGTCAATTGCAGATAGCAATGTTTTAAGTCTGGTGACACAGGTCCCAGTAAAGGCAAGATGTTTAGAATTTGCATCTACATTTATTCAGTATCTGAAACAACAAATTGAGACATGGTATAATGCTTAGAAGTTCACGGGAAATGACTGGAAATATGTTTTTATCTGTATGAAGAGCTCCAGTATGTATGCTACAAAATTTTTGTACCTGTGTCTAAAGAGCTCAAGTGAGTTAGCTACCGAAGCCTTTATTGTGGCAAACAATCTTCTTGATCTTGTCACTTTGAGTGAATCTGTTGTTGGATCTAAGTGTGCGGTGTCTGTTCTAGCTGCGTTAAATCCATGGATGCCAGATCTTCTTATCGCTGTATCCTCTTCTGCAAATTCTCTTTACAGTGATGAGAGTTTGGACACTATAAAGTCAAAGCAGGAATTTGATGAATTGGCTGAAGATGGCAAGCAATTTTTTGATTCTTGGATTGTGTCACTTGCCAATGTGGAATGTAGCTCTATAAATGCCACAAACTTTCGAAAAAGCCATCCACCAGAAAGCCATGCCATGGAAGGGGCCTCTAACAACAATGATGATTCACAAAATAAAATCAAATGGAAGTTTGAAAATGTGTTGAAGTACTATGTTTGCATATTTCAGGTTATAGAGGTTATCCGCAAGCCTGGGCCACATAATATATGTACAATATCATTAAAGCCTATTATAATTACTGAATGTGATAGGCTTACTAGAAGAAATACTCAACCATTGGTTGGCAGTTTTGTATTTATTAATGGTGATTTTAAATTAGATTTTATCTAGAATGTGATTTAATTTTTCAATGTCAAAACCCAGCAACAATACTAGCAAAGGTAGAGAAAATTGAAGGCTTGCGATGAATTGAGATAGATATTATACTTGATCATATGGCACACTAAAAAAATTTTGATTGTAGAGTTGTGATTTAAGCTATCTTAGGATATTAAGGGTTCTTTTCAAGATGTATTCAATTTAACTTAAACGATTACGTGACAAGTAGATTTTATTTCCTAGCATCTTACCTTGCTCCACGAGATACCTCTAAGGCTTCTATTTTGTTTGACCATTCAAGTACCTAACAAAGAAAAGTATAGGTAGGTATGATATTGTGGCCATTTTTTTATGGTTAATTGGGTGGAAGCTTTCTAGTTAATGATTGTGCTATTGTATGATTTATTTGTCCTTGGTGTAATTGAAATGAAGGTGTTTATTTTGTGAGCTAATTCATTGAATATATGACAATTAAATTTATGAGAATGCATTATCAAGTCCAATTCATACCCATTCATAAGAATATAAGCAATTTGGAACATCTAATATGATTTTGGCTGGCATATCATCGCACATGGAATAGCTAATTAGGTTGAGTGTTACAACTCTATCTAAGACAATTCTTGTGGGATATGAAATGACAAGAGCACATTTAATACTTAAAAGTTTATATACATTATCTCATACTCCAATATACTTAGCCATTTTTTTCTTATTTGCTACAATCCTTAGCTTGATTTCTATCCTACAACATGTTGTGTATATTGAACTGTTAGAGAGAATTATTGATGGAGAATAGCAAGGTGGGATTGTACATTTAGGAATTATGGTTTTATGGCCAGGTGATCCCAATATTTATCATTTCAAGGATGACCTTGCTAGAACCTGAGAACTGAACTTGTGTGCCTTTGTTCTGCAATTTCAATAGTTGGACAGTCGGAGTCCACCTATCCAGCTTCTGATTGATCTGAAAATTCCTTTTTGGCTAGCTCTCAGGACTAACATCAGAAAAAAATGGATTCCTTTTCCCTAACCAGAGAGGCACGAGACTTTACTACCAGATATGCTCACCCTTTTCACTTTGATGCGGGAAATTATGAATTTGAGGTTGTAACATGCACTGCTCATTATGTCCTTTGGGATGTGGTCTAGTCGAGTAGTTGAGACAATGCACCACCATGATAATGACCCAAATTCAAACCGCAGTAAGCATAGATCCTTGATCATGTCCGTGAGTTAATATCCCAAGTTAAACTAGGATTTTCCACCATAATGCAGAGTTTGGTTTTGTGGTCCCGATAGATCAAACAAAAAGGTTTACCCTTACCAAAAGAAACATACAATGCCCATTATTTTGTCCAAAGGAGATGTAAGCTCAGAGTGAGCGAGAAATGAATGTTTTGATAAAGACGCAAGACCGCATGATGGTTTTGTGTTTTATTACACCGTTTCTCATACAAGGAGTATATGACATATGGGATTCTTGTCCAAAATGGTCTTTACTGTTGTCTGACGTGAATTTTGAGGATTGTTGTAATTTACAAAAAGAATGAAATGCACCGATCTACAAAGCATTTGCAATCAGAGAAAACATTGGGGACATTACAGCTAAAGGATTGGTTTATGCTTACCATTTTGGTGGTCGAACCAACGGGTCCCCTACTAAACCCCCGAACCTGCTAAACCCTCAAACCAATTAACAAATGATCGATTGAACGAAAAATCGAACTCTCAGCACCGTTGCAGAGATAATGAAATCGATTCGGTAATAATTTTGGAAAAAGGGTGCGTGGGTAATGAAATTGATTGGTAAGAATTTTTGGAAAAAGGGCGCGTGGGTAAGGTTATTAGGCTAATTTGTTGGAATTTAAAAAAATAGGCTAAGGTAGGGATCTTTAATCATGTATTAATTATATCAATTGATTAATTATGATTAATCATGTATTAATGATATCAATTGATTAATTAGGGGTCTTTAATCATGTATCAATTGATTAATTATGAATTAGTAAATTTAATTAAAATTTACTAATTAATCTACAAACACATGGTAATAATGGCATTACCCACAGACACATGATACCCTCATAACCTATTATTGTGTCCAAAGAAGTTGGCTGGCATCACTATGACACTATTACGGAATTAGAAGGGAAGAGAAAGGAAAAGACTCAGGTATCATATGAGAGAAGGAAGAAATTGGAAAAATTGAGATACCCTCATAACCTAGTATTGTGTGCTAGGAAGGCTTTCCAAAGAAGTTGGATGGAATCACTATGACACTATTACGGAATTAGAAGGGAAGAGAAAGGAAAAGGCTTAGGTATCATAAGAGATAAGGAAGCAATTGGAAAAATTGAGATCAAAAGTAGTGGAGTTAGCCAAAAAGCAGCTTACCCCAGAGATGGATAAGATAAAACTTGACAACATATTGGTCAATTTCCTTGACCCTTTATTGGTTATTCAGAAGGAGTATGAATACACCACCATTAATATCAAGGTAACCGCCCCCTAGTAGATCAAGGGGTTAAGGGGTTTAGGGGTTAGATGTTTTGGGTTTAGGGGGTTAAATGGGTTAGGGTTAATGCATGCGCGTGCTCGACGGAACGATGCCACAAGGGAGAAAATGGAAAACGGGCTACCCGAATGTGCAAAAGGCACTCAAGTGGTCACAACTTAGAAAAACTGATATGGGTGCCCTCGAATGAAATGGCCTGAACCGAACACACCCTGTCGGGCGACTTCACACAGCGCGACACGGCGCACCTAACCGAATGATTCCACAAAGGAGAAAATGGAAAACGGGTTGCCCAAATGTGCACAAGGCACCTAGGTGGTCGCAACTTAGCAAAACTGATACGGGAACCCTCGAATGAAACGACCCAACTCGAATGCACCTGGTCGGGCGACCTCACATTGCGCGACATGGCGCGCTCAATCGAATGATGCCACAAGGGATAAAATGGCAAATGAGCCGCCTGAACGTGCACTCGGTGTTTTCGTAATGTTTGGAGGACATGTCAAATGTGCTGGAGGTGATCTTCCCAACTCTAATTGAAGATCAGGATGTCATCCAAATACACCACCAAGAATCATGAGTTGGTGAAAGGTCGCAAAATTTCATCCATTAGTCTCATGAAGGTTAAGGGAGCATTCGTCAACTTGAAAGGAATGACAAACCATCAAAAATGACCTCCTTGGACTTGAAGGGAATCTCCATAACAGAACGTCGATATATGGACCCATTGGTTAGGAATGTGCTCGGGGTCAGATCGATGGAGTGATTGACCTAACAGTGTAGAGGTACCCCTGCAGGAGAGGTGAATATGTCCTTGTACTCCTTCGTGACCTTCTCCATATGTTGTTGTCATGTAGAGGAGCCTTGTTTGGAGGCCATGGCCATAATATTCTTTTGGCCCTGAGTGCGAATCATAAGGAAAAAAAAATTCTCGGTTTGGGATATGATCTTACTGTATTAATTCCTTATGATTAGGGAGATGGCGGTATGTAGTACTACACTGAGGCGATTATGGAAAGGTTTCCAAAAAAGCACCAGAGTATGATGTTCCTGCTACAATACCTGTTTGGGTTCAGAGGCTTTCGAGGAAATATTTAAATGATCTAGTTTTTATTGATCTTATCAGAGAATTATTTCAGAAGTTCGAAAAAGGAATCTCATTCTATTCTATTGCTGCATCCATGTATGGGAAATGCTCCATTCTCGACCCGCTAATAAATGAATGTGGTAAAGGGGAGTAAATGTATTGTTTTCACTCAATCAAAGTGAGATGCAGATAGCCTATTAGTAGCATTGGGTCGGTCCCCTGCATGTGAACCCTTGCATGGTGATATTTCATAGAATTAGTGAGAGAGGACTCTTGCCAGATTTTGTGAGCAATGTTTTAATGTGCTCATTGATACTGATGTAGTTTCCCGTGGTCTTGATATTCCAAATGTTGATCTGGTTATTCATTTTTAGCTCCCAAAAACTTTAGAGATATTTGTGCATAGATCAGGGCAAACATGGTGTGTTGGTAGGATGGGAAATTCTATCCTTATCCATACTGAGCAATTGATTAGACAAGTCAAGATGATTAAAAGTGATATAGTTAGCAAGTTTAAAAGGACTAGCTAGCATTGGAAGGAAGGAAATAATACAGAGCCTTCATGTGTTTTAAATATTCGTGAATATTGTTGGGTTGATAGTAAAATGTTTTTGGAAGACATTTGATTTAGGACACAGGTTCTTGTTAAAGATGCCCTTAGTCTCGATTCTCAGTGGAGAAAATATGAATGCATGTTCAAAGTAATCATTTCTCAAATAGGAAGACTATATTCATTTCTTTGGACTAGAATGGACATATGCAAAGATGAAATAGTTTCCCATTTCAGAATGAATCCTTTTATTTTTGTGCCACTCATGGATGACTCAAATCAGAAATCAGTTACCCTAGGAATGTTTCTACTACTTGTTCAAGTTTACTAGAGAGATCCAACTAGCTTTTGTGATCTGTTAACAAATGGAGTACTATCTTCTGCTAATATTCATGTCATTGATCAGATGGGCTTTCAGCCTTGTGCCAGATCTATCCAAATCGTCATAGATTTTTTGTAAATGAATGATGTGTACAAACAAGCCCTCATTTTGATGGTTATCTGCGGATATTGAAGCACTTTTCAAGTATTGTGTTACCATCAAAAGTGTATGACGAGGTTATGCAAGTATTTTACCTATGGGTCGAGGATATTGAATCTAAGAGGGTGTACTACAATTTTGTTGTAATATGATATATACACAGTGCTTGATTCTGTAGCTTTTTGGTGATTTCATCTGCAACATTTGCACTATTAATTCATCCAATAGCATCCCATAATATTGTAAACAAGATACTTTGGACCTTTTGTGTTATCTTGAAGCAGTTACAGTCAGCCAGTGGGAAAGTTATTTCTAGGAAAAAGTAGCTACCTTTTCAACAGGTAGTTAATTTTCCCAGAATTTGAATGCAGCAGAAACAGAGCTACATTTTTAAATAAGTAGTTGCTTTTCCCAGAAATCAAAAGAAGAAAAATTGGAGCTTGAACATGAAATTCCCAATAATTTTGAAGATAATATTTTAGCCAAGAAGGTGAAGTGTTTGTTTGAGGTAATCAATTTTCTCCTGATTTCAGTCAACATAGGTGGCAGAGGATTGACTAGGTGGAAGTAAGTTCCGCCTTGGATTTTCCCTTTGTTTTGCAGTTTGGGGGTGCCTTTCCCTTGCTTCGGATTCATATATCCTAAGTATCTCTTCTTTTGTTTAAAATTATTCTCGAACTTGACAACATATCAATAGGTGACCTCACACGGCATGACACGGCACGCCCAACCGAATGATGACACAAGGGAGAAAACGGAAAAACGCGGGCCGCCCGAACATGCATAAGGCACTCGAGCGGTCACAACTTAATTATAAAAAATAATACGGGCGCCCTCGCACGAAACAACCTAAACCGAATGCGCTCGGTCAGGCGACCTCACACGGCGCGACACAGCGCGCTCGACCGAACGATGCCACAAGAGAGAAAATGGAAAATGGACCACCCGAATGTGTACAAGGCACCCGGGTGGTCACAACTTAGCAAAGCTAATATGGGTGACTTCAAACGAAATGGCCCGACCCAAACCCGCCCTGTCAGGCGACCTCACAGGACGTGACACGACGCGCTCGACCGAACGATGCCATAAGGGAGAAAATGGAAAATGGGATGCCCAAATGTGCACAAGGTACCCGAGTGGTCACAACTTAGCAAAACTGATATGGGCACCTTCGAACGAAACAACCCGACCCTAACGAACCCGGTCGGGCGACCTCGCACAGTGCTACATGACGCGCCTGACCAAATGATGCCACAAGGGAGAAAATAGAAAATGGGCTACCCAAACGTGCATAAGGCACCGTGGCGGTCACAACCTAGCAAAACTGATACGGGCACCCCTCGAACAAAACGGCCCAAACCGAACGCGCCTGGTCGAGTGACCTCACACGGCACGACATCGTGTGCCCGGTCAAATGATGCCACAAGGGATGAAATGGAAAACGGGCTTCTTGAACATGCACAAGGCACCTGGGCTATCACAACTTAGAAAAAATGATCATACGGGCGCCTTCAAATGAAACGGCCTGACCCGAACGCGCCCGGTCGGGCGACCTCAAATGGTGCGACACGACATGCCTAACCGAACGAATATACGACAAGGGAGAAAATAGCAAACGGGCCGCGCAAACGTGCACAAGGCACCCACATGGTCATAACTTAGCAAAACTGATACGAGTGAACTCAAACAAAATGACTCGAACCGAACGCGCTCGGTCGGGCAACCTCGCACAGCGCGACACGGCGCGTCCGACCGAATGATGCCACAAGGGAGAAAATGGAAAATGGGCCACCCAAATGTGCACAAGGCACCCGGGTGGTCACAACTTATCAAAATTGATATGAGCACCCTCGAACGAAACGACCCGACCCGAATGCGCCCAGTCGGGCTACCTCACCCAGTGCCACACGACGCGCCTAACCGAATGAATATGCCACAAGAGAGCAAACAAAAAATGGGCCGCTCAAACTTGCACAAGGCACCCAGGTTGTCACAACATAGCAAAACTGATATGGGCGCCCTCGAACAAAACTGCCCGAACTGAACACGCCCGGTCAAGCGACCTCGCACAGCGCAACACGGTGCGCCCGACCCAACGATGTCACAATGGATAAAATGGAAAACATGCCTCCCAAATGTGCATAAGGCACCCGGGTGGTTACAACTTAGAAAAACTGATACGGGCGCCCTCGAACGAAACGGCCTGACCCGAACGCGCCTGGTCGGGCGACCTCACATGGCGCAACACTGCGCGCCCAACCGAATGATGCCACAAGGGAGAAAATGGAAAACGGGCCGCCCAAACGTGCACAAGGCACCCGAGTAGTCAGAACTTAGCAAAACTGATACGGGCACCCTCGAACGAAACGACCTGACCTGAACGCTCCCGGTCGGGTGACCTCGCATGGCGCGACATGACGCGCCCGACCAAACAATGCCACAAGGGAGAAAACATCAAACAAGTTTCCTGAACGTGCACAAGGTACTGTGGTGGTCACAACCTAGAAAAACTAATACGGGCACCCTCGAACAAAACAACCCGAACTAAACGCGCCCGGTTGGGCGACCTCACACAGCGCGACTTCGAGCACTCGACCGAACGATGCCACAAGGGAGTAAACGGAAAATGGGCCACCCAAACGTGGACAAGGCACCCAGGCTGTCACAACTTAGCAAAACTGATCATACGGTGGCCCTTGAATGAAACAGCCTGAACCGAACGCCCCCAGTTGGGCGACCTGACATGGCGCGACACGATGCGCCTGACCAAGAGAATATGCCACAAGGGAGAAAATAGAAAATTGGCCACCTGAATGTGCAGAAGGCACTCGGGCTATAACAACTTAGCAAAAATGATACGGGCGCCCTCGAACAAAACAACCCAAACCGAACGTGCCCGGTCGGGCGACCTCTGCACGGCACGACACGGCGTGCCCGATAGTACGATGCCACAAGGGAGAAAATGGTAAATGGGCCGCTCGAATGTGCACAAGGCATACTGGCGATCACGACTTAGCAAAACTGATACAGGCACCCTCGAACGAAATGGCTCGACGTGAACGTGCCCAGTCGGGTGACCTCACACGGCGCGACACGACGCACCTGACCGAAAGAATATGCCACAAGGGATAAAATAGCAAACGGGCCACCCAAATGTGCACAAGACACCTAGGCAGTCACAACTTATAAAAACTAATATGGGCAGATTCAAATTACAAAACAGCCCTAGCCGAACGCGCCCGGTCGGTCGACCTCCCATGGCATGACACGATGCGCTTGACCGAACCTATATGCCACAAGGGAGAAAACAGTAAACGGGCCACCTAAACGTGCACAAGGCACCCCGGTGGTCACAACTTAGCAAAACTGACACTGGCACCCTCGAAAAAAATGGCCCGAACCAAACGCGCCCGGTCGGGCGACCTCCCACGTCGCGACACCGCACGCTTGACCGAACGATGCCACAAGGGAGAAAATGGAAAATGGGCTACCTAAATGTGCATAAGGCACCCTAGCTATCACAACTTAGCAAAAATGATACAGGTGCCCTCGAACGAAACGACCCGACTCGAACGCACTCGGTCGAGCGATCTCACACGGTGTGACATGATGCGCCTAATCGAATGAATATGCCACAAGGGAGCAAACAAAAAAAGGGCCACCCAAACATGCACAAGGCACTTGAGTGGTCACAACTTAGCAAAATTGATATGGGCACCCTCGAACAAAACAACCCGAACCTAACGTGCCCGGTTAGGCGACCTCGCACGGCGCGACACGACGCGCCCGACCGAACGATGCCACAAGGGAGAAAACGGCAAACGGGCCGCCCAGACATGCACAAGGCACCTAGGCGGTCACAATTTAGCAAAACTGATACAGGTGCCCTCGAACAAAACAACCCAACCCGAACTCACCTGGTCAGCCGACCTCACATGGCGTGACATGATGTGCCAAACCGAATGATGCCACAAGGGCAAAAACAATAAATGGGCCACCCGAACGTGCACAAGGCACCCGGATGGTCACAACTTAGCAAAAATTATATGGGTGCCCTTGAACGAAACGGCTCAACCCAAACACACCTGATCGGGCGACCTCGCATGGCGCAACATGACGCGCTTGACCGAATGATGCCACAAGGGAGAAAACTGCAAACGAGCCACCCAAACGTGCACAAGGCACCCTGGCGGTCACAACCTAGAAAAAATGATACGGGCGCCCTCGAATGAAACGACCCAAACCAAACGTGCCTAGTCGGGTGACCTCACATGGCATGACATCGCACACCCGACCGAACGATGCCACAAGTAAGCAAATGGAAAACAGGGCGCCTGAATGTGCACAAGGCACTTGGGTTGTCACAACTTAGCAAAACTGATCATACGGGCACCCTCTAATGGAACGTCCTAACCCGAACACGTCAGGTCAGGCGACCTCACACGGCGCGACATGAAGCACCTGACCGAACGAATATGTCACAAGGGAGCAAACAGAAAACGGGCCGCCAAAACATAGACAAGGCACCCGGGTGGTCACAACTTAGAAAAACTAATATTGGCGCCCTGGGACAAAACGACACGAACCGAATGGGCCTGGTCGGATGACCTCGCACAGTGTGACACGGCGCACTCGACCGAACGATGCCATAAGGGAGAAAATGAAAAATAGGCTTCTCGAACATGCACAAGGCACTCGAGCAGTCACAACTTAGCAAAACTAATACGGCCACCCTCGAACGAAACAACCTGACCCGAACGCGCCCGGTTGGGCGACCTCACACGGCGTGACACGATGCGCCTGACCAAACGAATATGCCACAAGGGAGCAAACAAAAAACAGGCTACCCAAATGTGCACAAGGCACCTGGGCGATCACAACTTAGCAAAACTGATACGGGCGACCTCATACGGTGCGACACAACGCGCTCGACCGAATGATGCCACAAGGGATAAAATGGAAAATGGACCACCCGAACATGCAAAAGGCACCCTGGTGGTCACAACTTAGCAAAATTGATACGGGCGCCCTCGAATGGATTGGCCCAACCCAAACGCGCCCAGTCAGGCGACCTCACATGGCGCAACACGACGCGCTTGACCAAATGATGCCACAAGGGAGAAAATGGCAAATGGGCTACCCAAACATGCAAAAGGCACCCAGGTGGTCACAACTTATCAAAACTGATACGGGCACCCTCGAACGAGATGGCCCAACCTGAATGTGCCCGGTCGGGCGACCTCGCACGGTGCGACACGACGCGCCCAACCGAACGACGCCACAAGGGTGCAAACAGCAAACGGGCCGCCCGAACATGCAGAAGGCACCCTCGCAGTCACAACCTAGAAAACTGATAAGGGCACCCTCGAATGAAACGGCCCAAACCGAATGCATCCGGTCGGGTGACCTCACATAGTGTGACACTGTGTGCCCAACCGAATGATGCCACAAGGGAGAAAATGGAAAATGGGCCGCTCGAATGTGCAAAAGGCACTCGAGCTGTCACAACTTAAAAAAATTGATACGAGCACCCTCGAACGAAATAGACCAACCCGAACGCGCTCGGTCGGGTGACCTCACATAACCCGACATGACGCGCCTGACCAAACAAATATGCCACAAGGGAGCAAGCAGCAAATAGGCTGCCTGAACATGCACAAGGCACATGGGCAGTCACAACTTAGCAAAATTGATATGGGCACCCTCGAACAAAACGGCCCGAACCGAATGCACTCGGTCAGGTGACCTTGCACGATGCGACACGACACGCCCAATCGAATGATGCCACAAGGGAGAAAATGTAAAACGGGATGCCCGAACGTGCACAAGGCACTCGGGCTGTCACAACATAGCAAAACTAATATGGGTGCCCTCGAACGAAACGACCCGACTCGAATGCGCCCGGTCAGGCGACCTCACATGGCACGACATGACACGCCTGACCGAACGAATATGTCACAAGGGAGAAAGCACCAAACGGGCCACCTAAACATGCACAAGGCACCTAGGTGGTCACAACTTAGAAAAACTGATACGGGCCCCCTCGAACAAAACAACCCGAACCGAATGTGCCCGGTCGGGCGACCTCACACAGCGCGACATGACTCGCCTGACTAAACGAATATGCCACAAGGGAGCAAACAGAAAATAGGCTGCCTGAACGTGCGCAAGGCACCCAGGCGGTCACAACTTAGCAAAATGGATACGGGCGCCTCGAACAAAATGGCCCAAACTAAATGCACCCGTCGAGCGACCTCGCACCGCGCGACACGGCATGCCCGACCGAACGACGCCACAAAGGATAAAATGGAAAATAGGCCACCCGAACGTGCACAAGGGACCCGGGTGGCCACAACTTAGCAAAACTGATACAGGTTCCCTCGAATGAAATGGCCCGACCCTAACGCGCCTGGTCAGGCGACCTCACATGGCGCGACACTGCGCGCCTGACCGAGCGATGCCACAAGGGAGAAAACCGCAAATGGGTTGCCCAAATGTGCACATGGCACTTGGGCAGTCACAATTTATAAAAACTGATACGGGCACCCTCGAATGAAACGGCCTGAACCAGATGCACTCGGTTAGGCGACCTCACACGGCGCGACACGACGCGCCCAACTGAACGATTCCACAAGGGAGCAAACGAAAAATGGGCCGCCCGAACGTGCCGACACATTGTTCCTAAACATTGTTCACATGACCCGATCACACGACCTGAAAAATTGTTCCTAAACCACAAAACCAATCACATGACCCATCACATTGTTCCTAAATCCTAAAATATAACTCCCAAACCCTAAACCCTAATATTGTTCCTAAACACTAACAACAATTGCCTCCTAAAAAATTTCTCTCTGTAATGTTGCAATAGCGAAACTTTGTCTCTGTAACGTCACAATAGCGACACATTGCCCCAAACTGTCACAATAGCGACACTTTGCCCCACACCATTGCAATAGCGATGCTTTCCTCCAGTCGTCGCAATAGCGACACTTTGTCTCTGTAATGTCGCAATAGCGACACTTTGCCCCAAGCCGTCGCAATAGTGATGCTTTCCTCAAAACATCGCAATAGTGACAGTTTGTCTCTTTAATGTCACAATAGTGACATTTTTCCCCAAGCCATCACAATAGCGACACTTTCCTCGCAACGTCACAATAGTGACACTTTGTCTAAGTGTTGCAATACTGACATATTTCTGCAATTCGTCGTAATTACGACACTTTTCTATAAACATCACAATATCGACACTTACCTCTATGTGTCGCAATACCAACACTTGTCTCCAAACGTAGGTATAGAGAGAGTTTGGGGCGAGATTTGAAAAATTGATAAAATTTTGGGAAATTTCCGACATTTGGTCAAAAGTGTCAGAACTAAAGTGTCAGAATTTCCGCCAAATGTACTAGTGATAGGTGGATGACTAATGTTATGGCTCTCTTCTTGGCTGCCTTTTATTTCGCTTCTTGTATCATCATGTTCATCCTCTGTATTAATGCATCCTTCTTCAAACTCTGTCATTACTATTACTGCTAGATCTTCCATCACCTTGTGCATCATTATTTTTCCCATTGGGAGAGCAGTGAGCCTTATTGCTGCCTTCAACACTTTCATCATTGTCACCCTTTTGCTATCTTTAGCACTGTTACCTTGGTCTTGGATTTTATCATCAGCCTTTGCATCTGCTTCACTTTGGCCTTGTACTCCATTGATGTCCTCTCAGTGGTATTCTTTTATCACTGTATCCTTCATCAAACCCTATTTGTGCCTTACTGGTTTCCTCTTCTTGATATACTATTTATTTATTTTTACCTTCTTTTTTCTTCATGTTCAATATTTTCATCCATATTGTCACTGTTTTCACTTTGAATAGCCTTATTTTCATGTTTATGCACATTTTCCTCTTGACTGACATGTTTATTTTCTTTGCTGACTATCACCCCTATCACTCTTTTCACTATCTTCTCAGCTTTCACCTTTTCTCATCAGCAATACCTCTTTTTGTACTTGGGAGTGGTTCATGTGTATCATCACCCTCCCTATATTCACCCAAGAGCTTACTACTTTGTATATCTTAGAATAGAATGGTTTTTTGGCTTGGTGAGTGCTTTAGGTTTAGGGAGGATAGATGTGTGATGTGAGGGCACATTTTTAGCAAATGAGGGCAAGATGAAGTAGGCTTAGGACAATTTCAGAATTTTTAGAAGGAGGGTTGTTGGTACTGAGTGTCTTTAAGCTAATGACAACTTCAAAATGGTATTTCTTGCCCTCGAACGTCAAATTCTTGATTGGCATGAATATTAGGGTTTGACCAAGCCTTTAGGTTTAAGAACTTCTCTTTTGATTATGCATGTAAGAGAAAAACTTGGAAAGGTG
The DNA here is from genome assembly GCA_034641835.2 of Pinus albicaulis. NCBI lineage: Eukaryota > Viridiplantae > Streptophyta > Pinopsida > Pinales > Pinaceae > Pinus > Pinus albicaulis. Next base: position 1,148,878,699 of record CM076581.1, read on the forward strand.
AGAAGAGGGGCCACTAACGTTGTTTAACTCTTTGCAGGATCTTGGAGGAAAAAAATTAGATTTTGGTTACTTTATAAAAAAATTTGACCAATTATGCTTTGTGCGTAGTGCCTGCCCAGGTGTGTAGCGCAGTGTTATTTAACACTACACCTGCCTCCTCTATGTGTAGCGTCAGGCTCCAGGTGCGTAGCACCTCTGCCGGTGCGCAGCGCCCATATGCAGAGGGCATTTGGAGGCCTTCGCAGTGTCGAATGAGCTCCTTGATAGCTCGTTGGAAAGCTTGTGGAGTGTAATTTCAAAAAATTCTTTTGGTTTTTCATTTTGTGTCCATTTACCTATTCAAAAACAGATTTTCCTAACACTGGTCAAAAAGTGTTGAATGATGCTACATAAATGCAAAGTGTTGGTGCAGAAATGCAGAGTGCTGGTTTAGACCACTTTTGGATGCCTTCGTAAATTCCAAATTGAGCTCATGATAGCTCATTGGAAATATATCTAAGTATAGTTGTTTTTTTATTCATCAAGAAATTCATTTTGACAGTCCAGCTGTGAGAAAACTTGATTTTCCCAATTTCACTCCAGCAGTGCAGAAATTCTCCGATGACACCGTTATTTTTGACATTGCTCCCAAACCATGATACTTGTGTAAATACTAAAGGATGTTTTTCTTCTTAGCCCTATTATGGAAAAACACCTCTCTCACTTTTTCCAAATGCATCTTTGTTTGGATAGAAACACATTTTTGAGCAAAACTGGCCCCAGGTGTGACAAATGGCTTATCTCTTGGAATGAATTCTTCGAAAATGATGGAGTCATGATGTTTATGAGCTGGTATAGACTTATTATTACTGAAATGATCCATCTAATGAATCCTTTTCTCTTGTGCCTCCTTTTCATATCAAACCCTAGCTTAGTTGGAAGAGGAAATTAGTGTTTGGTGTGAGGATTTAGGATTGCCGTTCAGAGGGAGGGGAATGAAGGGGTTAAGGGTTGTCTAAATTATTGGGGAAATTTTTGGGAATAGGGATAGATGTTAGGGAGTAGGGGAAAGTTGAATTTCAGGAATTGAGTGAGTGGAAGGGGTCCAAAATGTCAAAACACAGGCTTAGTCTTAAAAAGTGTCAATTTGTGGCAATAAACTAGGTTTTGTAGAAAAAATGATTATTCTGAGGGATACGAGTGATGGGAAGTGTTTATGGAGGTATTTTAAGGATAGGAGGAGGTTTAATAGCATAAATATATAAGCCTTGTTGATGATTTAATCATGGTTGTCACGAAATCAAGAAAAATTCCCTTAAAAACCCTAGATAGACAATGGAGGAGTTTAGGCAAAAAACAAAAATAGAGGGTTGAGGTCAAAGGTGGTGAAACATAGTGATAATGAGTGGCATGAGCCCATGATGGGTCTTCTGGGATCGGTGAGCTGAGCTTAGCATGATGGAATGATGACATAGTGAAAATTTATACTAAGGATAATGAAGGTCGTGAGATTTCTAGAACTCACAATGTTCATGAACTTTGTTTCTAGAAATCTAGAACTGATACTTAGTCATCTTTCGATAGTGAAAATTATGGATGAATAATAGTTTGAAAAAATTATTTGTTAATAAAAGATACAAAACACATAATGTAATTAGCATAAAATTAAGTGGCCCATATATCCACATATCTTTAGCTAATTCATGTTTTTTCAATTTTTGCATAAGATTAGTTCAATTTTGCATTAGGAATTTGGAGTAGGACCAAACTGTTGAAAATAAAGAAAGCGAGTCATCTCTGTCAGACTTGCACCTCATGGTGAGCTTGGGTATGCACATGAATGCTTTTCTAAGAAAATTTTCCATCTCCCTATAGTGCAAACATAGTCTAACTAGGCAAGGTGTAAGCAGCCCATAATCCACACATCATTTATTTTTCCATGGAAAAATCACACATAGGGTAATTAGAAAAGGATCTTAAAGGATCAACACATATCCACATCTCATAACACTTGTGATTGTACACTTGAAAGAACACACAAATCATCAGTAATAATTGGAACAAAAGGCACCCACTGTGTTGGGACCTTTATCCTCTTCTTACAGTTACTTCACCAAGGCACAACCTAAGAAAATTGAGACTCTCTAAAAATAATCACTAACTCAACTCACTAAATTCTCCCCACATGGGCCACAAAATAAATTATAGTTTAGGTTAGGACCATTGGGGGTAGGAATCCAATAAGCTATCATGGTCATAATAAATTTTAAAACATACATGTTGACTTTTTAGGGAGCTTCAAATCCGTTTATACGCCCACGTAACAAATACTCGAGCATTACCAGAGACCCATTTCAAACGGGGTTAAGCTTAGGTCTAGCACGTGCGATACTTTTTGTGGTTTCCTATCCCATATAGTGCTTGGTACTAGTAGCTTATGACGAAGAAGCTCAAGACTCGAATGCTCACATGTGATTATGGTGCTTTAGTGGCCAAAACTATATCATCCTTCCCTATAGGTGATGGTGTAGGCAACCCTTGATCCTCTTACCATTACCTTTGTTGATTCTTTGGCGGCTGGAAGGAATACCAACACTAGTGCCAATACATGCCAAGGGCTAACTACTAGCATTTCTTAAGTGCTAAATCATACTCTATCACTTCTCTCTTAATTGTGAATAATTGATCTCAAATAAAATTTATCTTAAACCATGCAAAGGAATTCTAGGGCATCCAAATGCATGCCAAGAATTGTAAAGTTCCAAGAGCCAAAATATTTTAGGGAGTTATAGGGCATGCTATGGAGTTCTATGTTTACTAAGGAGGGAGTGAAAAGATAGGCTAGATAGTTCCAAGTCATGCTAGAGTGGTAGGGAAGCATCCCAAAATGTGCCAAGTGCTAGTGTGTGTTGATTGTTAGTGAGTGCCAGGGAAACACAAGGGAGAACTATGTAAAAATGCATGTAAAATAATGAATAAGAGTGTGTGACAAGGAGTGCCAGCAAGTTCTAGGTGTGCTAACAAGGGAGTGACATGGTATACTAGGCAGTGCTAAGTCATGCTATTATGTTAGAATGGAATGCAACCAATATGTTTCAGGTGACAGGGTATGCCAATACATGCTAGGAAGTGTTAGGGAGTCCTAGGAAAACACAAGGGAGCACTAGGTGAAAATAATTCATGCAAATGAATGATTAAGAGATTGTGACAGGAAGTGTCATTGAGTTCCAAGTATGTTAAGGAGGGAATGAAAAGGTATGCTAGCCTCTGCTAAAGTATGGTATAGGCTAGGGAAACATACCAATATGTGTCAAGTGCTAGGGTGTTCCAATGCATGTTAGGGAGTGTTATGGAGTGTGAGGGAAAAATAAGGGAGAAAAGTTTCAAATGCATGGAAATGAATGAATAAGTGTGTGACGAGGATTTTTAGCAAGTTCTAGGTGTACTAAGGGAGTGACAAGGTATGTTAGCTAGTACCAAGGAATGCTAGAGTACCAGGACGACATGCCATGATGTGCCAAGTGCCAAGGAGTGTTAGGGAGTGCCATGGAAACATAAGGGAGAACTAGTTCAAAATGCATGGAAATGAACGGATAAGAGTGTGTGATATAGAGTTTGAGCAAGTTCCAAGTATGCTAAGGATGGAGTGACAAGGTTATATGCTAGGTAATGCTAAGGCATGCTAGAGTGCTAGGGCATGTTAGGTAATGGTAAGGTTAGTTAGGGTGCGTTATGGAGTGTTAACACTAGAAAACCATATAGGAAAAAGATATTAAAAATTTCAAGCAGAAGGTAAAGATAAAGGTTTCCAGGGAAGACATACATTAGGAGAAGCCAAAATTTAAATTTTCCGAAGTCAGAGGAAAAAATTTATGGACCGCGCAGAGGCAACACTAGCTCTCAGTGCGTAGTGTGGATTTTTCTTCTATAGTCGTGCACTGCGCGGCTATCCCTTCGATAGCCACAGGGTTCTGGGGATTACAAAATGTCACCATCCGGGACCACTTGGCACACTTGGTGAAAAATATTCTCACTCAACCTAACCAAGTAAAGTTTCCCTTAAGCCACCTTGAGGATTTAGTGTAGCACATAGAGGAATCATACCCCCAATCTTACGTCAACATCCATCTTGGGCCAAGAGAAGGACGGAAAATTTGAAAAATTTCTATAAAATATAGTCTTGGGAAGAGAAATAGAAGACATATTGTTATGCTAGCCAAATTGCTCCATATAAAACCAAATTGTGTTGTCCAGCAGGAGGATTAGAATGATTTATTTGTTGGCCACCCAACATCACAATCCAAGAGAGAGGATTTCAACATATATTCGTCGATCTACCATCCTTTGAGAGGGAATAGAGGCTTGTTGAAAGCTTGAGGCGAAGAGACCCCCTTATTTTGGATATTGGCACTCTGTAGGTTGAAGGATCCACTACAAGAGATTTAACATTCTATCTTCTACTACTAATGGCACCTAATAAAGGGAGGAGCTCTCCATTGTTGAGTTATTAGTGTGTTCGCTCTATTGAGCATGTATGTTGTGCATGTTGTTTGTTTTGGTTTCATTGTTTTTGTAGCATGTTATGTTTCATGTTTAACTTAGCTTATTACATGTTGAAATTGTTCCACTAATGTTTGAAACACCATTTTGACCTATGAATATTATGTTGGTAAGCATCCTCCCTACTAATCAAAGTGTATTTCGTCCGCCCATGCACCGAATACACTACCACAGGAATGGTGACTCCAATATATTCTTTCTTTTGAGTTAATGATTGTTGATGTAGGTCCTTGTTCTTGTTCACCTTGCTTCAAATCACCCCTGCATCCTATCAACATCTTATGTCACACTAAGTGAGGAGTTCTTCCCATTGGAGGAGGATTTTTTCTTGCAGTCTTCCTGACCACCCACATTCTTCCCTGACAGACGCGTGTTTTGCGCCCATGGGAATATAATTCACGCGGTATGTAGCAAGCTCATTTTCTCTTGTTTTTTTCCATTTTTTGCAGTTTTAAAGTGCTTTGCAACCCTTAAAAAAATTTCAATCATAGTGTTTTGGTATTTCACGACTGTTTATGACTCTTATTTGCTAGAATTTAGCTTAGTAACTAATTATTTTTAATTTATTTTTTTTATTTTTTGCAAATCATACATAGCTTAAGTAGGAAATAGTAAGTGACCTTCAATCCATACATGATGTCCAAAAAAATGATTTGCTGATAAAAGATACAAAACACATAACGTAATTAGAATAAAAGTAAGTGGCCCATATATCCACATATCTTTAGCTAATTCAAGTTTTTTCAATTTTCTCATATGATTAGTTCAATTTTGCATTAGGAATTTGGAGTAGGACCAAACTGTCGAAAACAAAGCAAGTCATCTTTGCCACCTCTGCCCCTCATTGTGAGCCTATGTATTCACATGAACTCTTTCCTAAGAAAATTTTCCATCTCCCTATACCGCAAACATAGTCTAACTAGGCAAGGTGTAAGCGGACCATAATCCACGAATCGTTTATTTTTGCATGGAACAATCATACATAGGTTAATTAGAAAAGGATCATAAAGAATAAACGCATATACACATCTCATAACACTTGTGATTGTACACTCAAAAGAACATAGGAAGCATCAGTAATAATTGGACCAAAGGGCACCCACTATGTTTGGACCTTTATTCTCTTCTTACAGTTACTTCACCAAGGTGCACCCTAAGAAAATTGAGACTCTCTAAAAATAATCACTAACTCAACTCACTAGATTATCCCCACATGGGCCACAAAATAAATTATAGTTCAGGTTAGGACCATCAGGGGTAGGAATCCAATAAGTCGTCGTGGTCATAATACATTTTGAAAAATATATGTTGAAATTTTAGGGAGCTTCAAATCCGTTTATCTACCCACGGAACGAATACTCGAGAATTACCAGAGACCCATTTCAAAGGGGGTTAAGCTTAGGCCCAGTGCATGCAATACTTTTTTGGATTTCCTGTCCCATATAGTGCTTGGTACTGGTAGCTTATTACCAAGAAGCTCAAGACTCGAATGCTCATATGGAACGACAGTACTATAGTGTCCAAAACTAGATCATCCTTCCCTATAGGTGATGGTGTACGCAACACTTGATCCTCTTACCATTACCTAGTCGATTCTTCGGCTACTGGAAGGCTTTGTCAGTTTTTTCGGGACGTTAGCTCCAGTACCCGTTAGAAGGAATCTTTTCAAGGCCTAGATACATTGAGAGTGTAAGGATGAAAAGGTCTATATAGGCTTTTGAGTATCATAAGAAAAACAAATAGAGCCACATGTTTTTTCTTTATTGATCACATAATGTTAAATTAAAGGAAAACTTACCTCTTATTTTTTTGTCTTTTTTTATGCATGTGATCGTATTTTACTGGATAAAAATCTTCCTTCCTCTAGTAAACAAAAAATATCACCAAGAATAAGCTATTCAACACCATAGCGGACCCAATAGGACCCTGTCGATCTTGGTGTTTCTTGGACCTCCCCTCATTAGAGGGAGGAGTTCCAGGTCTCTTGCCATTTAGGCATCGAAGATGCCACACTACCACCATTATTGGTTCATCCTTTATCAGGGCATCTATGATTGGAATCCCCCAAGGGTCACCCAACACCACACTAGTGGAAACCCTACTAGGTTCACCATGCTCAACTCCTCCCACAACCCCTAGATGAAAAAGGAGAGCTACCCCTTTGGGGAGTTATCAAAATATTCATGAGGGCACACCACAAGGTAATATTCCCCAGGAACCCCCCCTAAACCATCACATTCGGAAACCTGCTTTTCCACAGTGTATAATGGCAGTCAATACTCAGTTACCCTTCTCAACATCACTTAATCTTCCAAATCTAAAGAAGCTAACTAATGACCCCATTTCTCATGGCCTTAATTGGCCTCCCATGCCCTCAAATCTCCCTTTAGATATACCAAAATTTGAAGGCAAGAAAGCAGAAGACCCAGGAAATCATACTATGACTTTCCACCTATGGTGTTCATCCAATAGTATTATTTATGATACTATTAAACTAAGACTTTTTTATCCCACTCTAACAATCCCTGCGCCGAAATTGTATGTCGAGCAGCCTTGTGCTTCTCATGGAACCTTTAGCACCCTCACTACCACGTTTCTCACCGATTTTCAGCTACACATTAATCAGGATTCAGGAATAGAACTACTACCTCATGTTAGGAAAACTCTAGTCGTCCATATGTCGGACCATCTCCACGAATGGCAACGATGTCGTAGTTTGTGCAAAGCCAAACTCGACGATATAGTTTTTTTGGAATTATTTTTGAAAACTCTCACAGCTGAGATCTCAAAATATGTGGCTACATAGAAACCTACCTCTGAGGAGGACACCATTAGCAAGGCCCGGAAACTTGAACTCATTTACACCCAGTCAGGATATATTTACAATGTCCTGCTGAATGACCTGCACCTAAAAAATTCTAGAGAGTTACTAGGCACGTTGAATAATGTAGACGGTTTGATTAGTTACTTGACTCAAGTTCACCTAGGCAGCAGTATATAGTACCTAGGATACTCGTATTATTCTACTCAGAATGTCTCGCAACCTAGCCCCCATCAAATTTAGTCTCCACCTTTGCAGAATATGATGACTAGGGTAATACCATCCCATGAACAGCATGGATGCTTGTACCCTCCCTTAAAGTGGAACCATTATTTAGGTAGGAATGTTGATACAAGAGAGCCCACCCAACAATCATACACCAATCAGGGAGAAGGGAACCTATATCCTCCTTTCCCCACAAAAAACCACCACCAACCTAAAAGAATGCATCGGTGAACCTAGTGAAACCATCTCAGGCTCAACAACAATATTATTACGATGAGGAGAACAATAATAACCCTCCAAATGCTAGAAAAAAATCCTAGGAATAAGAAAAATTAAGACTCTAGACAGGGGGGAACTAATCAACAATGCCCTCTGCAGTCTTTGTCTGGGGGAAACCCCAACCAAAATCAAAACTGAGAGCCAAATAGTAACTCCCAAGGGAAAAACAAGAGACACAGTCTAAGGAAAAACCATTCTTGTGCCATATGTGGTGAATATGGCCATTACACTTACCATTGTCCCAAACTCTCGGAATTGAAAAAAATTCAGGGTAATCATTGAAAAGGGGGCCCTTCTCAATATCCTACTGTAATGCAGGAGCATTTCCCCCACCAAGGAGTGGTTAAAACCCAGCAATAACAACCACCGCAAAATGATACCAAAGGAGACAGTCACACAATCTACATGGCTGGCAAAGAATTGTTCTTCCAAACAAGGAATATGAACTAAAAGACACCCCCAGAAACCAACTCATTAGGTATGAGTACAAGTGCACCTACTTCACCATTAACCATATCCAAATTACCTATAGAGCCCCTTCCAAAAATAGTCAAGGGACCAACGAGGCATGTAGGACATCATTCTAAAGTTGCTCATAGCTATACCATAGTAGATGATTTAGCACAATCACCAACTGATATGTTAGCCTTGGAAGTTTTGCAATTGTGCCCAAGACAATGGAAAGCCTTAATTTTTGTGTTAGGTGCAATCGATCCTTCTAATTCATTCTTAATTATTTTTTACCTAGAAAAATCAAGCCTGAGGCTTCCCTCTCTTGTCACTTTCCAAATACCTATTTCAGTTTAGAACATCACCATACACTAATCCATCATTTATGAAGGATCATCCACATGTATCATATCCAAATCAATTTGGAAAAAGTTAGGATCACCTGAATTAAAACCATCTAACATCATGTGCATAGCATAATATGGTCTCCGTTAATCCCTTGACGTTATATATCAAAATTTCCTTCTAAACCTGGCCGGGAAGACAATTCTTATAGACATTGATGTCTTAGATTCATAACTAGACTACAATATACTCCTCAGGCGAATTTATATGTACACCATGACTGCAAACATGCCCTCTGTCTTTAGGGTAATGATGTTTCCCCATGATGATAAGATCGTCACCATCGACCAACTCACATACTATGAAAGAAAACTCACGATGGCCCTCAATGTCGTATCACCATACATAGATACAACTATAGAACCACTTACATGGTATACAGAATTCGGCCTTGGCTAATTCAAACCATCAACCATCCTAGGGTCATTCCTAGGATATCCCCTTATTATACTAGAGGGATTCCTGGAAGGCATGGGGGCACCGGTCTACATGATGCTCTCATAAAGACCCCAAACTAGCCCAGACATCAAAATTAGTAGTACGGAGGCGGAAGCCACTGACACGACATTATTACCTTAAACCATTTCACAAACCCCATTTTTTTACCCCCCCTGGTTTTGTGTCAAAATAGTTCATGGAAACTATGACATTTTTTAATATGTATTTCACAATACCCGTGTGGTATTTGGTCCCAACAACCATGCTAGGAAGTCCAGGCATCACCTCTACAAGAATAACCCACATTGCCCCTTAAATAGGTCACTACGGTTAATGAAACACCTGTAGTAGCACCAACTAAAATGACCAAGAAAAATAAGAAAAATGGAAGAAAGTCGAAACCCCCAAGTTACCTAGGTAATAACAACCGTGCGCATTGTGCGATGTTGTAGGTCATCCTACTAATATTTTCCTAGAGTTATATGAATTGAAACCCCTTATACACACCAAAAGAAATGCTGTGACCTTGAATTCCCATAAAAATGAACTAGCCACGAAAAACGAAGGGAAACAATTACACGCCAATCATGTGTGCTCCATATGCAACCATTATGGGAATTACATCCATCATTTCCCAAATATGTTGCGATATAGGGATGCCTTCCAATCCTAGAATAATATTACCCAGAGGAACCCTTAGCTCCACCCATGCCCATGGAAAAGGGAGAGCATAAAACCATATTGTACATATGAGAGGAGCCAACATATTGCTCGTATACAGTCACCTAAATGGCCCAGAGACGGAAAGCATATGTCATACCGCATGTTCCAGTTTGTGCACTATGTGACGAGACTGATCACTTAGTCAGACAGTGCCCTGAGTTAAGGGAGTTTAACCATTGATATCAAGTCTCGAGTGTTTCCCAAAGCAAGTTAGTTCAGCATCAATGACATATGTTTTAGATTTGTTAGAGAAACCACCACCAGCATCGTTTTCCCCATATCTATTAATTCCATTCTATGTTGGATTTCATGTGATGCTTCATTGTTGAAAACCCTAACTTAGTTGGCTTCAGACATTAAATCCACAAAAAACACTAAAAATCAAAGGACGGAAGCAACAAAGACCATATTTTATTTGTCATAGGAGAGATAGTCACCTGAATGACCACCTCCTCCCCATAATCGTAATCAAGCTCATGTCCAATTATGCACACTTTATGATGAATGAGATCACTTCATCGGTGACTCTGTAGCTCTAGATTTATTTAAAATATGGTACCTGGTCAACCCAGTGTCCTACGATGACATATAAGTAGTCTAATATTCATGCCAATTATTTTTAGATAACCACCCATTTCGTTACTGTCCCTACATCCCCCATTCCCATTTGTTGTTAAATTGTTTATGCCAAACCATAACCCATCTCGCTGTAACAGACGGATCAGATTCAGACTTAGTGGAAATTTCGACAACCCAAGAGAATGAGGCAACCAGGTTCATCCTTTTCATATCAGCATAAAAACAACCAACAAGGGGGCATATTAACACCCCCAACCACCCTCCGCGAATAATCCCAGCCCACGCATTGTGCAATGCACACAATGATTTGATCGATCACTGCCCAGATTTACGATCACTTCGCAAATGGTAACGAATTACTCCAGTACTCCAAAGGGAGTGCAAAACAAAATATTAATAGTCTTATCTGATTTTTCAAGACAACCATGATGCTCGACATTGTACTACATCCCCCAATTTTGACAAATGTTAGACATCATATGCTCATTGGTCACCAGATACTCGGATATAACTAGTTTCGAATGTAGGAATCTTGGCACAATGAAACCTCCCCCCCATCATCACCAAAACCATAGGAAGGATAAGGTGACCAATAATCCTAGAAGAACACAAAACTAGCCAAGAAAAACATGTGTTTTATGCGATATAAAGGGCCACATGGTTAATCAATGTCAAGCACTCAAGAAATTCACTGACAGCCTTCACGTGGTCACCACCATACTGCAGATTCATATGTCTAATCGAGAGAAGATCACATGCTGCTATTGTATGATTTGCTCACAATTCCACCACACTATGAATTATGAATACCTCCTAAGGTTACAAGTAGCAAGAGCAACATTGATTTTGGACTCCCTGAAGGATCCACACCAACCAAGACCAAAGACTAGGAGATGACAAAAGCACGAAAATGCAGCAATGCCCAATCATTTCCAAGCATCCACTTTTGGCCTAGAGAGTATTGTTGGTTCTCACACCATATACTCAATAGGCACCTTTTCTCCATGCATCATTTGCACGAGCCATAACCATGAAAAAACGATGTTACCCATGCTGAAAAAAATTTGGCACCTTTGCATTCAATGCAACTTCCAGGTACATGAATGTCTACCTACCCTATGTATGCCACCATAAGGGCACGAGTTTTCTCTCAAAAAAACCACAATAACGAAAATTATTCAACCATTTAACACTGACGACACACAAAACCATATATGATTCATCTCGTCATGCATGGGAACCATGACTCCTATTGTCTACTCATCTTTCATTAGTGTCGAGACTGCCGCAACTATCACAATAGAATTTATACCATTGACAATACAAATCCAACTCGTCTGCAACCTGTCAACCTCATCTAGTTGCATGGCATCAACCACGAAATCATATTCATGTTTGTTAACTAGCACTGTTAATCCTGAACCAATTCGTCAGGGCCTCGCACAAACCAATTCCCCCTTAGACATCTTGTTTCACTCTCATGAAGATATTCTAGAAGCCATGATAGAACCAAATAGTCCATGGGACTCAATACATCACCGCTATTTTTTTCTTCCATAAAAAATGTTTAGGCCTAGCAGCCCAAAAACTCTGGATATATATGCGATTGAATCCAAATATTTCCTTCCATATATGAAGGTAGATTGGATCAAAAACCCTTTCCCAGCACCTGATATGTTTGAAGAAGGGAATATGCCAAATATTTATCCAACCATTAAGTTGAATATCTCAAGAAAACTAGGAAAAACTGAAGAAATCTCTCCAGGGGTACAACATGATTCCTAGACGAGGTAGTCACCTATAAAAACTTGTTACAAGAGTACAGGGATATCTTCACATGGGATTATTCGTAAATGCTGGGCTTAGCCCCAGTATCATAGAACACCACATCGACACCTAGCCTGATGTATCACCAATCCACCAAAACCGGTGTTAATTACACCCATCCAAGGAAGAAGAAATCAAGCAAGAGATTAAAAAGCTTCACAAATTTGGGTTCATCTACGCAATCATTTACACGTCGTGGGTCTCGAACCCTGTACCTGTCATGAAAAAATAGGGTACCATCCAATTCTGCACCAATTTTTGAGATTTAAATAAAGCTTGTCCCAAGGACAACTACCATACCTCATTTATCAACGAAGTCATTCATGCTTGCGTCGATCATGAGGTCTTGTCCTTCATGTACAAATTTTCAAGGTACAATCAAATTCAAATCCGTCATATGAATTGGTACAAAACGACATTCACTACCCCTTGGGGAACGTTCACATATCAAGTTATGCATTTCAGTTTTGAAAATGTTGGAGCCACCTTTTAGCGGACCATGAATTATATCTTCCACCACTGTCTCACCTCATCTTCGCTTACTTGGACGACCTCACCATATGATCCAAGAAACGAAGCGACCATCTAAAAGACTTACGGTTGGCATGCCAACGGTGCTGAGTCTTCAACCTACGCTTGAACCCTCTCAAATGTGTCTTATGTGTTAATCCAAGCAGACTATTAGGATTC